>WBMW01000893.1:0-42534 GCA_013396635.1 Penelope pileata | reverse complement strand
TCTATGATTCTATGAACCTGGAAGCAAAAGGTCAGTGATAAGGCATGATGGTTGGGGTTGGAGATGACATCTTCTGAGGAGAGAGTAAAGTCCCATGACTCGCTTTCAGAGTGGAGGAGGCTGAGAGGAAACAGACTGAGATTTAAAATTCAAGAAGACAGAGGGTAAGATTAATGCAGAAGTGTTAACACAATGCATGCACAATAACACACAATAGTGGAATGAGAGGACACTCAATGACAGTAGTTGGAGACAAGTTTAAAATAATTAGAAGAAAGCACTTCTTTACACAATAGGTATCAAACTTTGGGAACTCGCTGCCACAGAAAGTTTTTCATGTTCATCTGTGAAGAAGGATTTCAGATACATTCTCCTCATTACTCCTTCTGGCTTGGCTAAAGCACATCAGTGCTCGTACTACTTGTGATGCTTGATGCAGGGGCCTAATCTCCCTCTTTTTGATTGCAGCATGTCATCTTCAGCTTCTGCCTTAACAGTACGAATTCAGGTGAGAGGAGAGAGAAATAACAAGAAGATATGATTTTCAAGCTGATTTTCTTGGTACAGGCTCAAATGATGGCAAGACCAAGTGGGAAATCCTCATCTACTGCTAATAAAGGCTGAATTTCTAGGTATAATACTTTGTGCTTCTGTGGGAGTGTGAAGTTTATGGATAACTTCATCACTTCTCCATTAAACACACTATATCTTGA
This sequence comes from Penelope pileata, assembly GCA_013396635.1. NCBI lineage: Eukaryota > Metazoa > Chordata > Aves > Galliformes > Cracidae > Penelope > Penelope pileata. Next base: position 41,821 of record WBMW01000893.1, on the reverse strand, counting down.
AGAGAGAGCATAGCTTCAAATTTTTTTTTGGCCGGAAAGCAGGAAACTTGTTTCTTCTTAACTGCTGGTCCTAAATATACAAGTATGTGATACAAATCCAAGCAGAAGAAATTGATATTAATTTTCACAAGATGAATTTTTTCTTAGATGTTTTTCACAATTAATCATTGTTATCATGGGTGAACATGCTAATTGTTGTTATGATCAACCTCGAAATTAAGGTCAGTAATAAATAAAATAATGGTGATGGTGATGTCATGAAATTTTTAATTCCAATTTCAATTTTAATCAGCACTTAGAAAAAAAATCTACATTGATATTAATGTTTTAAGAAGCATAGAAATTATTTTGCACCATAAAGAAATAATTAAGTAATAATGAAAATAATATAATTGAAACAAGTAGTTTTTCTTCTGCAGAGCCCTGGCTAGTAAAATGGTGCTGGCTCACTTCATTTCCAGCTGCTAGATTTCACTAAAAGAAGCTAAAAATAAATACAATACTTTCCTAAAATGACTTTCCCATGTAAGCAAGTGCTGCAGTTGCCATAGGGATGCTATAACATCACAAATTGGAAGCAGTTTACATTGTGGTAAATAAGCACATTGGTGGGCAAGTTGTCCATTTGAGCATGTCTCAAAGAAGCAATCTCTACAACTATATTTTCGTGAGGGGAGGGAGGTTAAAAAAACAAAAACATTGATACAGACTGCAATAGTGCAAATCATTGAATGTTGATTTTCATATATGTAGGTGTCTGTGCAGATGCCAGATGCATAGTGCCCATGCTGAGTGGTGTAGCATCTAACCTGAAAGACCTAAGCCTTTCAGTGAAAAGTGATAAAGATGTTGAAATTATCTGTAAATTCTATGGAATTGAAAACATCACCACATTCTTGCACTTATCATTTGTTCAGTGAGTGTGGAGCTGTCCAGCCTGTCCATTTTCCCTTCTCTTTTATAATACATTAAGTGACTGAATTCTGAGAGTATATTTTTTGCCCAATACTATCCAATTATTTTGAAAGTCAATACAAATAAACATGAAGATGCCTAACAAACCAATGGACTTCCTTTCCAAGGCTTCTTCATAATGTCCTACATCATAAAATTTCAAAGGTCAGATGATATAAATAAACAATGACTTCACTGAAGTTGATACTATGGTCCTGATTTACAGCGAGTAGTAATCTGGCCGCAGCACTGAAGCTTTTCGTTCTGTGCTCAACTGAGAATAGAAAACAAATGGCTGGATAATAAATACCATGGAAACAAGAAAAAAGCCCAAATCTGATAAAGGATCAATTTGAGAAAAAAGAAGAAAAGCCAGATTGTCTGCAGTTAAAATAGAGTTCTCTGGGATTCTGTAACAAGATCATTTAAATACAAAATATTATGATAGGTTCTACTTTTTTTTTTCTTTTTCTTTTTTTTCTTTCTTTTTTTTTTTTTTTTTTTTTTTTTTTTTTTTTTTTTTTTGTGCATGTCTTTGGTACTTGTCTGAAAGCTTTTTCTTTTAAGGCTGACAATTTTACCAATGTTACCAAGCCATAACCAACTTGTGGTTCTGAACACAGTTTTTCAAAGTAGTGCTTTTGCGGGTGGCTCTTCCTCATTTTTTGGATCAAACCCTTTGATTAGCCTCCCACAAAACTTTTGCCTCTGATTGGAACCTGTACTTGTTTTCCCAGATAAATAAAGTGCAGGTTTCCTCTGAAGATTGCACTTTGCAGTACACACATAGTTACAGAGCAAGTAGCTTAAGCTGATCAAGGCTCTTTTACATCCCCTCTTTAGTCTCCTGGCTGAGATTTAACCTATGCTGCATTCATGGCTCCATTTTACAATACTAGGTGCATAGCAGAAGAAGAGTGCTTGAACATAATATCTACATCCTATAGCAGTGCTTTACGAGCAGATCATATCAGGTTTCTTGTAAACCCAAGGCAGAATTAAGTTAGAAGAAGCATTCATCATCTTTCCTCATATATCTTGGTTAAGCTATTATTATTTGGGACGATGTAGCTGGCCAAATACATTAGATGCAAACAAGCCTTCTAGAGTTTGAATCACTGCGCAAGATGCAGACAGCACATATACCAATATGAAAATTTGAGATATCTCCCCCAGACTTTCTGTGTCCAGTACTCAGAACCTGGGTGTTGGGACAGAATCTTAACAAGTGGTACTTAGATTATTCACAGGGCTGCTAGAATCCCATACATAGGTCTCCAGATTTAGAGCAAAATAGGAGTAATCTTCCCAGCTTTAAACAAAAAAAGATGGCTATATTGGGCTGGTCACCTAGATTCCCTTTGAAGTCAATGGGGACTAGACATTAGTATAGACATTATATAGGCTGAATTAATCTGATTATTTTGGATGCATACTGAAGCATGAGATAAATGAGGTGAACTGCGCTCTGGGTGTGCCTATTAATCTCCATTGGTTCTAATGGAAGTCTAGAACGAACAATGCAGATGTATACATTTGCATGACATATGTCTACGTTTGAGCAGACAAAAATCACCTTGGCTGCTCATACTGTCATCATAAGCAGTCAGCGTTCACCTTCAGTTTAGCCTGTCGGCAGACCCCATTCTCTTTTATATGAGACAATGCCAGAAATTGCCTTAGAAGGAACTCAGGAACCTTGGAGACGATCGCTGTCAGTGAGGTAACGTGGCAAAAGGAGACTAAAAAGTATGGTAATGTCTTCTCACACAATATTTGTGCTGAATGTAGATGGTGCTCCAGGTCAGGAATGTCCAGCAGCAACATATACTCACTCAGACTTTAGTGTTTCAAAAAGCCAGGGAGTATACAGTAGTGAGGGGTTTAAAAGTCTCATGAAAACAGAATCATAGAATGGTTTGGGTTGGAAGGGACCTGAAAGACCATCAAATTCCAACCACCTGCCATGGGCAGGGACAATTTCTACCAGACTAGATTGTTCAAAGCTCCATCTAACCTGGCCTAGAATATTTTCAGGGAGGGGGCATACACAGCTTCTGTAGACAAATTATTCCAGTATCTAATCACCTTTATGTGAAGCTTTTTCAAGGCTGATTCCATTGAACAGTTTTAAGAATTAAGAGCAATCTAGAAGAAACACAGTATCCAGATAGCGTCTTGCCAACAGAAGTTCGGGGTAGGAGTGGGGGTCGGTGTGGAGGAGGGTGGGGGTTAGTGCAAAGGAAGCAGATATCCAGCCAAAAAAGTGAGCTTTACCTTTACTTACACTTAATAAAATAATAAGTGGAACAATGCAGCAAGCACAGCAAGCATAGAACACAACAAGGTAATGCACCTAATCATTACTACATATAGTTAGCGATAGTGATTAAGAAAGGTACATCACCAGTTGCCACAATACTTTACCATCATCCAGATCTGCAGTTGCTGGGGAGCCCCGGATGCAGAGAGGATCTGGAGAGCCTTTGCTGGCAATTGGGAAGTCCTACGCAGTGCATCCACTTGTAGGTGAGGTCTCCAAAGTCGCTGCAAGAGGGTCTCGCTTTTATACAGTTAAATAAATAAGTCTATGTGACAGTTAAGCAAAATATCTGGTTTCTCATACTTGAGTTGTTTAAATCTGGGACCTGGCCGGAGTCCCGGGCTCAATCAACCAAGATATCCATTTTGGCCCTCTAGTAGTTTATATGCACTTCATGCTAGATGATAGATAATATTGGTGTGAATTTACAATGGATATATATATATGTACAGTTATAAGTATAGATTTGTATTGATCGTAATCAGAAAATTTTGCCTGTCATAAACTTTTTTCTGTTTGTACATATTCTTATGTATCTATATACACATAAATATTCACATACACACCTATATAAATATATTTATAGCATTAAAAATTTAGATTTTCCAGTTGCGACCAAATAACCTGGTTGTTACGAAAGTACATCAGTACACACTGATTGTACGTACATTAGAATGACCTTTGAAATGTTCTTTTATGGTGTTTAAAGAGCACTCTGATTTGAAGTTTATGACTCAGTTGAGCCTTTTATATAACACAACAGAGCAAAGGGGAGCTGGGAGAGATCTGTCAGATGTTGTCCCAAATGTCTCTAAAAGCAGAGGCTGAAGCCTCGCCCTCTGGGGAGCGCTGGTTATGCTACACCTCTGACTTTTGCTGACACAAGAGACTTCTGACTCCACTTCTTTGGCATGAAATAGAAGATGGTGATCAAACATGGATAAAAAAATAAATATGAAATTAATGATTTATTTTTATCGCATTTGTGCTAGTTGTTTAAATGCATAACTGATTAGAACAGAGTTAATATGTTGGATATACATGAGTTCATACTTAAACTATAGTCTCTATCAAGGTATGAGAGAGTGGTATTGTTAGCATCATCAAGACAACCACCTACTGAGGTTGGGTAACCCACACCCATTGCAAAATTAAAAGGCTCTTCTGAAATGGTAGAAGTGTATCTGTTAAGATATTGTAGTTACAGCAGGCTGCCCAAGCTATGTGAGATGTGAAGGGATTAATGACTTCTGTATCTTAACTCAACCTCTAGCTAAAACACAGTCAAGTGGAGTGTAGTTTATGGAGTGTAGTTTATGTTCTTCTTAGGCAGTTTCCTTTAAAATATGCAAAGACTTAGTCTTTCCTCCCACAACTGACTCATCTCCCTTACAGGCAAAAGGAACGTAGTTCCTCCAGCTGTTCTGTATAGGCTTTTTTCTTTAGACTGCAGATCACTCTCTTTGCACACCTGTGGACTCTTGACAACAGTTACAGGGCAATCATTACAAAAGATCAAGTCATGATTTTGCTATAATCACAAAATCTAAAATAAAAGTGTTAGGGTGGATTATTTTTTCTTTGTAAATACAGAAAATAGTTTATTCTTTCATTTTTTAGAATGAGATCTTTTACCACTGTTGACCTGAGACAACAACTGAGGTGCTTTGAAAGCAGTACTACCTTAGTTCAATTTTGCAATTGTAGATGAAATTGTATGGACTTATTCCGAATTCTCTACAATGAAGGTGTGATCCCACTACACTGGGAAACAAAAAGGACACAAGGTCTCTTAACCTAGTAATAGACACTGCTATCTATTTCTACAAATTTACATGGACTAATGTACTTCTCTGTGTATGAAAAGATCACTGTAAGTAACAGTGATATATTTCTTAAGTTGTGAGAACTGTTAGTTGCTTGATCCGGCGATGGAGGGCTGTAGCATGTTCCTTATAGGCTTCACACTTCCTTAAGTCAACATTTTGAGAAACATTTAGTTGACTGAGTGGTGATGTCAACTCATCAGATTGAGATAACTGCTATGCACCAAGATGGGAGAATCTGCAGAGGCTGCAACACAGAAATTCTTCCACTCTGCTATTCATGCTGCTAGCATAGACAGTCTCATCCCTGGTATCTAACTCTGGGCAGCAAGCACATGGCTTGAACTGTGGTCTGGAATCCTTACCTACACTGTGCTGCATTAGTAATGTAGATAGAAACAGGAACAGAGTGTCTACCTGATTTGGCTCTGTGATATGCCAGTGGTTGGAGAAGAGAGATTCAAAAACAAATCACCACAAGATCTACAGCTGAAGAAATCCTAACAGTGACCCCATGTGACTGCAGTGCACCATGGAATTGATGCAGATACAGATAGTGTATGGGTCTGCAGTGTCAGCCTTTGCAGGAACACTTAGTAAAACTGGATAGACGTGCCAGGAGACCTTACTCAGCAATACATCACCATGCTCATATCTCTGTGAGAGAATGGAGAATCATGACGAGAAGCAAAAGCAATATATACTCCTTTCCCCCAACAAAGATGAAAAAGATATCTATTAAGTGTTGAATATGAAATTAGTTTTGCTGTATTTATCGTTCTCTTTGCCACAGCCAAGTAATTTATTTAACAGACATAAGCAACATGTGCGCTCTTGATATCTGTGCTGCATGCAACAAGGTCAAACGCCATAAAAGCTCCAAATAATCCTTATTACATATAGTGTGTTGTGCCAAAGCACTGTAATAAAAGACTAATCTGTTCATGAAGACAGTTTGTGTTTTCAGTCCTGCTTGGACAGAAGGAAAAGATCTTTACTCTCCCTTTTTTCCCCAAAATGAAATGGCTTTTAGAGGCTGTTATAGTGTTCAAATTCTGCTATCTTTAAAAAAAGACTTAAAAGTAAGAAAAGAAACAACACAAAATGAAAAATAATTCTTAATCAAAGTACCTAAATCTCAGCTGCCTTCTGTTTTTTAATTTTATTTTCCCAAGGTAAAATTTTCCTCTCAGACTCAGTGGCCAGCACTGCTGGGTTATCACTGCTGGTGATATATTCACAAATATCATTATCATATGGATTAACAGTTTATCTTACCTTTATAAAATGGTAAGGAACTTTGAAATATTTGGTCCTTGTGGATGTTCCCTGCTGCAGCTCACTTTCCAGTTCTGGATGTGCTGAATCTTTCTTTTCTCCTCTTTGGTCTCTGTGATTAACACCACTACTCAGATATCTCTGGTACCTGTTTCCTCTACTTCTTCCTACATCTGCTGAAAGGTGGGAGATGATTTGGGTGCCTCCTTGAGAAGCGTGCTCCCATCTCTTCATTTTAAGTCACAACTACTGGTCCTGTCAGACCACAAAGCAAAGTTTTCATGGGCTCTGCCTGCCCAGCAGTTCTAGGGTGTCATATCATCACCTAAAGGGCAGGGAGACAGAATGGTCTGCATGAATCAACTTGCAGACAGGAAGTTTACATGAGGGCAATGCATTGCCATAGTGCTGTAACTTCTGCCAGCCTATAAAAGAAAGTCTTAACTGCCACTGCTGTAAACTACAGACCCATTCATATTTGATCAGTTGCTTCTTTGACCTACACAGAGAAGTTATTCAAGCATGTCATAAAACTACTGTACGTTTACCCAGGAAATTGAGGAAATAACCTGCATATTTGTGCTTGACACGAATAACGCAAAGTATATCCTTATGAATCCCTTTTTCCACATTGCTAAAATGAATTGGCTGCTTTGCTCCGTATTTAAACTATTTGCCAAGCCAGCACACACAAGGCATGACAACTGACACCAATCACTGTATTTCTTATGATGGTAAGTCTTTTTCACTTAGCCAATGAGTAAAGTAAAAGCTCATAATACTGAATATTGCTTTGCAATACTTAATTAGCAAACACAAAGTTTTGTACTTTATAAATAATATGTCCTAAATAAATTCTGTAGTTAAGTCAGCTCGGTTGAGAAGATTTCATAGGATGTAGACATTCTTAGGTTGGTTCAAAATACACTCAAATATTTGATAAACACTTGGCAGACTTCCAATCTCTGCCTAGTACATGTATATGCAAATCACCCCAAATTATTTACACGTTTGAAAGAATAAAATATCACTAATGGTGTTGACATTGTATTAGCATTGTACTATTGTATTAGTTGAGATTGTATCTCTTGAATATAAGGCCCTGACGAGGTCTCCTTGGACAAAGAAATTTGGTACTGCTCTCTAAATGAGGGTTAGAAGTTCTACCTACAGTCTGGATTTAAGATGATTTAAATGGTTCCAATCAAACTAAAGAGGGAGGACGCAGGAGTTTGGGGAACAAAGAAAACTTAGCATGCATTCTTATCTCCTGCCGTTTCTCCCTCCCCTCAAAGCCAGAAGTTTTTTCCCAGCCTAGTTAGAGACTCATATTAGGGGCATCTCCTTATAATTGTCCAAGATCTTACTACTCTGGGAATTTTTACATATTCATCTTTCACGTATATTTTTACTCCTCTGTTGCCTGAAACAAGCTGCAGAAGAGTTAGCTGCTGTCTCAATTGCACCTTACTTGTGCTAGTTTCCAATCCAACAGAACAGTTTTCTTCAGAGGCTGTGATCCCACAAGGTTTCTCTGATTCATTTTTCTTGAGTTATTTTTGTATAGCTTATAGAAATTCATTGATTCACTAAATTATCCCCAGATACTGTGGCATTTCTTATTAGGCATTTGATGATGTGGCCAGCTCCATTCACTTAATAGTCAAGTACAACAAAAATATAACTGCTTCTTTCCTTCCCTCTGGTATGAAGACATGCATCTTTTGGACATTAAGGAGAGCAGCTATTAGTACGACACTGTCTATTGGTGGCTGTCAGGCTCCTCTGCAGCCTTTTTGACCTTTAGTGGCATCTAGTGGCAAATGAGTTTGTAAGGAAAATCTTCACATTAAATGGCCATTAAACCAAGGAAAACTGATTTCATCTTCATATATGAAATTGAGAAGAATGGAGCTTACAATGCATCAGGATAGTGAGATCAGGTTGCTGACTCCCTGGACTACTGGGCTAAACCAATCACGAGGTATCATTAAACCATATGAACAAATCAGTTTCAATGTTAATCTACAGAGCTCCTGACAAGAATCTCTAATTATGGCTTGTAACGAGGAAGGTAGGTAGTTAAGTAGTCGGCATTGCTCATTTTTTTCAAACCAAAGTGTTATTTAAGCTATTTTTCTGATTATATATTTTTTTATTCCATAAAGAAATGTGAGACATCATTTTCTACCACAATGTGCCTCTTTTTATCCTTAAGAAGATCACAACAGATTTTGATATTGCCTTGGCAGAAGAACTGAGACAGTTTTCCTAAATGAGATTCACTACTATTTTGATTTTATCAGACGTTGCAATTCTTTCTACTCCTGTGTAGTATTAAAATATATATCGAGCAGTGTGCTGGACAACGCTGAAACACACTTCAGAATCAAAGGGCATTTGTCTCATAAATATATGTTTCCATATTCAGATATCATGCTGTTATAACTTGGTAGAGACATCTAGCTCTGCTTGAATAAGAAACTATCATTTTTAAGCTGCCTTAGCCATGTTTTTAATGCATTGGTTTTACACATGACAGATGTATTCAAAGAGAAGAAATTTAGTAAACGCTGTGCATGAAGTAGTCTGCTCAATTGATTTTTAAAATGGTTCCCAATGTTAAATATTCAAGTCAAAATATATGTATGTGAAATTTCCACAAAAAGGATACCTAGAAGTGCAAAATGTCATGCACGATTTGATGTATGCACATATGCTGTTGTTTTCTAGCTCTACATGGTGTGAGAGCATAGCTGTGAGCATAGCAATTACAATCTTTGAAACCTTTTAAGGAAATAACATTTACGTTGGATACCTCCTTGTATTTGTGCAACACAGGTAGTTCTGATACGAAGTTTAGTATAGCTTATTTGCACTTACTGAAAAGTTATTCAGTTCACTTCTCAGTGAAAGATTTTAGACTATGTCCTCTCCTTTATTGAGATATAGTCAGGTTTGATCAACTATGCATGGAAGCCTGGTAGGAAATGGAGGAAAAGACATTTTGGCCATTGTATGGCTGAAAAATACCCTGTAGTCAAAATTCACAGCACAACTAAGATGACACAAATACTGTAATATGCTGCTCTTGGAATTGCTGAGAAAGATTTTCTTCTGTATTCTAGAAAAGCCTTCTTCTTCCTGGGAGCTGCCACTTTCTAAAGGTGCTGTCAGGTGGTATGTCATAATCTCTGAGGTCAGCTTTTTCAAAGAAGAAATTAGTGTTATTTTAGGACACAGAAGACATCAATGAGTCACAGCTTGCTATTTAAGAAAGAAACAAGAAAACTTTCTTCAGTGGATTAATGAATGAGATACATTAACACAGCAAGTCCTTATTTCCGTTGCATAGGGATATACTCACATTCTGGCAACCAACAAAGCTTGGGAGGCCAGAAAATGTATTTGGGCCAGTTGAGTGTGTTTGTCTGCCAAATTAAATGATAGACCAGAGACATTGGAACATAAGTAGAGGATGTAGAAGATAAGTGAAAGCAGTGCCAGCTGAGAGGTCTAATGGTCTTACTGGAAAGTGGCTTGAACAGCTTGCAACTGAGATGGGACAAAAAGTCTGTATTGATAGAGAAGGCCATCTGTCTCTGAATGCATTTTTCCACTTACTGTTTAGTAAAGATGCAGAAAGGATTTGGTTTCCTTGGAATGCATAGAGAAAAGAAAATAGGAAAAGATGATTGTGCTCTTCTGACAATGACCTCAGATCAGCTTTTGTTTTGTCCAAGAGAAAACTTGCTTAGATGAACATTTAAAGCATGCGCATACCTTCAAATAGATCTCATTAATAAAATAGAGTGAATAGTCAGAAAATCATCTCCAAGACATATCTGATTGTAGCAGTGGAGGAATATCCAGATGAAATTAATTGGACAGGTAAAAGAATGACTCCTATGATTCAAGAAGTACAGACTGCATACTTAGGAAGCTGCAGAAAAAATGCCGCCATCCACAGGATGGATGCCTCCATGCCTACATCCAGAGGAGGTGAGCCTGAGTTTAGAGGAAGGAAAACCTACTGGAGTTATCCAGCATCTCAGAGGCATAAAACTGCCTAAAGCAAAAGCCAGACTATCTAGTCCACTTCTGGTGTGCAATAAACTTATGGCTGACAGCTTATTGGATAGTTTATTATTCTGAAAGCAATGATAGCCTTTAGAGAACTGGAAGCTTCAAGCTGAAAGAAAACTGGTTGAACAATTTGGGTGTGATTCAAGCAATCAGTAAACAGTTGGCAGCTATAGGAATGCTAATGAAACGGAGGTCGATTTTATTCTTAAATGCTCATATTTTTCAAGCATGGTTCCCTAGCAGTCTAACTGTACTGTACACTTCTTTCCCTCCAAATTCAAGAGTAGACAAAACTGAAAGACAGGTGCTGACAAAAACAAAATCATTTTTTAAAATTTATAGAATATCACATGTGTGAACCATATTTGTCTAAAAGATGTGACAGAACAATACATTCGTCAAAATGAGTGAAACAAGCAGTTACACGTATATTGAACATATTGGATTAAGTGAAATTTCCAAGTAGTACTGTTTACTTTTTTTTAATATAATATTCTAAACATAGTAGATGAAACATTCGCTGTTAAAGCAAGCATAAATATCATGAAATTTCAGAATTATGTAAAAACGTTTTAGGGGAAACATATGTGGAACACAGGTACAGGGAAAAGTTCCAGTTACTGGTGGATAATGGAGTATATTTCAGTGAGAACCACAGACAGAGAAAGAGCAATCTCATGATTATTACTGTCCATATGGTTGTAACTATGTTAACCTTTAGTCACAAAATGAATGAAATATTTTTCAAAGTAAATCATTCTCTAAAGAATTTACCCACATATTAAGAGGAAAAAAATACAGGGATGAAATATACATGCATTGGGAAAGAAGGAAGAATCATAAAATGAATAATGAATGTTCCTGCTTATTTTTATCTGATGCAGTAGTAGGGAGAGAAATAAATGCCTTTAGGATGGTGAAAAGCACTGAAAAGAAGGGAAGGAAATAAGAGGTAAGTATGGATAATACAGTACAGGTAAAGGTAGTTACAAGCAGATTGAATGTGATGTCAAAAGATAAGTGAAGCTGGACAAGGGATTCAAAGAGGAAACGATACTGTACTGCATGTAGAAGATCAGCTGAGATGGACAAGCTACAAAAAGCAGTTTAAAAACTATGATTATAAACAGCATCAAAATAAGAGTGACAGGGAGACATGACATTTTTTTGGTTATTGAAACTCTTTGATAGTCCTTACAGTAGCAGAGCTATTGTCAAAACTAGCTCTAGATTTTGTCTAGCTGAGTTTTGGAGATGCCCAAAGATTTTCAAGAAATCTTCAATGATGGAGATCCCACAACCACAGTGATTGCCAATGTCACGCTGCCCTCCCAGGAAAATCTTTTCCTTACGTTCAGTTTGAACCTCAGCTATTCTCCTTCAGAAATGTCTATCAGTTCTCATCATTTGTAACAGAAGTTAAAAAGTCCTCTTACTAAAGACACTTTCACTGCCATAAACATATTCCTTGCATTCAGCTGCACTTCCTGTAGATTTTCTACTGCCACGGAAGCACCTAAACAGGTGCTTTTTAAGAGAAGAATCACACAAACGTCCCAATTTTCATTATTAATTTTATATTCAGTGTTTGCTTCCATTTTACCACCATCTATATTATGACAAATATGGCACCTACTCCTCGAAATCATGCTTTCCTCCATGATGCTAAACAGCATAGAGCAATGAAAAGTTCTTGTTGCGCACAAAACTAGATGTTTGAACTTACACCTTACCCTGGATTCCTGCTACAGGCTGCCCTTGTTATGAATGAGGTTTTGGTCATTTGAGTTAGGGAATTGAAAGCAGCTGGATATAATGCTTGCCTTATGTGCTGTTGGCTACAAGCATTGGCATTCCTTAGCCCTGCAAGTTTCCACTGTCCTTGGAAAAGTGGTATTTGAGTGTTCTAATGCCAGTACCAGGTATATTCTCATTCATCACACTCTAAGTTGTTCAAACCCTGCTTTCTTCTCCCCTTCCAAATAAACAGGTTTCCCAATTTGGACACATCTGGTACAGGCATGTACACTGGATATCTGTACTGGCTTACCATAGGAGCATATTTTTCAATGATAATGTTTTGTTTCTTTTTGCTGGTTCAAACAGGAATGCAATATTCTTCAAATATCTGAGCAGGGAATCAGTCATTACCAGCAACAGAGGAGTACTTAATAGGCTGTCAGTCATTTAGCATTAACCTTAGATCTCACAGTTTAAAAATGCTGATCCCTTAATTAGTAGTCTTCATGTTTTTGGTTTTGTTTCTAATGAAATGAGCACTCTAATTCTGTTGCAGAATCACTCATGCAAGTCTCAATCAGCCCTTATATTTCCCACATGAATTCCATGACTGCAGCATTGGAACTACATTTGTGGCTTATTTCTAATTTGCATTTCAGAAATAGAAGAAACTTTAAAGAGTTATTCTGCCCTAACATCGACATCTGCAGCAAAAGAGTAAGTGTTTGGCAACACTAACTAGTTCATAGAAGTTCTTACTAGATATAAATAATCCCATTTTCTGGCAGAGAAAGTCATCACAGTGTGATCTTCAGTTGGAGGAAAGAAAACTTATGTTAGTTGGCACATCCATCAGCATAATGCAGTTATTATTAAGAAAGTGACCATGTAAAAATAGCACCTTGTTAAACAGTGTAACAATTCTATGTGTATTCTGGGGCAGATTGGCTTACACTGTTTAAAACAGAAGCAAACTTTTACTGCTTTGTACTCCTGTTAACACTGCTGAGCTAACACATCCACAAGGAGCAGCAAGAGGCCACAGCCAAATACTGACTGAAGTGTTTAAGCAGGACTAAGGTGGACTTAAATATGTAAGTCATTAACACAGATTTAAAAAAAAAAAAGGAGGAGGCTATTGTAGACCTAAACTTCTGACAGAATCTCTTTCTAAAAGAAACTCAGGTGAGGGGTGTGTTTTGTAGAACACACCTGGAATTTCAAGGGCTCTTGTGGTACAGAAGCTTTGATGCTTCCCATCTGGCAGCTGTGCGTCCAGACGTCTCAGATGTGCTCCCTTGCAGGGATATGGCTGGGAGTTCACGATGTACAGCATCTGGTCAGAGCCACCCCACATTTCTTCTCCACTTGGAGCACTCTGCTCAGAGAAGCCTCAGGTGAGTTAAACACACATGCTGCATTAGCTTCCAGATCAGCTAATTAAACGCGCTCAGGACTGCTTTCCAGGCTGCCAGAGGGAAACGACCCTTTTCCCTGCTCCTAAACTATCCTGCAGCTCAGAGTACCTCATGCAAACTATTTATGGGAATGCTTACTTCCAAATTGTATTTAGAAGTTACATGTGAGAACGCTATTTGACATGAGCAAAAATTGCACATGGGGCTAGTTTAATGATTTAACACTATAAATGTTCATGTTTCAGGGGCCAGGAACATTTCCTGGCTCTATTATATTTATTTGTACTCATCAGGCTGATAAGCTTTAGGAACCCTCAGAAAAGTGGGTTTACTGCCTGTACAGATACTGGCCACAGTGTCTTCAGAGGAGAGTTTGCTTGTCCCCTGACATCCCAGGCACAAATATGGACTCCTGCAAACATACTGTTCAGCAGCCACTTCACCTCTGTGATAGCAACCCTCCGTTCATTTGAGACAAAGGCTTAGACCTCACTGTGCTAAGGAATAAGAAGCTGTCCTGCCTAAATATCACAGGGGACCACTCCAGTAGACTTTACAAGTGCACAGCAGACAGACACTTACAGGGTTGAGTTCAGACCAAAGACTACAATCATGACTTTCATTCTTTCATTCCTAACTGATTGTTAAAAGGTATTTCTTCCCTTCCCAAACCTTCCCTGCCCTGCCCTGCCCTGCCCTCCCTTCCCAAACCTCCCCTTCCCAAACCTCCCCTTCCCAAACCTTCCCTTCCCAAACCTTCCCTTCCCAAACCTTCCCAAACCTTCCCTTCCCAAACCTTCCCAAACCTTCCCAAACCTTCCCTTCCCCAGTACCTGCTATTTGCCTAGAAACTGGAAAACCTGCATTTCTGACTTTTTTCTGCGCAAGAAAATTCAAATCCCAAGTCATGAAAATGTACCCAAGTCATTTTCACCCAGATTTTCAACAGGACTGGATTATAGGTGGCATTCTCCACTCATTTTCTTGAAACTGAGTTTTACATTTCAGCAGATGTAAAGAGTTGCAGTGCAGTGACTTTACAACTCTGTGATAAGGTCTTTCCTTCATAGCAAGAAGTCTCCAGTTCTTGATTTCAGGGTTACTCATGCATTTTGCATTTAGTTGTCCCTACACTAGGAAGAAAGAAACAGGCACTATGCTATGGATATATAGCATAGTATTGTTCACAAATCTTTCCATTACATGTAAACCTTTTGGTATTGATTAGTTTTTTTTCTCTTTTCAGGTAGGCAGTATAAAGAAAACTTGTGACACCTCCACACTTGTGCGGAGCTTATTTTGTGGATGTGTTGGGAAGCAACCTTTGGTTGAGGGGCTGATGGGCAAGGATTGTCCATGTAACTCTCAGCTAGGATTTAGGTGCCTAGGTGGTCAGCTGTGTGATGACAATGGTGTTTCTGTTGATGTTCACAGTCAGAGATTTAATCACCTGGAGAACTTCAACACTGGAGTGCCTGCAGCCTACAGCTGTCCTGTGGATCAGATGAGAAGAAGGAGAGCTAAAGATGCCTATTTTGAACACAGACATCTGATCGTATTTGAGTTTAATGGATCTGGGTTTTATTCATATTCTGTTTTAGCTAATTGATGCACAAAATTGTAGTTTGCCCCCAGAATCAATTGTTTGCTTTTCTCATGGAAGGTAGTGAGACATACGTCAGAAAGGAACTTACTGGAGGTAGATTTGTTCTTCTGCACAGCAGCTGGGAAAATATTCTTTTTCACTTTAAAATTGTATTTGAATGAAACTAAACTTGATCTAGAGCTTCTGACAGCCTGTTGTCTCCTAAAGGTATTAGAAATAGTATTTGTATCTCTAGAATAACAAAGATGCAGCCAAACTTATTCTGTTTCATTTCTTCACTTTTTCAGTCTTCCACTGTTCTGTTCACATGCCAAACAAAATATAGAAGAATTTTCAGTACCTAATACCTTTGAGATTTTTACTTCTGCTTTACTAGAAATCTAAAATTCCTCATTTTTTTTTATTATTCTTGGACAGAGGCGAGAATGACTTAGGATCATAACATTAACAAATAAATAGAATGAAATGTAAATAAAGCAATATTTTTGTTACAGAATTATAATGTTTGTGTGCTCTTGTTTGCCCATATCATGTCTTCTCTCTATAAATTATATTCTTATTTATACCTTTTGTTTATAATGTGACACTAACAGGTTAATAGGAATAGCATTAATTTTATTAAAAAAACTAATTTTATTTAACACTGCAAGTAACAAGATACAGATAAAATTGCGAAGCTCATATTTTTCTCTAAGTGAAAGACAACTCATCAGGGCAGTAATAAATAGTAGCACCCACTTTGTAGAGGTTTTACTGTAAATTTTATATCATGCACTTTTAGGATGCTCCATAATATTTTCAAAGGAGCCTTTGCAATAGATTTTTTGCCATTTAAATTCTAATACTTGTTTCCAACTTCAGAAAGCTTTGGAATTTATATTTTTCTGAAAGAAAACCACTGTTCATTAATTCACTGAAATCATCACCACAGGTATTATTGGTTATAAAAAATTTTGCTATGTAATTTATTTTTAAACACTTTTAAAGATTTACAGTGCTGACTCAGAGATAATGGTCGGTTGTATGAAATGCCATTTAAAGCATCTTTTTGAGGACTGGTATGTAAACTTTAAATGTTACTATTGTAAGTTACATTCCGTAAGGTTATTCTTAAATGTTTAACTAAGAATTAACATCAGCTTTGAGTCAGGTATGAAAAATCCAAATCATGACTTCTAGGAGAAAATCTACGGTCATAGACTAGAAAAATGCTACGAGTAGATGTCAGAGATATCTGAAAGTGTATACTCTTCCTTCAAATGCGAATCAATTATTTAACGCACCAGGGAGATGACCAGTATGCCTGCAAACACGTAAGTGTCATTCTGCATTGTTACTTAACTAGATCTTATTTGCCTCAGTATGATCAAACTTTAAGATTGTTTAAAATAACATTAAAAATAAAGCACTTTTTAACAATGAAAATGAACACATGAATGAAAATTTTAAACGGTGCCTGCTGAGAGATAATCTATCTGGGAACCAAAAGAGTTTTCCTCTCACTGTAGAATCCTCATCCCTTTGAGCCAAAAGTGATGCTTGTCCCTGATTTCACTGGAACCAGATTTCAATAGAGGCATAAAAATGACTGCTTTTAGACAAGTAAATGTAAATCTGTTTCTCACAGATCTCTAGTTTCCATTGTCAGCTGTGGAAATCCTCAGAGCTCAGCTCTTCTAAATGCCAACACTTGAGTGATAACTCCATTAAAATATTCTAGGCTCAATTGGGAAGTGGGGTGTATCTATAATATCTAGAGTAAAAGTTGTTTTTTTTTCCAAATAGGAACTTGTAGATCTTTTCTGCCTGGTTTTCCAATATGGTATTGCTTTTGCAGCCACAGGTGAGACACTGTGCTGCAGTGTCTGCTGTACTCGGAGGAGCTGAGGGACTCAATAACTCACTGGTAAAGTCTGCAGCTATAAACATACCGTCTGCCTTTTTTATATCATTTGTTAGTGCAGATACTATCTCAGCAGGTGCATTAGTGAGTAGCATTGACAATAACATTTAGGTGAATAGTCAGATGCAGATGCAGATGGTATTTTTACTGGTACTGTTAAATATCTACACTTACAATTCCAGTTACAATTATAATTACAGTAATTTTAACTGTAATTACAATTATAATTACAGTTACAATCTACAGTTACAATCATTGCATTCGTTCTTCCTGTATATTGTTGGTTTTGTTGTACAGTAATTTTTTTTCACTGCATATTGTTCTGATGAGATTTTTAAACTATTGTATAAGGTCAATTAAATGAACTAAAATAAAATTCTCAGTCTTCAAAGATACTGTCTCATACTTTTTATATTTATGATGTATTTTAAGACAAATCAGCAAAATTCTTAGCCGAGTTTTGTTAAAAACCCAATTCTGTCATTAGAACTTCTATTTTTGATAACATCTGAAATGTGTATTAATGGTTAGAGCCGACCCCTGTCACTTGACAATGACATCCTCCTTACAATAGCAGAGAACAGTCTTTCCTTTCAAGAAATGCTTGAATTCAAGCTGGTTATTTAAAAAATAAGATTAGAAAGAACTATATATAGTGCTACATCACAGGTCCCTAAGGACATTTCTGAAGGCAAACAAATTGCCAACAAATCCAGACTTGATCTTAAATTAGCTGTTGACATGGCCCTCTGAAAGGCTAAGAACTTTCTTCAAGGTGTTGTGAATATTTACATATCTACTGTGTAGCTCAGTAGTCATAGAGGTAAGATCTATGGCACTGAGCATGTTGGCCACTCTCAACATCTAATTTGGCAATTTTATTCCCATTAAATCCTAGCAGGGAGAACTTTCAAGTTTGGACTGACCTTGAATGTGTCATAGTTTACAGGAAAAAATCAGGCAACTCCCTTTTACTATGCTTATTAAAAAGCAGAAAGAGTTTCTCCATTCTGTATCCAGTCCATTCTCCATATCCAGTATATCTCCATTCTCCATCCAGTATGCCCTCAGGGCACTGAAAGCTCCAGAGGAGACAGGATAGAGAAATTAACACACTTTCTTCTCTGTTAGAGTGAGTGAACAGATTCAGACAAAGAGCTCTTCCAGCCTTATATCTTTTCTCTGTCATCTGTTATCATGGCTAGTTTAGGAAAAAGGATAACGAAAGAAAAACTCAGAGAGATAGTTTCTGCGGGGTTCAAACTCTGCCACAAATCTTGTAGAGGCTCTGTTTCATAAATGTGTTTCATAGCCATCAGTGGACTTTTCTTATATTCATCTTTTTCATCTTGTTCCTTCCCATTTGTACCAATAGTGAAGCATCCAGAGGCATCAAGTTCTCCATCTGTTCTTACAGGAGGCAAAAAAGTACTCCTGTTTGATTTTAATTTGATACCTTATGATTTAATCTAGCTCTCTCTGGTTCTAGTATTTTGAGAAGTAATGAAGAATTATGCAATATTTACCTTGTCACATACGTTCTTTAATTTTCTATTTTATAAGCTAAGAGCATTTAGGATCTGCTTGAGTAAAAAGAAGCTTCCCTATTGTCTTTGAACACCTCCCCCCCAGCTTGTTGCCTTTTGTATCATTTCTTTTTTTATTTTACTGTATTTTTTTTTTTTAAATGGAATCACCAGAACAAGGCATGATAATTAAAAACAGTTTGCTTCAGGAATTCACACAGCAATACAACAGTTTCCTGTTTCATTTTCTATTATCTTCTTAATTATTCCTGACATTCAATTTTTCTTTTGACTAAGCACTGAGATGAAGACTTCAAAAACCTGTAATTTCCAAATCTCATCCCTCTGTGATACAAGTTCATTCGGGTTCATCATTTGTAGGTATAGTTGGCATTGTTTTTACCATGTGCATTACACAAATTATTTGCTATGAATTTTATTTTCCATTTCATCCTCTGTTGCTGAACATTATGTAATGCTTTCATGGAGCACTGTTGTCAATTTTAGTTTTAGCCAGTGTAGGTTAATTTTGTATCGTTTGCATATTTTTTCATCTCATTATTCAATTTGATTTTCAGACTGTTCAGGAATACAGGACAGTTCCCTATGGGACTCTGATGATTTCCCTTTCTTGGAAATGAGCATTTATTCATATCATTTGTTACATATTTGTCAATCATGTACTTATCTGCAAGAGAACTTCCCCACATGACAGCTTAGTTTCTTTAAAATCCATCATAAGTGTTTTGGAAATCGAAGAATATATTATCAGATGGGAAACCATCCCTCCATGATTGCTGACTCCTTCAGAGAGCTCAGATTTTGGAGGCAGGAATTTGTTTTTCAGATATTAAATCTTCTCAAGTATATCACATTTATATATTTGGTTACTAAGGTTATTCTTTAATATAGTTTCTTCTTCTATAGTTTCAGTCCAGTCAGTGCCTGCACTGAAAGGCACCATCACTAGCTTCTGGCTTTCTTTATTCCTCTTTAAAGTCCTGATGTGTGATTTTCTTTTCCCCCTAGTTAGTGTAATTTTTGTTCCCTTCCCTCTGACAATAGTAGATGGCATTAGCGTAAATAATGGTTAAAGAAACCATGAAATGTATAATTCAACAATTTTATACTTGGTGGTTTTGGACCTCTTAGTTAAATATCACCTGTCCTGCTGATTTGTTTTTATGTATATTATGAGCCAATTCCAAAACTTCCTTCACTGATGCCATCTAGCAAAGCAGTTCAGGTAAACCAGATGGACTGATTCAAGATGCTTCCCTTTATGACAGTACTTATCTTCCAGGGAAGACTTGTCTTTTCTCCAAATTCACAGGGGATGGCAAACCTCAGGTTGGCTGTTACTGCCCCTCATACCACAAAACCATCAACCACACCACATGTCCGAAATGAACGATAAGCGCAATCCAAGTTTCTCATTTTATTTGAAATTATTAGGAAAGTAAACCACTGTGAAAAATTACTGTAGAACTACAGTGCAAAAATTAAAATTTACTATAAATCCGTAAAGGCTTTCTACAAAGAGACTGAAAATAAGAAGACTGAGATTTTTGCTTTCTTTATAACACGTAGACGAGGCCTGAAAAATTATGTGAAAAAAAATTATTGTTTCATATTTAAAAACTAAGTTTAGGGAAGGAAAGAAATATGAAAATGCTTGTCATTTCTGTGATGAATAATTTGGGTTTTGTTTCCGTGTATGCTTTTTTTCAAAGTTTCCAAAACAAAAAAAAAGGTCGGTTCATCTAAGACAGGCATGCATTATTTTTGTTTGCATTGATGAAAAACATCTTGTGTGATGGTTTCTTTTCAGCACCTCTCTAAACATAAATAGTTGGAAAATAGTGTATATTAATATCTAATTATATCCCTTCTTCTCTCTCTTTAAACTTTAATCTGTAAAGATGTGGATGTAGGTAAAAATGTTATTAATGAATCTTTCAACAAATCTTACATGACATTACTGATTTTTTCATGGTTTAACAATAGCAGACAATGAAAGCCGTTAGAAAAGAATAGCAAAAGCTCTTTCACAGTGTCTTTATCATAAAGAAACAAAGGTTACCTGTTAAAGAAAAGAAAATTGGGTTATGTGCTCTTAAAGTATAAATATGTGACAGGTTCAAATAGCCATTTGAAAATAGTCTTCAAACAAATTTCCTGGTACAGTGCTGTAGCTTTTTTTTTCTATCTTAACAAAGCCTCTCAGTAAAAAATTGTGAAAAATGTGAACAAAGCCACAAGCTATTAACTACTGTTAAAAATAACCACCATCTACAGAAAATTCTTTGCTACTTGCAGCTGAAGATGAAACTTGCTATTCCTTAAGGAATGCAAAAAGTAACATTGACTTAGAAACAAACCAAAGTCACTCTTAATCTGAACATTTATCTACTGCTAATATCTCCTTTATACAAGAGGAACTGTATTGTTTTCATTTTCTTGTTCATGCTTTATCCCTTTTTGTTCTCAGAATTAGGATAATGGTCATGACTGAGAAAATATACTTGAGACTTAAGAAATCCTTTGTATTTCCATGGGAGTATCTCCTTTTGTCCTATTGAACTGGAAGCACTAATAGTTATAGAGAAACCCTGCTGTTTTGGAGAGAAAGTTCTATAATTTGAAATGTAGATAAGTAAATACAGTAGGCACAATTTCTGTCATTAAACTTTATAAAGACAAGTTTTTATAGAAAGTAAGCAGAATTCCAGAGTATCTCAAAAGTGAGCATTTCAAGTAAATGCAGAATTATGACCTTGTGCTAAAGGCTTTTACATTAAATACTGCCTCTTGGTTGCCATAAAATCATAACATTACTTTCCCTGTTAGAGTAAATTCATCATATGCAGAGGAAGTATTTCTAAGAAACCAAAAGTTGGTAAAACTAGGAACCTACTCACAGATAACACCGTTACTATTTCCACAAAAGATACAGTAATAAATATATGGCTTTAGGGTTAGTATAAGGAAAGCTATATTTACTAGCCTGAACAGCTGCACTTGTCCAATATCTATTTAGCAGAGCTTTAATAAGACTTTAATGAGTTCAAAATCCTCATTCATGGATCACATTAAAGGGCAGAGATTGTAAGAATCAAGTAGCTGTCATTCATCAGGTACTGACAAATAAGTCCACAAATTAGTCTGTTTATTAGTCCATAAACACACTCTTTAAAATAAGTGTGAATCAAAAGTGAGGTTTTTTCTTCCCTCTCATTTTCTCCCTTATCTCACATTTGTTTCCCCTAGCCATTTTTTGGACCTTCCTTGCTAAACCATAGAAAAATTGGAGCCTCCAACTATCACCACATCACTATTGAGCTGACCTACCAAGAGTGTTTATAGCCAATGCAGAAAGCACTACACACTGTAAGGATGATCCTATAAGATGTGATCACTTTTCATTTCCATTTCTCAAAGTACTCAAAGCCTGTAAGACAGGCTGTGAAATCCTCCCCTTCACATAAATAAAGTCGTATAGTTCTATGCATCAGGGTCAACAAGCTGTTTTAGGAACAATGATTCTTAAAGGCCTACTAATAAGAATACTTTAGCGTTTCTTCACATGCCTACATTGCAGCTGTACGCATTCATTCTGTTTGTGTCCCAAGCATCCATCTGCAGGGACCTTTTTAGGTTTCTTGTAGCGTCCATTACTTGATCCCCTATCAATGACTTTTCAATATAAGAATATGACATCAAGGTTTAAGGTTTTGATTTTTGAAAAACAGTGTTTAATTGTCATTCCTTCCTAAAGTCACTTTTACCTTCCAAGTGGCATGTGTCAGCCTCACAGATGAGAAGATGCTGAGCAGCTGTACTTTGACCTTGCAGCCCACCTTCCGAGCCCTATGTACATATGCCTTGCTGGAAACCATCCCATCTATGTCATTTTGGGACAAATAGAAGGAGAAAAACTGCTAGTATGAAATCCAGGACCAAGAGAAACTCCAGGAATGCACTATTTCAGTTGCCTCCGCTTAGATAGCCAGAGCTTCAGAAGTGTGCTCTAAATCCTGGTTAAGGAACTCCTCTTTCCTCCTTCCCCTTATAATCAGGCCATATGAAAAAAGATTCACAAGTGCTCTTCTCCTTAACTGATATAAGCTCTTCTCCTTTGAATAGGCCAGGGAGACACTCACATCCCCAACCATATTGCTGGATGAATACCCTTAAAAGATGGAAGCTTTCTACTGAATTTCTAGGTAGACAAATGTGGTGCTTCTTGCTGGTAGATGCCTCTGTCAGGTGAACAATCCTGCCAAGACAAGAGTCTTGATTTGGTAGAAGGTGACCATTATGACAATATCAACCACAAAAACACTCGTAACTTGTAGTTACTAGATATTTTTCCAAAAAATGTGATATAGGATACGTTTCGTCTCTGGACAGAAAGGAGAATGCTCTGCTGCTACAGAGCTGTGTGCAGGCAGACTGCATGCTCCTGAGGCTGCTGGCTTAGCTGGGCTATTGCTTTGGATTCTGGAAAAACTTGTGTGTGTTTGCCAACTCACAGAGCAATAACGCTCAGGGTGTAAAGGCTGTCATGTTTCAGGTTGTAGCAGCAAGTGCAAGGATGTTCTCAACACAGACTCTCCTTTAGAATGCTCATCAGAGTAGAAAATCCTGTAGTCCTTTCTAGATTTACCACAGTGAGCGTGACACTCACTGCCACGGTTAAAGAAAACGCGGGCTGTTCAGGAATTTGGCTTTGAGGGGAGAGTTGAAGGAACTTTTGCAGGACAGTATGAATACCGCTACTGATTCCATGGCATTTATTTAACATAACCATTATTTTGAAACAGCTCTGGTCTGGCATGGTATCCACTAAGACTTTCCAGTATAATGATTCATATCTGACAGTGACCTATCTGCCATAGCTTCCAGTAGAACTTAACATGCTCATTTGAGGTGAACTACCTCTCAGAGACAGTAAAGAAGCAGAAGACTTAATTTTTCTTCCTTTGCCTGGAAGTTTCTTAGCAGTGTCCTTTTCTTGTATCTGTCAATGTTCCTCAAATTTACTAGACTTTCTTTTTTACATTCTCAAATGTTCTTTCTATTTACCTCATTGCAGCAACATTTATTTAACCAGGATGATTAAAGCATTTGAAAATGAAATATGCATCTTCCACATGGGAAGACTCCTTGACCAAAATGTCAACTGCATTGCACCAGTATAAATCTGAAATATGTTCAGTGAAGTTGATGCAGTTACAATATAAAAATAATATAAATGCGATGACTTCAAGACCCAGTGTTGTAACTCCTCCAGTAATTAGTTTCTCAGTTTAAGCTTGTACCAATCAATCTCCATCAGAAGTAGGAGGAAGAAAGAGAAAGAGAGAAGTTAAACAGAATCATTATACACAGCTTAGTAGGCATGTGATATTATTAAAGTAAAACTTACCAAATTTTGTTATGTTCTGGTTTATTGTTTTGTTTTTCTGTTTCTTTGTGTTTCCTTGGACAAATAAATTGTTTTCCTCAGATAAGTGCTATGTACATTTTATTAGTAATTACTGAAAAAGAAATACTACTTTTTATTCTCAGTCCCACCAAGTATTATAATGCGTATTCCTCCTTTTCTCTGTAACATACAGCTATACACATTTCATATCATGATCTTGTAAGGTTGTCATCTTTTTTTTTGATTATATAATGCTATTTTTCACCAAATGTTAATCATAAATATTTTTGATTTCCAGTTAACCATTTCATATTACAGTCTTGCTACCTTCCTTTTAATCTGTCATTTGATTAATGCTACTTTTTTTTGCTTGTTGGGGTGAAAATTGTTAGTTCACTATCATCTAATCTGCCTACCTATTCTCTGTTGGGATAAAGGTTTAAATGTATAGATAAATACTTAGTGTATCTAAAAAAAGAGAAGCAACATAACAGTAATCCCTAAATCAGCTTTACACAATGACTTAAAACAGGGGAATACTTTTTATCATTTAAATAGTAAATTCCAAAACCTATTCTAAGTTCATATGTATACTCCCAGAGGAAAAGACCTGCTGAATTATGCTCTGAGAGGTGGACTACCACAGGCACGTGTTCTTCTGCATGAGTAAAAGTAATCAGGGATGCCAGTTTTTTAGAGTATGACTAACTCACTTTCTAAGTCAGTGACACCAAAGCAGTTTATCTGTTTTCTTGGAAACACGCCTGTGCTCCTTTCCCCTTCCTTCTTGAAATGTACTGCACCAGAGCAGCTGCCAAGCCAGATGAATTGCTCACTATGGGGAATTGTCAAAAATAAGCAGAACGCAGTTTGAAAATAGGGCTTGAGAATAACTGCAGGAGAGAAAAGCAAACATGGTATTCTCCATTGTGACCTGATCTCAAACATTTTCCCAAATGCTTCTTGTACTATGGAAAATATGTTAGAGAAGAAGTGGTGTCTTGAGCTGAGTCAAAAGATCATTACTATCAATGTCTTTGAATACTTAAGTTTCGAATCAAGCAAAAAAAGAGTTATTTTCACCTCTCAACATCTAGCATTCAAGGCATCACATATTAGTGGAAGACTCAAAAAAAGTAGAACACAAAGTTTGTGTGTATGTCCAAAACTGAAATCAAGACATCTGCCCTATTCTAGCTCAGACAGTACGAGCACAAGCATGTTGCTCACCACCTGGGCATGTTCCTCCTGCTTCCTCCCTGGGAAGATCTGTTTTCTCAGGGCTGAGGAGCACTATGGATATTCCATAAGCTATCATACAGAGAGTATTGTACTCTAAAAGACTGGTATCCCTGGTTAGGGATATCCTTTTACTCATCCAGAAGAACACGTACCTGTGCTAGCCCACCTCTCAGAGTACAATTCAGCAGTATTATTCTCCTCTGGGAGTACACAAATAAACTTAGAATATATTTTTGAACATATTATTTAAATGACAAATGTTTGGAAGACACTGCTTGAAAAAATATAAAGAAGTTGACTTACCCCTAAGATATCTAGATGAGCAATTTCTGCTAGGGATACAGTTCAAGCACTTGTCCTAGAAACAGGGAAAGGCTTATTTCATGCTCTTGTCTACCCACAGGATGCACACGTGTATTTTCTACTGCTTTCTGTCCATTATAGGTACTTTAATGCAGTATAAGAGAGAGAATTAATATTTTCAACCCTTTCTGTCAAATCAGTGTTCCTGTGCAAAAAGAATGTACGACTTATTGCTCTATAAAGATAGTGAGACAAAACACAAAGCAAGGCTGCTTTTTCTATATTCTAGCTTGGAGGCAACCATGTAGGTTTATTGTCTTGATCAGAGGCTGTATAAGGATTTAAGGAATAATCAATGTGTAAAATTGTGTAAAGGCTGTTTGGAGGAAGGTCATGATCTAGATCTCCTATTGCTAGTGTCTGACTAAATTTGTACATTTTATTCATTTTTTGTTCTTTTTCCAATCCAATCAATCCAGACTTTTTTCTCTATTTACTATAGGATCAGGCTGAGAATCCATTTTCCCCTAAATATCTCTTGAGTTGAATCCAAGCTCCTTTATAGGAGGCTACATGTAGCATGGTGGTTACAGTCTTTTCCTTGTGTGCTTTTGTACTACAGAAAAGAAGTCTCCCATTTTGTTATGAATATTCTAGCATTCCACAGTGATAAAACGAGAATACAAAATACATTTTCAAGGACAGTAGTAACACATTTGTCTTCTACTGGTGTGCACAATTGGGATATGCTTAAGTGTGCTTGTAGAATGCTTGCTAAGGAATATTTAACTAGGTATACAGATGTTTGAGTGATTTATGCATCAAATTTCTCATCTGAGGAAGATCTACACATCTACCAATTGTGCACTACTGTGATTAGAGAGCATTTACACTGGGGTTTCCAAAGTCATCGTTTAGGAGCAGAAGAATTTAGGCTCCCAACTCAGATTTTAGGTGCCTAAATCCTTCATTAGATCTGGTCCCACATTCACTAAACAAGTTTATGACAGGAAGCAAACTGAAGTCTAGAGCCTTTTCAACTACTACATATATCTTATTCCTAGGATCATTTAGTAGTATGCAGCTGGACTAAAATCTGTCCGCAGGTCACTCCCACTATAACAAATGATGTCAGGATTCATATCACTTAGACAGACCCTTTAACTGCTGCTAATCTGGCAATAACATCCCAAAGGAAGTTGGCATATATGGTGGACTGAGCCTTAATGGGGTCACACTTGAGTATTTAATACTCAATATGCTTTCACATATCTATGAATCAGATAAAACCTGTACCTGAATGCAAGAATGTGTCCTTACACATCTAGATGTGAGTCCAAACTGGTCTGAGTTCCATCCTCAAATACAATCTTAGTGAATTTGGTCTTCAGTGCTTTATGACAGGCTGCTCCAAACTCCTTGGTTAATAATACATTTCTGAAAACAGTGGTAATCAGAAAAAAATTTCTCTTAGTCACCACTGATGTTATTTATTTTTTATTTTATTTTATTTTTGGTATTGACATAACTACTGTAAGAACTGGCCAGTTGTCTTGGCCAGTGGTCATGTAGGACTATCTCACAAAGAAAGCTAGCTCTGATCCTCAGATTACAGACCTTGCTCTAAACTAACTTATCAGTTTTGTTAGCTCAGACATGTGTATTGTATATGTATTTCTTTTTAAGAATGTAGTCCCTATTCAAGGAAAACCACCCACTACACTGAAAAATAATAGTGTAGTTTGGCATCCAGTAACAATGTATTCTCAAGTAACATTATTGTCCTATCATCACTGTTGCTTCTTTTCCTGAACAATTTTTTTCTTCTCTCAGCTTTCTCCAACTTTATTCATTAATTCCCTTTCTTTTTCTTTTTAATAAGCGGGAATAAAAATTGTAAGAACTGCAAGAGGAGGATATAGCATTCATATAAAAACATTTTCATATTTCTTGTGCATGTCAATAGGATTGCTGCGGATAGTGTCATATTTCCTCTTCTTAATACTAACATCTTAAGTACTTTTTACATCTCTTGTAAATACTAGGCAAATGTGCCAGTGCATTTTTTACAAAACAAACCAACCAAACCAAACAAAAAAAAAACAAGAAACAAAACCTAAATGCATATAATTTTCATTGTATCAGCATCTGTAAAGAGCAATATATTGCTTTTTTCTAGGAGAGTGACTTTTATGGAATGGAAAGACAGTAATAGACAAAGAAATATTTTATAAATATATTAGAAACATATTTTATTTTTCTGTTGCATATGGTCTTCCATTTTGAAACACTTTCCAAAATCTTGTATAGAGACATTTTGTATTTCAAACATATTTTGACAGAAAACAGCATCATAGACTTGGACCCTAGACTTTTCTCAGGTCTCATTATGTGGAAAGCAATATGTTTTTGGGATTATGTGTATATGTGTTCCTATGAATACATACGTGCAGATGCACATGGATGCCAATAGTTACAGAGTGCCATCTGCTGTCATAGAAGACTCAACAGTGTTTCTGTTATGTTTTTAGGATCAATCAAGTTGTATCCTTCAAAGGCTTTCTAGTTAAGCTGCAACTTCACATGTAAAGCACAGTTTTAAATTTCAGGAAAAGGAAAAGGGAAGGTGGTTTTTTCCCTACCTTCAAACACAATGACAGCTCTATAGAGTATTCTATTTTAATTCATATTTCTGCTTAATTTTTCTGACTGATCTATCTGTGCAACATCTTTTTTTTTTTTGGTCATAAATGAAACAGTATCTTTGTGACAAGCCTGTGTAAAACATTGATTTTATCAAAATGATAGGCTATTTAGACTAACAGGTTGTATTCTTGTTTATTGAGAGAGAAATTACAAAGTCTAGGCATAATTTAAGTAATAGCAGAGATGTACAGAAGTAACATTCAAACTTCTTTTTAGGAAACAAACTCCGAACTTGTTCTTCAGGAGGAAAGTCTGCCTTAAGAATTGGGTCCATAGAAAGATCGAGGGAAAAACAAACTTTGTCATGTGTCGCAGCTTCCTCAGAAAGGCAGATCCAAAAATGCTAGCAATATAGTATTTCATTTAAGACTGAAAACTTGCTCAAATGCTGCGTCTCCTAAGACTGTTTACTGCTCCCATTTTGTGGCCTGTCCCATAAAAAACTTCTCAAAAAAGTTGCATTTCTTAAATTGTTCTCTCTTTCAACTTCAGAAATTTTGTGGAAATGTAGATTGGGCCAGTTTTCAGATGGGCACTGAAGAGGCTTTTTCTAGAAGGTTTACTGGAAGGCTTTTTGATTAGAAGGTTGAAAATATTTTAATATTATGCTTTGTAGCATAAACTTGGCTTCCAGTTTGGGTTTGATGGTTCATACAGATGAAAATTTTCTAAACTCAAATGCTCAAGGAAATCACAAGATATTGACCTCAATTTTTAAGCAAGTAAGAAGAATGAAAGCCATTCATGTACTATCCTCCCCCTCTACTCCACCCTGGTCAGGCCTCAGCTGGAGTACTGTACCCAGTTCTGGGCTCCCCAGTACAAAAAAGACAGGGGCCTACTGGAAAGAGTCCAGCGTAGGGCCACAAAGATGATAAAGGGCCTAGAGCATCTCCCTTATGAGGAGAGGCTCGGTAATCTTGGTCTATTCAGCCTTGAGAAAAGAAGGCTGAGAAGAGATCTGATCAATGTGTACAAACATTTAAAGTGCAGGAGGCAAATGGACATGGGGAATCTCTTTTCAGTGATCTGTGGGAAGGACGAGGGGAACTAGATGAATCTAAGGCCTAGCAATTAGATTTCAGGGCACAATCACTGGTAAAGCTCTTTCATGTCTGAAAGGGACCATTTTAAACATTATGCATCTTGTCATCACATAGAGAAGAAAGTTTCCAAATGAAAAACTTGTATTCCAGAGATGGAAAATGAAAATGGAGTTACATTATCCAATAAGAAAGCCATACAAAGGGTAAAAAAATCTATTCTAAGACACTTAATTTATTTCTAAATCTAATAGATATAGACAATGAAGATACAAGAATACAATTCTTTCATGACTTGAGAAAGTTTAAAAACAGAGTTTTAGGGAATACACACTGTATTCCATTGCAGACACTTTAAACTTAAAACATTAGATCTCCTATTTCAGGAGAGGGAAGGAAAGATGGAAATTTCCAGAGCACTACAGCCCAGATTCCTACAGTAAGGTGGGAAGAATTGCAGTCTGGAGGTGCCTGTCTTCCTTCTCTCACTACAGGCTGTCTTGAGCAATTAGTTTATACTTGATCCCTAACATTTAGATATCTAAAATTAGGAAAGATAAATTCCACCTTATGTTAAACACCTTCCCATGAAGACAGAAGCATGAAAAAGACTGTGAATTGAAAGATAATGTGATTATCTGCATTACCATGTGACAGCAGTGCACTGAAGATCCTTTGGTCTTCAGCTGAGCTCCTAGTACACAAGGTACAGTGCAAACACAGAACGAGAAAAAGCCCTAGAGAGCTTATTCATTCCCCACTGTCAAAGTTATTAATAGCTCTACCAGAGCAGGAGTATCTTCCCACACTGGTCTGCTGCAAAACGATGATCTCAGTCATATTTCAATTACGAGCTTTGTAACACAAAGTTAGAAATGAAGAAATGTTAATAGATTATATCAATATCTTCTCTGATGTTTAAGAATGACTTATTTGTCAAGTTTCTTCACAATAAAAGGTCAAGTTTCCATCACAAGTTGAAAATACTGAAACAACTGAATGCTTTAAGAATCGAAAGGAATTCATAACCATCTGGACTCCATCTTACGTTTATCAAGTGGTAAGATAAAGATGTGTACAAGTCTATGGAGCTGGATGACATGCATCCCAGGGTCCTGAAGGAGCTGGCTGATGTGATTGCTGAGCCGCTCTCCATCATATTTGAAAAGTCATGGCTGTCAGACAAAATCTCCGGTGACTGGAAAAAGGGAAACATCACTCCCATTTATAAGAAAAGGAGGAAGGAGGACCCAGGGAACTACAGGCCAGTGAGCCTCACCTCTGTGACTGAGAAGATCACGGAACAGATCCTCCTGGATGACATGTTAAGGCACATGAGGGATGAGCAGGTGATCTGAGACAGCCAGCATGGCTTCACCAAGGGAAGGTCACGCCTGACCAATCTGGTGGCCTTCTGTGATGGAGTGATGGCATCGGTGGACAAAGGGAAGGTGACCGATGTCATCTACCTAGACACGTGTAAAGCCTTCGACATGGTCCTTCACCACATCCTAATCTCTAAATTGGAGAAATATGGATTTGAGGGGTGGACTATTCAGTGGATAAGAAATTGGTTGGAAGGCCATAGACAGAGGGTTGTGGTGAACAGCGCTATGTCCAGGTGGAGGCCAGTAATGAGCGGTGTCCCCCAGGGGTCTGTCTTGGGACCGGTTCTCTTCAATATCTTCACCAATGACATCAATGATGGGATTGAGTGCACCCTCTGCAAGTCTGCTGGCGACACCCAGCTGAGTGGTGCAGTCGACATGTTAGAAGAAAGGGATGCCATCCAGAGGGACCTTGATAAACTCGAAAGGTGGGCCCGTGTGAACCTAATGAGGTTCAACACAGCAAAGTGCAAGGTCTTGCACTTGAGTTGAAGTAATCCCAGATATNGAGGGTTCAGAGGAGGCCCACAAAGACGATCAGAGGGCTGGAGCACCTCTGCTATGAAAACAGGCTGAGGGAGCTGGGCTTGTTCAGCCTGGAGAAGAGAAGGCTTCAGGGAGACCTCATTGCAGCTTTCCAGTATTTAAAAGAAGATCATAAACAGGAGGGAAATCAACTTTTTACAAGGGTAAATAGTGATAGGACAAGGGGGAATGGTTTTAAGCTGAAGGAGGAAAGGTTTAGACTGGATGTCAGGGGGAAGTTCTTTACAGAGAGAGTGGTGAGGTGCTGGCACAGGCTGCCCAGGGAGTTTGTGAATGTCCTGTCTCAGGAGGTGTTCAAGGCCAGGTTGGATGGCGCCTTGGGCAATCTGATCTGGAGGTTGGCAGCCCTGCCTGCAGCAGGGGGGTTGAAACTTGATGAGGCCATTCTATGATTCTATGATAAAGGCTTCTGTGTCATTATGGGAGGTCTATGGTACCCCACTTTCTCATTAGAGTAGATGATAGCATCATTTTCTAAGAGATCTAGTTTAAAAATCCAAGGCTAAAATCTGACAAAATTTTATCTATTTTAGCGTGTGTATCCCAGCCACATTTTCTGACTAGTATATGACTTCTATTCTTTTTCCTTCGAGTAATATGCACAATCTCTTTGCAGACTTTCACAGAAGATGTAGAACTTAATGACAACGACCAGAATCTCTGCAATACTAGGTATTTTTTTAAGACAAGTTGAATCATATACCTTTGGCCAACTTTTCTTCATCCTTTCTGCCTGACATACAAAAATATCCATCCAGAATGATGGCTGTACTGGATACAAAGTCTGTGTAGGGAAGATACATCAAATTCTGGTTGAGGGAAAGATGTTACAATTTATTGTATCAGAGATGAAGTTATATTAACTATACTATATTAATTAGTCTTTAAAATCTGAATTACATATATAGGAACTGAACACATAAAAGCTGCATCACTGAAAAACAAGAAGTAGGTCATATGGAGTGCATAATAGTTTTCAGTTCAAAATCTATTTGCTATCAGTTTACTTTGTAACAAGCTTTAACAGTATCAAATTTCCAAACACACCTCAATGTTGGTGGCTATTAATTTATTTATTTTAGTCTAGGAAAATGCTGTAAATTACTTGTTTCTGTGAGGCATGCACTGTTAGATCCAGTAGCTGAAACATAATTGGACATACAGTGACATCTGGGATGAAATTTCAGGGAGTAATATAACAATAACTGTAGCAAATTAAGAGGTGAATTGAATTTGAAAGCAATTAGTCTGGTGCAATTTTTTAACTGATATATTAGTGATGTAACTAAAATTTAAGAACTTCCATCAGACACTGCTAGACACCTCCAGAGACAGGCAGACTTCTTATTTAAATAGTTTAAATAGTTATGGTGGAAAATTAAAACCTGATGAATCATTTTTCTATTATAGAAGAAATAACATTACTTGGAATTTATAAATTATTCTTTTGGTCATAGAATACATAATGAATTAGAATTTTTGTTCATCACTTGCTTGTTATTAATTTAACAGACACAGACATGGCATACTGTATTTTCTCTAATTTCATTTTTTATTCGACAAAATCCTCAATGTTGGGTTTAGAATGGTTACAAAGAAGAAGGTAAAGGTGTGGTAACAAAGGAACAAAGAAAGCAAGTCTGGTTGAATTTCAGTTCTCTTGATTTGCATAGAAGTATGTTCAGCAGAAAAAAATATTTCTACTGCTCATGTCAGAACACACACATTGTAGAAGAGTGCTGCTTTAATGAATTACAGAATCAAGGTTAAGGTTGGAAAAGACCTGTAAGACCAACAAGTCCAACTGTCAACCCATCACTGCCATGTCCACTAAACTATGTCTCTAAGTGCCCCATCTGCACATTTCTTGAACACCCCCAGGAATGGTGACTCCACCACTTCCCTGGACACCCTGTTCCAGTGCTTGATCACTACTTTCAGAGAAGAAATTTTTCCAAAAATCTAACCTGAATCTCTGCTGATGTGACTTGAGGCCATTACCTCTAGTCCTATCGCTAGTTATCTGGGAGAAGAGACTGACACCCATCTCACTACAACTTCCTTTTATGCAATTGAAGAGAGAGATAAGGTGTCCTCTTTCCCAGACTAAACAATTTCGACTCCTTCAGCCGCTCCTCATAAGACTTGTGTTCCAGACTCATCACCAGCCTCATCACCCTTCTTTGGACACTCTCCAGGGCCTCAACATCTTTCTTGTAGTGAGAGGCCCGAAACTGAATGCAGCACTTGAGATGTAGCCTCATCAGTGCTGAGTGCAGGGGAACAATCACTTCCCTAATCCTGCTGGCTACACTGTTTTTGATACAAGCCAGGATGTCCTTGGTCTTCTTGGCCACCTGGACACACTGCTGGTTCATGTTCAGCTGGCTGTCAGCTAACACCCCCAGATCATTTTCCATCATGCAGCTTTCCAACCACTCTGCCCCAAGCCTGTAACATTGCATTGGGTTGTTGTGATTGAAATGAAGGACCTGGCAGTTGGTCTTGTCAAATCTCATACAATTGGCCTCAGCTCATTGATTCAGCCTGTTCAGATCCCTCTGTAGGGCCTTCCTACCCTCAGGCAGATCAATGCTTCCTCCCAACTTGGTGTCATCTGCTAACTTACTGAGGGTACACTCACTCCCCTTATCCAGATCATGAAGAAAGATATTGAACAGGACTGTTCCCAGTACTGACCCCTGGGGAACACCTCCAGTGGCTGGAGATCAGCTGAATTTAACTCCATTCACCGCCAATCTGGGCCCAGCTATCCAGCCGGGCTTTACACAGCAATGAGTACATCTGTCTAAGCCATGAGCTGCCAGCTTCTCCAGGAGAATGCTGTAGGAGACAGTGTCAAAGGCTTTGCTAAAGTCCAGGTAGAGTACATCTACAGCCTTTCCCTCATCCACTGGCAGGCCACCTGGTCATAGAAGTAGATCAGGTTTGTCAAGCAGGACCTGCCTTTCATGAACTCATGTTGTCTAGGCCTGATCCTCTGATTGTCCTGCACATGCTGTGTGATCGTGTTCAAGATAATGTGCTCCATAACCTTCTCCTACACTGAGATCAGGCTGACAGACCTGTAGTTCCCTGGGTCCTCCTTACCACTCTTCTTGAAGACGAGTGTCACATTGGCAAGTTTCCAGTTGTATGTGACCTCCCCAGTTGACCAGGACTGCTGATAAACCATCACAGGTGGCTTAGTGAGCTCTTCCACCAGCTCCCTCAGTACTCAGGTGGATCCTATCCAGCCCTATGGACCTATGACAGTCCAGACAGAGTAGCAGGTTGCTAACTATTTCCTTCTGAATTGTGGGGGTTTATTCTGCTCTCCATCCCCATCTTCCAGCTGAGGGGGCTGAGTACCCCAAGGATAACTGATCTGACTATTACAGATAGAAGCAAAGAAGGCATAGACAACAATGCAAAGATTGCAAAGAACACATTTGGGATGCAACAACTTATTTGGTTGGAGAAACATGCCGGGAATGTATACATGTCATATTTTCTTTCTCCAGCTTATGTACAAACAGTTGTAAGGGTAAGGAGATTAATGCTGTTACATCAATATTTACATAGACTATATACATTAAAATGTGTTTAAATATAAAATATTACTCCTCTTTCCATCCAGTAACTGTCCTTATTCTAGGACCTACTTTTATCTTTTCTCTTTCCCGGTAGATAACTGTACAAAACTTATTAAACACAGGAAGAAAGTTTTCTAAATGTTCCTATTTTTTTTTGAAGACATCAGTGATACATATTAACATATATTAGGGCTCACTTGAAATATATTCCCTTGATTTCAAGATAAGGCATCTATTATTTATACCATATTTCTCAAATTGAAAGCAGTACAAGTCTCAGGGGTTTTAGAGGAATTCTGCATGGCACAGATACAGTGAGTCGATATTGAGTGCGTTTGGATATAATAGCAACAAAGGAGCTTCTGATTTTGTCCATGTTGCACAATAGTACCCCAGAAGCTTTCATTTGGCTTTGAAAGTAAATTCTCTGAGCATCAGTGTCTGACTGTAGGAATGTCCTCTAGTACCTCCTGAACACAATGAGGCTGGAGGAAACCGGCAGGGAGAAAGTGACCTTTGAGTGCATGTCAGAACGTCTCTAGGCACACTGCAGATCACCCTGAGGTGGAGCATGACGCATGCCCAGAAGCCCCAAGTACGTGTGCCACCTGAGAAGGAAAAAAGGGAGGAACTGCACCTATCACATCCTCCTCAATGGATCTCCATAAAGAACACCTGTGAGCCATTCAGCAAATCCATATACTTTCAAACTCTTCTCATCGCAAATGAATCTCTGTTCTGTTGTGAAAATCTCCTATCATAAGGACATACATACATGCCAGGTAGCCCAGATCAGTCCTTTATTTGAAGTAAGAGAGGAGTGAGAAACCATCATCATGCTGTGACAAAGGCACTACAAACATGGTATCTCTGTAAACAGTGCAAGCACAAGCTTCTCATACAACATCCAGACCTCACCCAACCACTTGCCCATCCCATGGGTTGAAAACTATTCACTTCTCCCCAGCCTGGGAGCAGATTGCGAGTCTCCATCTGGGTCCAGTCACAACTAGCACAGCCAGTAAGAAAGAGACGTGTGCCTTTTTGGGCAACGTCCTTTTGGAGTGGGTCCCAGAAGCTTCAGATTAATTTGCTGTTGCTGTTGACACACCACCTGATCACACTGCTGGAAGTAAGTACTATGAACTGTATGGTGTGTAGACCTTCACAATATGCCTTTTTTATGGTACTTCCTAGGACCTTTGCTTTCCTCTTCCACTGTCTTCCAATAGCTTGTGACACATAATAGTGCAGTGAGACCATTAAAGACACTGATGATGGGACATTTTAGAGTAAGGTGGTATTTCATGGCGCAGGCAAGTTACAGTGGGTGAACACTAAGAGTATCTTGCTAAGAGTATCTTGCTAGACATCCTGTGAGAACCTTTTGAATGTCTGGATGGGAGAATCTTACAGTTTGGATAAATCTGAGCTATGTCCCCAGAATTTGGTGCATTGAGAGCAATGAACCAAGTTCATACTTCCCGATGCTTCTACACCACCTCTTCTTACCCCCTTCCACCTCTACGAAGTACAGCTTTAGGCACAGAGACTGCTCTGCTCCTCTAAACCTGTGCTGTCTGCATTTTGCACTGATAGTTACTGGTCACCACTGCCAAACAGCTGTTTATGCCCTTCAGCTCATCTCTGCTTTTGTCCTTCTGAGCCGTAGTTGTGATCCTTACTCTGACAGAGATTTAAAAATTCTACAGAAAGATTGCATTTATAAAATACTACCTTAGATGTGTTTCAGAAGAAGTGTCCAGGAAAAAGAAGGGAAAAGGAATTCTTTCTTTCAGGAGCCCTCTCCTCTACCAGTCATAGAGATTTTCTAGGAACATCTTTGAGGGTTTAGTTAGCTTTAAAATGATGGACAAATTTTGTTAGGAGACTTTGGCTTTGCCTCAAAACCTTAACATAACATTAAGGGGAATTACATAATTTAAAAGCAGCAAAGGCCAAGCAGAGCATCCAGTGCAACCTCTCGGCAGGGCAATCTTGCTCTGCTTAGCATATTTCGTGGTACCTTCATCCAGTCTGGATAAGACTTAAAAGGGATGCAGCTTCCTGCACTACTCAGGAGATTCTCTGACAGTTTAAGTGATTTTAACCTTTAGAGGTTTGGAACAAAAGAAATTTTATGGTTGTGATTTTCATTCAGATTACAATAAATTTCATTTTATATCATATTAATTTCACTTATGTACGGAAGCTGAAACACATTGTTATAACTGCAGCAAGGTAAATAAAAGTGAAAATGGACTCAGTCATTTCCTCTTTATTGCTCTTTTGCAGGGAAAAAGAGCTCTGACTAAACAAGATCTCTATTCTCCTATAATTGTCAGTATACCTTATCTGTTTTCAACCCTAACATCTGCTCTGACTGAGCATGTCTTTTTCTTTTCTTCCTTCTCTCATTTCTCTTTTTGATTTTAACATTTTCAGTCATTTCTCACTACCTTTTTCAGATGCTTTGGGAGATTTTATGAAATATTTCAGAGTGTTCTGCAAAGCTGTAGGATGCCTGAAGTTCACACTAAGTTTTACTGATTTGCTACAGTATGTGAAGGAATTGCTGTTCCAATAAAACCAAGGATTTTGATGTAGATTTTACTGGGGTTCAAATGCCACCTTTTTCTACTGTTTTCCAGATTCACTTTTCAGTTCCAATGAAATTTTGAAATTGCTACTTCTGATAGCAATGATTTGATACCAAATTTTATAGCGGCAAATAAGATGTGTCAGCTTGATAAGTTTGTCATGCAGGTTTTTCTTCTAGCAAGCCACAGTACTACGAATTTACGTGTTTAGTCATGCACATAAGAAGAATCTGACTTGAGCAGGACTACATGAAGGCATAAATTCATCATCGAAGACTGTGTGATGAAGGGTGTCTGTTCTTGTGTAATAATGGGAACAACTGAAGCTTGTGTTGGTGTTGAGTAAGAAACTTTGGAAATTCAGTATCTGAATTTTGTCTATGAGCTGTAATGAGACCGTTCCACCCATTATGTCTTTTCATGTGATGAAGAAAGTTAAGAGCTGTACTAGAACTGGCATTGAAATAAAGATATAGCGTGTTTATGCTCTGAAGTACTTGAGGTGTCAAGTCTTATCATAGCGAGTACCTTTCACACTGCTTACAAATGTTGATGAAAGGCACTTCTAATTCTTTGCCAATATATTTTTGAACACAACATAGTATTTCTAGTTGTGATAGTGAATAACGAATTTTACAGTGTTATTTGAGGGGAAGTATCTGTAGAGCCTTTAAGTTGAAATGAGCAAGAAATGGCTTCTGCTTGGAAGTGCGGGTAGACAATGGATATATTACCTGTCATTCAACAGGCTGGGACTTATCTTCAGAATTCCTCTTTTTAACTATGTATCCTAGATGTTTTGGAAATGAATCTGGGTAAAATGTTTGCTGTTATGTAATGAGTATTCTGGATGGAATACTCAGACAAAACACACACAAGTTTTGCCTCATTGTAATCTGATGTGCTCCATTTTGAAAAACCCCTGCTTTTCGCATAGGATTGAAATATTCACAAGGAAAAAACATATATTTTGCAACAACTGCCTTTTTACAAGAACCAAAGTGAAAACCCTAGCAAACGGCTCAAGTTATAAACTATTAATTGAGTTGCTAATTAAACAATATACTGCCATGAAAATAATAGTTTTGAGTTACCTTAAGTGACTCAGTCCTTCTGTAATAAAGCATTGAATTTCAAGGCACTTATATTCTTCTACCAATCTGAATGCTGGACAAGATTATTGTGAATAATGACTGTCATAATTGATACAGAATGAACTAATAATGACTTTCAACTTTTCAGTAAAATGCTGAATATAACCAGTAACTTCTCTAGTGTACTTTATGTACATAAGAGATCAATGCTATAATGCATATCACTGAATGCTGTGAAACCACTATTTTTGAGTCTCTGCAGAAACAAATATTTTGTGCCTTACTGTTGATCAAATAATAAAATCTTAGATATATTTAGATATATTTACAAGTGAAGTACATAGGATATGTTCTTAATTCTTTGGATATGGAGCACTTGAAATGAGATGTATCTTAACATCAGATTCAGCCCAAATTAGAACAAAAAAACCTGTGCAAATGATGACTTCATATCTATCTTTGAAAAATAGGACCTTCCAAAACTAAATGATGTTTTGTATATTGAAAGAGTACTCAGTATCACCAGATACACATAGACTGTTAAAGCGCCTTCTTGATGCATTAGGTTAATGTATGTACAAAAAGTCAGTTACTTCTACTCCTGAGAATACAAGTTTTTGAGACAGAGCAAGGGAGACAGAAAATAGCAACAGGGGCTTGAGCTTTTAAGGTATTAAATGACTTATAGTTGAGATATTGATCACAGAAAAATCCCTCCTACTTTTCCTCTTCTGTATTTACTGGCCGAGTCATGAGGAAATGACATATGTCAAACTCAAGATTCAAGCTCTTATTGCCATTTGTCTAGGTACCTTGAGAAACAAGGAGGAAAAAAGATGTTTAGACTGTCCCCGAGTTTAAGGGAAATGTCAATATTCAGGCTGAACATCTTGTAATTGAATCCCAGTGTGCTTGCTCCTATGCCTATTTGATATAGATCCTCCACGTCCCAACACCTGAAAATAGAAACAACTTTAAATGTCAGGTCCTTTCACTGTTTACTGCTAAGAAAATAGAGATTGGTGAGAGACACCAGGCTGCATTGTTCAAATCAGCAGATAGTGAGGAGATTCATAAGGTAAATTGGCTTATACATCTGCCTTCAGCCTGTAAAGCTGCATATGGTACTGATTATTTGTAAAGCTGTGGGAAAATATCATCCACAGAAATCTATCCATCATGAGAAAAATGTATTTTTTTTCATTTTCTCCATCTCCTTTCTGATATTCATTTGAGAATGAAGGGCTGCTAACCTTCAGCTTGGCTCACTGCCTTCAGGAAGAAGCAGGGACTCAGTGTTGGAGATGTGGGCAGCCCGATGATGTACCCTGCTTTGACGAGCCTCTGTGACTGCCATGAAGGCTCAGCTTTTCATCACTGAATTAAATGCATGAACACTTTGAAGCTGTGTGAAAGGATCTCTGAAAGAGTCTTTCAGTTTTGATGTAGTTGAAAAAATTGCTGGGTGACCAAACAATCAGGGCCAGTTTCTGTAGGGAAGAGTCTGCTGAAGTCTAATACTGGAACTCCATGCAGAAGCTCTGGGACACAAGGTTAGTTTTCTTCTTCTTCTAGACTTATCATTGACAAATAGGGCTTTTATTTTCATGGGTCAATCTTGCTACACTAAGAAAAAATGTCAGTCTCTCGGACAAAAGCAATTAGTACCTTTCCCTTTGTTGCCTATAAAACAGCTGTTGTGCATTAATTTTAAAACATAGATGTAATTTATCCACCTCATCCACTCTTGTTTGTTCATCAGCTGAACAGGTCAGTCTACTTCATCCTGATTAAATTGATTTTTTTTTTTCCTACTGGGAGCACAAGTAATAGCAAACTTATTTAAAAAGCACTGCAGTGGGCTTGCAATAGCTATTCAATAGTTTCAGTGCCATTACAGTTTTTGTTTGATGGCTATGTGGGTTCTCAATAGGTCTGAAAACATTAAAGATCTGAGGAAAGTCATTTTCCTCCTTAATAGGAGAATCAATTGAACTGAATAGTAAAGTCCAGGCTGATATAATTAAATAACGTGCTAAGAAGATGAAGATTATGCCCTACATTTTAGCCTCTAAAAAAGGCCTCTAAATGCTAACCAGCTCTGATCATCACAAAAGATCGGCTAAGCGAATACAGTTGGATGATGGTGATTCTTCATCTTCCTCTTCTTATAGTCTTTTTTTTTTTTTTTTTTGGTGTGTGTGCGTATGTATAGAAGTATGGTCTAAACTGCTTTCTTTGATTTATTGCCTTTTCAAGCAAAAGAAATGTGAAACCTTAAATAGGTTTACTGGGGATTAGAAGTCAGTCAGCAAAGGAATAATTATTTGGTTTATGCTAACACAAGGTCCACTGCCAGATAAAACAGTGTCTAACTTAATTGCCCATCACTTCAATATACATGCATTCAAGAAAGGTTGCATGTAGTGAATGATATCATTGACTTCATTGACCTCAGAACTGCAAAGTCTGGCTCCTTCTGATAAAAGAAACTCTTGGTGCATAGTTATTTGTCCCCTTTGGGCCTCCACCTTTCCAACCCGCATTACAATTTGGTGTTGTTAAATGTACTGTGAAATTTGGAGGCATTTAGCTGCCTATTTTACAAGTAAATCTAAAAGAAGCATTTTATTTTCAACATAAAATGCTTAGAATGCCAAAAGCAACAAATATATTTATGCATGTATTTTGTACTCAGTTCCTAATCTCTACATATATAGAATAACAAGTACAATTTTACAACATTTTTTTACACTAGCATAAGGTATTGTCAATGCCAGAATGTTTGTTCCTCTACTAACAAGTATGAATTTCTTCAAAGGTTAATTTTAGGTAAAAGTGGTAATAATAATATAGTTCCTGTTTACTGAAATGTTGCAATATCATTTCAATTAATGGTAAAAAATGTGGTTTATCACACCCTTTCTGTTACCCATAGACACTATGTATTTTTGTATATTTCTGTCACTACTGGATAAACTGTAATTTCTTTTCCAGGATCTTTGCTCCTTCCTCTGAAGACACTGGCAACACTGTCACGGACTTTACAGAAATTAGAATGTAAAACTTTAATCTACATGTAATCTATGTTTAATACACAGATTTATTTTTGTTTGTCATCCCTGAATCTCTAGGTGGGAAAAGGGGGAATAACCCCTCCCCCTTCCGGTGTGAGGGCAGAAGAAGTCCGAGACCGCCTCATGAGGCTGAAT
>WBMW01000892.1:0-43589 GCA_013396635.1 Penelope pileata | reverse complement strand
TTCCATGATCTTCCCAGGAACAGCATCCATGTTGCCCTTCATATCAGTTCCCCTACGTTTGTCCCCTGATGCCATCACTCCATTATGGAAGGCCACCAGATTGGTCAGGCACAATCTGCCTTTGATGAAGCCATGCTAGCTGTCTCAGATCACCTTTTCGTCTCTCATGTGCTTTAACATTTCTTCCAGGAGGATCTGCTTCATGATCTTACCAAGCATAGACATGAGGCTCACTGACCTGTAGTTTCCCAGGTCTTCCTTTCTCCCTTTCTTAAAAATTGGATTGATGTTTACCATTTTCCAGCCAACAGAAACTTCACCTGACAGTCACAACTTTTCAGGTGTGATGGAGAGAAACTTGGCAATCACATCAGCCAGTTCCCTCAGAATGCTGGGATGCATGGCATCCAGCCCCATGGACTTGTATACATTCAGCCTCTTGAGATGGTCTCAGACATTCTCTGCTCTTACAGTGGGAGGGATTTTGTTCCCCTGACCCCTGCCTAGATGTTTAGGGACATGAGAGGCAGGGGAAGCCTGACTGCCAGTGGAGACTGAGGCAAAGGACTCATTGAGTAACTCAGTCTTTTCCATGTCTAAGGAAACCAGTTCTCCATATTTATCAGAGAGAATACACTCTACTTGGCTGTCTCTTCTGACTAATGTATCTAAAGAAACCCGACTTGTTTTTTACATCCCTCACGAAGTTTAATTCCATCTGTGCCTTGGCTTTCCTGATCCCATCTCTGCACATCTGGACAGCATCCCTATATTCCTGCTAGGCCACTCATCCCTGCTTCCACTGCCTATGCTTTTTCTTCTTGTCCCTCAGTTTGACTAGCAGCTCCTTGTTCATCTATGCCAGTTCCCTGCCTCCTCTGCCTGATTTCTTATTCTGGGAGATGGAGAGCTCTTGTGCTCTCAGAAAGTCATCCTTAAAGTAGTAACATGGAAGTTATCTAGCCATATGTACATATGTACAAAGATATATCTATATATATACAAAATCCACTAAACCTCAAAGTGTGCTTGGTTTCCAAATGAAGAGCAAGCTCTTAAAATGCAAGCATGATTCCAAAAGCTTGTTTCTTCAGAAAAAAAATTAAAAAGCATTTTTTCCCCTACAGTGTTATTTCTGTAAAAGTCAGTTTTCCTGCTGAAGGAAACCATTTGAAGACTGTGTCTAGAGGAGTGGTGGATATGCAAGGATCTATGAGAAAGGCAATAAAAATAAACTGTGAAAAAGCAGAGCTTCTGTTTAATCCCCTCGTGTTTCCCTTGCAGAGCTACATAAACTTGCTTTGTTGTTTAAGAGTGCGAAAAGTGCTGCAAGATACATTTTCATATTCCTTAATTTTGTGTGGCTGTATATGCCCATCATTTTGCCAGGGACTCAAAAAGCACATTTTCATTGATGGAAGATAGTCACAAAATCTAGTGCTGCACTTGGATTCTCCTTGAATTTAATATTTTTGAAATCTTGTATATAAATGATATCTGATAAGGGATATTTGTAACTAAATGGGAAATTAAGTGTCTTAAGGGGTAACGCAAGATTACTGTGATTTTGTAGTGGAAAGTAAAATGTAACCCTTTACAATATCATTCATATTTGAAGTGAATTATTTTATTTTACCACCTAAAAAAGTATTTAAGATATCATTACTTTATCATCTAATGTTCCTTGTGATTTCAATCTTTCCTCTCTTTTATTTTACTCTAAGATTGTAAAATTTTATTTCTTTTATTTATATAAATGAAATACTTCATATCAAACAATGTCACGTAGTTTGATATGCTATTTTTGTGACAAGCATTGAAATTAACCACACCAAGTTATTCGTACAGCCTTGCAAACAATTTCTGTTCCTTTGGAGGCATTGGTTATCTTTGATTTATGCAGTTCCTCCTCCTAGCTCCTCATTGTCCCTCCCCAGTTTTTCAATACATGCTTCAGCTGTCCAGGTACCCATAATCAAAGTCAGGTTTGAGAAAAGACTCTTTCTTTAGTAATAAAGAAAAATACTTTAAAATCCAAAGAATTAAAATAAAATGTGGCAGCACTAGCAGGGCTGTGGCTTGTTATTAATTCAAGAAAAAAAAAAAAACAATGGCTATAGTATGGACAAAATCTATTTCTAACTCATTACACAGCCCTTTCCCTGCTTTCCATCCCTTTGTTTGCTTGTCACCATTTCTGAAATGGAGACATAGCTGCGCTTACCACTTTGCTCTGCTTTGGACATTATCAAGTTGAGTCCTGATGTAGGTCCACTTGGCAATGTGCAGAGGGAAAGCATTGCCATTTTGTAATCCCTCTCTAGATCTCCTACACTGGTGTGCTCACCTTCACCTTTCCATCTTATTAAATCACAGAACTGTAGAACAAACCAGTTGGAAAAGACCTCTTAGATCAACAAGTTTGATGATCATCCTGAGCTACTGAGTCCCATCACTAAAACATGTCCCTTTCTGCCACAATGTAAATGAAATGAAATGAAATGAAAAGAGAAAGCTGACAAGGCATTCAGACATCCTTTCTACCCCTGAGACTGGAAGGCTGGGCACAGTTCACTGTTCCTAGTATTTTGCTAGGTATCTTGCAAATGTGAATATAACTGCTTTCCAAGCACACAATTTTCTGTGCTTGACCTCTTCTGAGACTTGCATTAGTCTGACTTCCATCTTCAGAAGAAACCACCTGTAATGTTTCTGTCAC
Source organism: Penelope pileata (assembly GCA_013396635.1). Taxonomy (NCBI): domain Eukaryota; kingdom Metazoa; phylum Chordata; class Aves; order Galliformes; family Cracidae; genus Penelope; species Penelope pileata. The sequence goes on along the minus strand of WBMW01000892.1, from coordinate 40,870 downwards.
TTTGCAGATATTCTTTAGCAGTTAGAAATACCTTAGGACTAATGCTTACCAAAGCTGATAGACTGATCTTTGCTCCATGAACCCACCACATCTGCCTGCCCCTGGAAAAGGTCCAAGCAGAATAACAGAACTCTGACAGTTGAAAAAATCATACCTAAATTTTAATGTCTTTGAGCTCCTTTCTGGATCCCAGCTACACAAGGGAAATTGTTGAGTACCCGCAGTTCTTTAGCAATGGACAGTTCTGTTCCTCCACCATTCCTGTGTTGAAAATGGCTTTCTATCACCAGGGCAAGATGGTTTCTGTCCAATCTCTATTCACCAGAAAGCACTGTAAATATGGTAGAAATACCTGTGTTATCAGTGTTTATCCAGTAAATGTTGTGATTTGGCCGTTGTGCCTGAGATCATGTGAGTTAGGGTGCTGAGAACAAATCTGGGCACAAGTAGCATTTTAAAAACAGTAAGAGAACCATATATGGTTTCTAATAATGCATACATATACAAAGGTGAAGTAAGCAGAATTAACATTAGAAATTATAGTAGTTAATACATAAATGTTCACATATTCCCTGAAATTCAATGTCGCTGGCTCTTCTATTCTTTATCATGTGTCAAGTTACCTGGTATATAGTTGCTTTTTTCCCTTAAAACATGAACTTTTCTGAATCCTGCAAATAAAAATACTGTTTCTTAAAATAAATGTATTGATGAAATGCTAGGATAATTTCTTCTGTGTGCTTTAAAAGGCAGTGTGAGGCTAAACACCATAACTGAAATCTGTTCTTTTTAAAGACCATTAGAGAAGAAAAAAAATGGTAACGTGTATGAATAGTGTTGGCCCTTTAAATTGGAGAATATTTAAACCAGATGAACCAGATGGTATATGAAAAGAAGAAGAAAGCTAATACCCACAGTTGTTAAAGCTATCTTTGCTTACAATCTCTCTGGGCAAAGGAATAGACAGAGAGGAGTTCGGGTTTACTTAACTGAATTGGCTGGGGGACTGATTGATGAAGCCCTTGACGTTTTCAGCAGAGATTTTTCATTGCTGACTTATAGTTTTCTATTGATGTTTCAGTGCAGAAGAATCTCATCACTCTTTAAATGTTAAGACATTTACATGTCTTTCTGACTGCAGAATTTCCAAGAGCATCACTGAAAATACATAAAAGCAAAGACATTAAGTGTACGGGAGATACATTTTTTTTTTCTAAAGTACAGTGAAAGAAAACAAAAAGTCAATTGTATGCTACCACAAGTACCTTCAAACACTTTATGTTGTTTCCAGTGGCTGTAATTTGATTGTCATCAGATTTAGACAAGAACTAACAGGGCATAAGAACGCTAAAATAGTATGACAGCAACAAATCCATTGTTCACTAGGGTTAGCTTCAACTTCAGAAAACTGTATGGCTGAGTTCAAAAATATTAGCCCCTAATTGTCTGTGAGCAGTGATATCTTTGCACAACTTTTCCCTCTTTCCATGGAAATGACTGAAACAAGAACGATCATTCACAAATAATTTCAGGTGATCACTACCTCTTTCCTTGGATTCCTATTTAAGAAATAGAGTTTTATCAGATTTTTGATAGAATAAGATGGACAGAAGAATGCCTGATAACTGCACTGACAAAGCATGATCTGAAAGTAACACATACTCTAAGAAAACGGCAGTTCTGATAATCTATGGACCTAATGTCACATCCAAAGAATAACATAATATGGAGTGCAAAACTGTTATGTATTAATTTTATATGCGGAACTCTGAGTTGTACCAGGAGAGATGAAAGTAAACAGAAATTCTCCCTACACTGTTTGGCAAAGATCCACAGAAATCATGTTGAGGAGGATGTTTTTGAAATACTGAATGCTCTCAGAACAATAATTTTGACAGAGGCAGCCAACAGATGCAGCAATTTATTTGCACATAAAGAATCCAGAAAGTCTGGTAAAAGCAGCATACATGCACTGAGCAGCAGTCACGATACACAGCCAATCATGGTCCTTGGCACCACTGCTGAAACTACCTGAAGACATCAGAGACCTCAACATGGACAGGGTTCTTGAGGGAGGATTCAGGTCTTCCAGCCAGAGAGTGAAGACCACGCAGAGGCTTTGGGCCTTGCTGAGGTTGGGGTGTACATTAAGGTTCTTTTTTCTCATAGAAGGTGTGTACTGATACCTTCTAGTTTCAGGTGGAATAGCATTGATTTTCTTCACAGTAGGTGATATGGCACTGTGTTTTGGATTTTAAATGAAAATAATTATAGTAACACATCAGTGTTTCAGTTGTTGCTGAGACAACTTACACTGATTGCACCAAGTCAAGGTATTTTCTACTTCTCATGCTGCTCTGCCAGCAAAGAGGCTGGGGGTGCACAAGAAGTTGGAAGGGAATGCAGCCAGGACAGCTGGCATGAAGGGACCAGACGGATATCCCGTACCATAGGATATCAGGCTCAGCAATGAGTAATGAGCAATGAGCAATGAGAGGGGTTGGTGAGGGAGGCTGCCATTGCTCAGAGGCTCTGGCTAGGCATTGGTTGGCTGGTGGCGAGCATTGGTTGGCTGTTGTTCATCACTTGCTTACTTTTTCTTTTATTTCATTCTTATTTAACTGTCCTTATCTCCTCCCATGATTTCTCACACTTTCACTTATTTTAATTCTCTCTCTCATCCCATTGAGGGATGGTGGTGAGCGAACGGCTGTGTGGTGCTCAGCTGCCTAATGGGTTAAGCTATAAAGTGTTTGTGGCACCCAACATGGACCTCAAAGGACTGAGATAATGATAGGTCTTACTAAAGCATACGAAAGAAAATAAATTTATTTATAATTTCTTACAATTATTTTACTTATTTCATAGATCCTAGTAACAGTGTTGATGTATTTGCTCTCAGAGTTGTTTCATGTGCCACCTTTCTTGCTGTTGAGAGTTACATAATATTTGAGATCACAAAGATCACTGAGTCCAGCATCTCGCTCCACACCCAACTGTCTTTGTGTGTCCTTTTCAAACCATATTTCTGAGAACACTGTCCAAATGCTTCTTGAACTCCTGCAGGATTGGTGCTGTGACCAGAAGGGAGCCTGTTCCAGTGTCCAACCATACTCCGGGGCAGGACCTTTTCCTAACACTCAGCCTGACCCACCCCTGACACAGCTCCATGCCATCCTCTTGGGTCCTGTCGTCGTCACCAGAGAGCAGAGCTCAGCGCTGCCCCTCTGCTCCCTGCGAGGAGCCGTAGGCTGCCATGAGACCTCCCATCAGTCTCCTCTGCTCTAGGCTCTACAAACCAAGGGACTTCAGCCACTAATTACATATCTGGCACTCTAGACCCTTCAATATCTTTGTTCCCCTCCATTGGATGCTTTCTAATAGTTTTATATCCTTTTTGTACTGTTGAGCCCAAAACTGGACACAGTGGTCAAAGTGAGGCTGAACCAGCATAGAGAACAACTGTGACTCATGCATCCTAAGGTACAGTTGGCCTTTTTGGCTGCCAGCGCATACTGTTGACTCATTTTCCACTTGCTACTGACCAGGACCACCAGATCCCTTCCCATGGGACTGCTCTCCAGTCTCATCCACCAGCCTGTACACCACATTCTCTGTTTCACAGAATCACAGAGTCACAGAATGTTTAAGTTTGGAAGGGTCGTCTGGTCCAACTCCAGCAGGTCATCTGGCTTGCTCAACAGGGCCACGTATAGCAGGTTGTCCAGGATAATGTCCAGACAGCTTTTGATGATCTCCAAGGAGGGAAACTCCACAATCTCTCAGGATAACCTGCGCTAGTGCTCCCTCACCTGTGCAGTAAAAAAGTGCTTCCTGATATTTAGATAAATACTCTTCTGCTCCAGTTGTGCCCGTTTCTTCTTGTTCTGTCACTGGACACAATTGAGAAGAGCCTTGCTCCATCCACTTTGCACCCTCCCTTCAGGTATTTATAGATATTGATAACATCCTTATTGAGCCTCCTCTTGTCCAAGCTGAATAGGCATAACTCTCAGCCTCTCCTCATTGGAGAGATGCCCCAGCTTCTCCATAATATTGGTGGACGACTCTTTCCTGTATGTCCATATCACCTTCCCCATCTCCTCCTGGCCAGTTACAATATCTCTTGAGTGTTGAACATCTGAAGGATGTTTAAAACAATATATTCCTATTCTCAAATGTCCTCCCTCTTTCTTTCTCTCAGCTTCTATTGCTAAGTGCAAACTCAAGAGGCATGAGACATTCAGAGAATCATAGAACCATAGAATGTTTTAGGTTGAAAGGGACGTCAAAGATCATCTAGCTCCAACCCCCTGCCATGGGCAGATTTGCCACCCACCAGATCAGGCTGCCCAAGGCCCCACGCAACCTGACCTTGAGCACCTCCAGAGACGGGTCATCCACAAATTCTCTGGGCAACCTATATCAGTTCCTCACCATCTTCTGAAAAAATAATTTCTTCCTGACATCGAACCTAAGTTTGTCCCCTTTCAGTTGAAAGCCATTCCCCCTTTTCCAATCACTATCAGACCATGTAAAAAGTTGGTCCCCCTCCTGCTTGTAAGCCCCGTTCAAGTACTGGAAGGCCACAGTGAGGTCTCCCTGGAACCTTTGTGGCCCTCCTCTAGACCTATTCCTTTGGTCAGTTTGAGTCAGCTGTCCTGGCTGTGTCCCCTCTCAGCTCCTTGTGTAATCCCAGACTCTGCACTGCTGGGACAGCATGACAAGCAGAAAAGACCTTAACTCTGTGTAAGCACTCCTCAGCATGTAACAAAAAACAAGTATCCTTCTCTAAGGCTGTTTGAATAATTTGCTGTGGTATCTAAATTTCAGTGCTTGTCACAGAAATAGAATATCAAAGTACATGACATCATTTAACACAAATGTTATTTAATTTCATTTACTGCTGAAACAAAATTTTATAATTTAGGGACAGGTAAAAGAAAACAAAAAGAAATAAAGTTTAAAATCATAAGGAGCATTAGCTGATAAAGTAATGATATCTTAAATACTATTTTTTTATAATAAAATTCAGAGAAATCACTTTAAACATGATAGGGTCAGCCAATGTGTGATTATGTGATTCTGTGATATCACTCTTTAGTGGAAGATGATCCCTTTGTAGTATGACCAAAGACTCTGACTGAGACCCTGCTCCCTTTTAGCTAACTTCTTTGCTGAATCTCAGAGAAAGCTTCAGGAAGCTCNGAAGTGACTTCTGTTAGAAACCAAGACAGTATGATACCATAGTATGTTATGGGAATACATTTATACCACTGTGCCATGATGAATAAGAGTCACAACCTCTCTCCCATCACCTATTATACTGGCAATTTCATTACAGTACCTTAAACCTCTGGAATTACATTTATATGCCTTTTCCTACACAGTAATGACACTCTTTTTCATTAGTGCGTGCAAATGGTCTTTTTCTGAGAACTGTCCACAGCCCTAATATTAGATTGTTGGTACCTTGCTGATATTTTTTTAATCTACTAGCAAAGATAAAGTTTTTACTGAGATTAGAATATTGTTGAAGAAAAATCCTGAATCCTTTTGCTCCTCTGCAGGAATAGACCCTCATCTGCTCGATGAACTACGATTTAAATCAGCCAGGGATCTGGCTTATAACTCAAGAAGTGACTTTCTTAAGAGAGTTGATGACTAAAAAGTGAGAATGAAATGTTAAGGCTCATTTATTTTAATTATTATGTCATTTCAATAGCAAGAGCAAGAAAATAGTTCTTAATCACAGCACTATTCTGTCAAGCTGCAATTTTCCTCTATGTAGTTCCCCTAATGTTCACTAACTTCTGAACAACATGAAGACATAAAACCTCTTCCCTTTGATGGTATAGCTTTACATCCACAAATTCTAGCATCTACAAATCCAAACAATGCCTTAAATGAACTCATTCTAACAAAACACTGAGTTTTGTCACTTGATAAACTCTTCAATCCCTTCCAGTACCAAGAAAGAAAAGAAGAGACAATATAGCTGTTAAATGCGTACCAGCGACAATAACCGAGATAAGCACTGAATTTACCGGTATAGTCACTCCCTCTGTAATTTAGCCTAACTAGACAGGATAGGTTTTGAGTTGGACAAGTGTGACATTGAAGACATCAGGGAAGATGGTATTTGGGAATCAGACTGCCTCCCATGCATTCATTCCAATAATCAACTGGATTGGGCTTGAAATTGGAAAAATAATGAGAAGAACCCCATGATTGGTGACTTCTGTTCAAAACAAAAATACCACAGATCATACCCATTTAAATAGCACCTTTGAAATTACATTTTTGGAATTGAACAGGAGCAAGAATTCATGACTTATATTAACATTGCATCTTCATAATTCAGACCCCTTTTCTATCCCTAAAGCCTCTTTTGCTTTTTTTACTTCCTAGCTTCAATCTTTTTTCAGTCTCAGGATTTCAGTAATGGCTTTACCTAATTTCTTGTCAATCTTGGTTACATAGGGGTTAGAGCTGCTATAGTGATTGCAAAGAAAATAGGAAGATTGGGCTGAGGAAAGATTTCCAGTGTTCAGGTAAGGCACACTGGATCCTATTGAGTTGTTTCATGGAGAAACTCACAGGCAGCAGCTGCGTAGTTTGTCCTAAATTACAATTCAAAATCCCAGTTTGACTTTCCCAGAAGCAAGAAGAGAAGAGGGAAAGGAAGAGAAGGGAAAGGGAGTAGGAGTCACAGCACATGAGGGTGAAATTTGTCACTGATTCTTCAGCTGGTCCTTACATTTACCATGACACATGATTGATAGCAAGAGAAAAAAAGTAGGAAGTCTTTTATATGCTGCAACATATACAGCATTTGTTAGGAACAAAATTAACAGAGAATCCCAACACTTTGCAATAAGCACAGTGATACGTATCATTCCATGGGAAAGCTGCCAGTTTCTAAATGAATTAGCTCCTTTTTCTTCCTCATATTTTAAATTACAGTTAGACTATGCCGTCAACATCCATTTAGTGTGGTCGCAAAATTTAACACTTTGAAAGGAGTGTATTTTGTATCTCTTGTATTTGTTTCAGAGAGAATTCTGCAACTATTATACTTTCTCTGGGTAAATTAAAAAAAAAACTCTCAAAATGGGAATATGAAATTTAATTATTTTGAAATGCATCACAGGATGTTTGAGAGTATGAAATGTGCATCTTTATGTAGCCTAACAGCAAGAATGGCATTTGCAGTCTCCCATTAACACTTCTTCAAGAAAAACATTTTTAACCAAGAAAATTGTTTGACATTGTTATTTCTTCCACCTTTCACCTGCAATGAACTCCATCTTCAGACACATAAGCTTAATATTAAGTATATATCACAATGAGGGACAGATACCAGCTTCTTATTCAAGTGCAGACCTGGACTGAAATACTCCTGTCAAATAACAGCATTTTCAGAACAAGGGATTCAGAAGCAAACCACAGAGATAGAGGCACCAGGACAATGCAAATACATTTTCAAACTATAATTATGTTCTTAATTTTAAAAAAAAATGTATATATATTTTTTCTCACACAGTTAAGACAAAACTCAGTGTCTTTAAATCAATGATCTTTCATCTCTAATAATTAACACAATAGTTCACATATTCTCTAGTTGTGGGCTTGGTTTTACAAATCCATATTTAACTAATAAGCTTTATAGTGTCCACTGCTATTAAATAAGCCCTGAGTTCTGACCTCTTCTTTAACAGCAATGGGTTAAAGCAGAATGGTAAGGTCACTATTTTTCACTTTTGGTTAGCATATTCAGGCATCTGTCATCAGTCATTTGAGCATAGGAGCTACTGAAGCAAAAAGGTGAGATAACAGAAGGGCCCATTAGACCGTAGATCAGTGGAACTCCTTTTGAGGTCAGGACATAGTTACCTGAAAAATGACATACAAAGTTTATTTGGCATTTCAGCTTAACTAAGGCTCAGCTTTAGTCACAGGAATCCCATGAATAAGGAATCAGACACTGTCCATAAACTTCTGCCTTTTTCTGTGTAAAGAAAGTCACAGGCCCCCGTCGTCCACTTGGAAGTTTAAGGATTTCCATATTTATTCAGCACTTCAACTGTTGAACACGTGCCAATATCTCAGATTTTATTCCTAATAATAGCATAATAGTAAGATGAACAAATGATAAGATAATAAGATTTGTTGTCCAGAAATTATGCAAAAATGATTACATTTTGTCGCGGTTTGACTCAGCAGATAGCTAAGTTCCACACAGTTATTCACTCACCTTCTCCCCTCCCTAAATGGGACAGGGGAGAGAAGTAGAGAAATATGCAGTAAAACTCGTGGGTTGAGATAAACACTGTTTACTAAGATAGTAAAGAAAGCCAAAGAACTAACAGTACATATATATATGTATATAAAGAGGATATGCAGAGCAAGGACTCACAGCCAGCAGAGACCCTTTCTCCCAACTAACCCCTTCCATAACGAAAGGAACAGGAAACCCCCAAAAACCAATCACATGATGTTATATGGTATGGAATAGCTCTTTGGTCAATTTGGGTCAGCTGCCCTGGTCCTGTCCCCTCCCAGTTCCCAGCTCCTTATGCCCCCCCCCAAACTGTTTCACTGGCAGAGGAATGCGGAACTGAATGTGTCCTCGGCTCTGTTCAACACTGCCAGGATGTTATCAGTTTGTTTCTCTTCTTAGGCTAAAACATAGCTTCATACTAGACACTATGAGAAACGTAATTTCTGTTAGAAACTAAGACACATTTGTTGTATTTTGTTACTTACAGAGACAAGGTGAAGTATTTCAATTTCTACATTCATGTATAATCAAACGTAGGGAAATGTAGAATATAACGTAGCTGAAATATTTCAAACACTGCTACTATGAGTCAATTGTAAGTCCTCTGTAGGAGTTGCCAAAATAGTCTCCAACTATCAATGGCATAAATGAATAAACAAAATGCAACACTGCTCCCACTATACAGCTCCATTTTGAAAAAAAATCCGAGATGTTAAGGACTTAGTTTCATAAAGATTTGTTTTAATGTGTCACTTACCTCAGATGTGCACAGGAAGATAGGTAACAGGCACCAAGCAGAAACATAAGAAATTCTAGTTACGAATAAAAGAAATTGTTTTTTATCATAAGGGTCATTGATTTCTGGAGCAGACTGACCAGAGAGTCTGTGCAACTCCATCCTTAAAGCTATTCTAAGACGTGACTGAATATAGCCCCAAACAATGCGATGTAATTAGACATATTTCAAGCATGGGATTGACCATACGGTTATCTCCAGAGGTCCAACCTCAGCTAGTAGGCAGTTCTTGGATTCTATAAAAAAAGTGCTCTGCCTTCATTGTCCTATAGAATTCTTCCAAACAATAAAGTACTGGAGATATTTTCAACCATTCAATTTTGATTCTCTTAGTTAAAAATTATTAATAAATACATTCTTCCATTTCATTCTCTAAATCGGAGATTTGCAGTTATACATAATCCTCTACAGTGTATTAGTAATAATATGCACTTGTTATTTTAGTTGCTGCTTTTTACTAAATAATAGGCTTGTAGGATCTAATTAAATCTTTTGGGCATAACATGATGAGATTTAGGATTATACAAACAGAAGCATGTCTCTACATTTCTGATTATCATTTCCTGTTTGTTTTATTCTTTGGAGGAAAAAGAATTAGATTAAATGGAAGCTTAATAAAACTGCTTAAAGTATGAGTAGCTCTATTTATTTCAGCAGTTGTACTCAATTGGTTAAATCTAAGCATGTGCCTGTGTGACTTCTGAAAACAATGCACAACTTCCAGGCAGTTGTATGAAAACAATAACCTTTATGTAGCCACATGATGGATTACATGCATCCTGGAAGCAGATGTTCTTGTCCAAAGTAGCATTTTTGTTAAGCTACAGATGTACATTCTCCTTTGTTTGTTGGCGCGCTGGTTTCAACAAGTTACTGCTAGCAGCTGCGAAGCAACTAATCTGAGCTCTCCCTACTTCTGTTGCCTAGGTGAGCTTTCCCTGATCCTTTAAATTCAGCATTTCCAAAGTGGGAGAATCCATATAAGGGCTTACAGGCAGGAGCTAACCAAGAGAAGGAGACCAGAAAGAAGGCCTGTTGAGCAGCTCTGGTAGGCGCAGTCACAAACCCATGGAGGGTCTCTGTTACCCTACTCTGATGAAGTTCTAAGCTGTGGCCTCTGTGAACAAAACAACAGCATGCACGCTTATTTTGCTACAAATTCCAGCTGTACACAATGCCTTCCTCCAAGCTGGGGTGGGTTAATTGGCTCTGCACTGACTTAATGGCCAAACATCAGTAGACAGACATATCATGCTAGTAGTGGATCAGTTTGATCTGTGGCATCCTATGATGTGAAGAGGCACATAGGATGCCCCTGCTGTTGTCAAGGTAAGTCATGGATTTTGCCTGTCATGGACAAGCAGATTATTCTCACTAGTTATTTGACTGTCCAAAGCATCCCATCATATATTAGTCATGTAGACACTTCTACATCAGCATTAAGGAGATGGAAGAGCATGCAAGGCTCTTTTGTGTTTTACAGTTAAACACAGCTTTGGAAGAAAACATAAGCTAGCTTTAGCAGCCAAAGCCTTGTCCACTGGATAGTTTTATTAAACACTGTCTATCTGATTTGGATACATTTTATGCTCATTTAGACACACATTAGTGACCACACAATAATTAAGGCAATGTAAAAATGTGGTCAGAATATTTCATATTCCTACCAGAACAGCTTGGGAGATTTCTGATCATCTCAAATTTTCTGTTAAAGTGCAAAAAATGTAAAGGAACTTGGTCCCCAAACAGCACAGTTGGCACACAATGCTCCCTTGTAACATCAGGGAAATGAGAAAAGACTATATCCTGAATTTGACATAGAAGAACATTTTTTGTTAATTAGATAATAAAACAAAGTAGTCCTAGATTACTTAATCTGTTGGGTTGAAACATTTTTAAATTGGGATGAGAATTGTGTAATACTTGTAAAGTCGAGTAGCTTACCCAGTGAGAATTTTAAGAATGTTTGTCTAGGATAATTGGATCCTCAATGGCACTGCTAATATGGAAGTGATGTAAATGAACTGTCATTCAGAAAATGGTGTAAGTATCAAGTGCACTGGGGGATGCTTGGCCAAATGTAAACTATCAGTTAGGGTATTTTGGCATTTTTTCTGAAGTATTGCCTTAGACATCTGTCAGTAATTTTGTTCTGCTAGGCCAAACTAGACTGAAAGTCTGAAAAGGAGATGGTACCACACAACTGGTAAGGTTTCCTCTGGTCAGGTCAAGGACAGGTCAATCAGCAGTAGCAATGCGCTACTGAGCCTAAGCTACTCCTAGTATGAAGTTTCCTGGTCTCCAAATGCTAAATATGCTTCTTGGATTCAAAAGAGCTTTTGAAAAGACTCAAAATGTTCACATTCCACTTAAAGCCTTAATGAAATTCAATTGGAAAAAAAAATAAAAATATAATCTCCAAAGAGCTAATATTGAAATAGTATTTCAACATTAGTAACTCAGCATCCTAGGCTAGTTACTTTGGCATATTCATTGAACTACCATTGGTCAATGATTCAGGCTTCTGCACTGAGATAAAAAATAATACATTGATTTTTAAAGAGAAAATGCATGTCTCTTTTTCTGCTATTCATTTTAATACTTCTTTAAAGCATTACAAATCATAAAAGACACAGAATAGCCATCCTTTTCACTTTCCCTTGTCGTTTTAAGTATATGTCAAACTAAACACCTAGGAATTGCTCCAGTCTGCTCAAAATCAAAGTAGATGATCTGGCCTAATTACTTGTTTTTGAATGCATACAATTTAATTTGATGTGCAGTTACAGTGCATTATTTTATTGTCAGAGCGTAAATAATCTCTGTGTGAAGTACAATAATTAGAGGGATGCTTCTATCTCTCTTTCTAGTTCTGAACCCAAAACTTTCACACATGATAATTCAGAAAGGTAGGTAAAATGGCATTTAAAAAAAAAAAAAAAAAAAAAAAAAAAAAAAAAAGACTACATTCATTAGGATAAATTGTGAAAATTTTGTATTTTTCTCCTGAAACTAATTTGTAAAACGAACACAAGACTTTGAGGAGTCAGATGCATGCAGTAGATAAATGCATGATGTCAAAACAAAATACTGAAGGATTTTTCCTTGTTTTATTGACTACCTTATTCTTTTATGTTTTGGTTTCCATATTTTTCTAGAATATCTTGCCAAGAAAAGAAATAATAATGTAATTATTACTCTGAGAGAGTAAAGAAATGTTGTTATACTGTTATTTTTTTTCAGAACAAAGCACAGGTTGATTTCCATGTGAAAAAGGAAGACAAAGTGAATACAGGAATATGATTTGATTTGCAAGCAAAGATTACGGCTTGAAATGAATCATGCTTAACCCATTTACTTACTGTTTATTTTATTATTTTAAGATCAAGAATATAAGTGTTAAAAGTGAATTACTCTATAACAAATCAGACACGCATCTACTCAAAAAGAAGAAAAAGGGAAAATATAGAAGGGCTCAACTCAGAAAAACATTAAAGAGTCTACAACTTTGAACAGGAACAGCCAACCTGCTGACACAGAACAAATTTAAAGTGCCATAATAAAATAGGAACATTCAGGTGATTAAGGGTATATTTATCAGAAAAACTGTTTCTAAAATGTCATACATGGTCCACAACCAAGTGTTAGTACTTTCTTTTAGTCTCTGACCCTGTAAGATAATTAAACTAGTACTTAAAGTCAAGAGAAAGTTTAAGTACATTGCCAACCTATGGCCATCAAGAAGAGAGAAGAATATAAATAATAAAGGGAATATTTTATCATCAACATAGTGATACTGCATCACCAAAATCTAAATGGACAAATCTAACAGATATATCATGTGATTTCTGTGCAGTTAAAACTATTTAAATGGAAAGTCAGACTTACAAATTTCTAATGTTCAACTCATTGGCCTGTCATTATTCATCTATCAAGAAAGTTTGAAGGCTGAATGAGATCACTGGAAATAAATAAATAATGAAATGAACAACATTGAGTACAGCAGAACTACCTGTTTTCACTTATTCAAAACTGGTATTTTTTGCTTGGGATTCAATACCTGAGTTATATCCAATCAGCTACCTACCAGAATAAAAGGGAAAAAAAAAAACCTTAAATTAATAATATGGAAAATGAAGCTGAAATAACAAGTAACAAAAAGATTGATTTATTAATTATTATTATTAGAAGACTACATATCTCTGCTTTTTATTTGTTATACTACATGTAGTTGTTGCTGTGGACAAGTGACATCTGCATATTTGTTGCTCTGCTGAGTTCTATTCTCAAAATTGTGATTTCATGCAATGTATTACAGCAATGTTTTGCTGTAATTTGAACAGTGTGAGTTTATGGAGTTGCTTGATGTTGTTATGTTGTAGACTACTTTTACAGTATGATTAAAGAGTAACAAATATTAGGCAAATAATTTTAATTTTAATTTCAATCTTACATTTTCCTGTATCTCTTCTATGTGTCTCAACATAACGCATCTGAGAGAAACAGAACATTGTGTAATATCACATACAGTAAAACTGACTGAGCAGAAGCTCAAGGAAGGTGATGAGGTAAAATGAACTGCAGTCTATGAGACACAAATCTAAAGCATTGCACTGATGTAGTTTTTCCACATACAAATGATCTAGATTTCTGTCACAGAAAGGGCACAGAAGTACACCCTGCCACGGCTGCTCTCCCTGTTGCTGACCAGGAGGAACACAGGAATACACTGAGAGCCACTACTCAGCCCACGGAGAACTGGGCAAGAGAGAGGGATGGTAAAAAGACAATGCTTGGGGAGCCGTCATTCTGAAGTTATTCAACACTTTTTCCTTCCAAATATATTAAAAATTGTTTTGTGTTAAATGTGGGATGTACATTGTAAATGTATCTCTGCATCTTAGAACATCTGTCTTCAAGCACTGGAATAGGTTTTTTGCAGTGAAGATACATATCTGCTCAGGAGTTGGAAGAGAATAGCAACAAAGCCCTACGCTTACAGTAGATGGCACAAGCAGAGGACATAAAAGCCCCTAGACAGCAATCCAAATTAGATTCTAGGCTAGAAATGACATGACTGGGAACATCTTTACTAGTAAGGCCTATTTTTCTCGGAGCACCCAGATCTCTGAAGCGTAAAACGGTAGCAAGGAGCAATATGAAGTCCCTTCAATTCGATGGGAAACTGTAAGTGACCTACATCTTTTGAAGAGTTCTGAGGAGCAACTGACGGAGCTGAGGATGTTCAGTCTGGAGAAAAGGAGGCTGAAGGTAGACCTCATTGCTCTCTATAGCTTCTTGAAGGGAAATTGCAATGGGGAGGGTGTCAGTCTCTTTTCCCGCATGACAAGTGATAGCACATGAGAACATGGCTTCAAGTTGCAGCAAGAAAGGTTTAGATTGAAAGAATTTCTTCATAGAGTGCAATAAAGCATTGGAATGGATTGCCCAGGGAAGTGGTGTATCCACCACCTCCATCCCTGGAGGTATTAAAGGGATATGTCCATGTGATGAATATCACAGAACATCATAGAATCATTCAGGTTGGAAAAAATCTCTAAGATCATCAAGTCCAACCATCCACCTACCACCAATATTGATTGCTAAACCATGTCCCCCAGTGCCGCATCTGTATGTTTCTTAACATTTGTGGCACTAACGGACATGGTTTAGTGCTGCGGCTCGGGTCAGGATGATGGATGGACTTGATGATCTTGAAGGTTTTTCCAACTCAGATGATTCTATGATCTGGATTGTGCTGAACCATGTCAAGTTCAACATTTCAAAAGTTTCAAGACAAAGTTGTAAGCATGGAAAATGTCCATGAAGATGAAACAGCCAGGAAAGGAGTTCCATTACCACCTTTTCAGTCCATCTAGTGGAAAGGAAAAAAAAAAATTAAATTAAAAAACAACAACAACAAAACAAACAAACAGAAAGACCCAACACCAACAGATTTTCAGTCATTATTTCACTAATTTTGCACACAGGTGGAGCTTTATTTCAAATAAGCTGATAAACCTAGATGAAGAATTTAAATTCTAAAGCTTGAAAAGAAATTCTCATATGCCTTTCAAGGTTAGGCATAGCTAAGAAAATTCTGTCTCAAATTCCTTTGCTAAAACCTTTTAATTAAATGTTACCACATGGAGGTCTGCAAAAAATAACAAAAAATATTCACACACAGATAATGGCCTGACAAGTGATTTTTAAAATGTTCTTTGTTAAAACAAAGGCAGGATATGGAATGTGACACAGCTAATCTGATAAATCACAGCTAGCCTACTAATGGGTATGAAGATAACTTTTCAGTACCTACTGTTGATCCATCTGAAAAAAAAATCCAAAGCCAGAAAGGCTTGAATACCAGTTAATCCATTTTAGATAGATGGTCCATTAATAGGAACAGAAGAATGAAGAAGTTTGTTTATCTTGGTTACCTCTCCTAAAAATTAAATTCTTATGTAATTCTAACTCAGCTTGTTTCTGGATTTAAGAGCATAAAAAATATTCTCACCGCAATCAGGTTGCCAAAACTCACACCTTGTAAGTATTCAAGTATAATTCAATTTCTCACCCCCTAGATCCTTATCTGTAATTGTAAATCCACATGCTGTCTATAGATAAGTCTTCAGGAAGTGAGCAGATAGTTCAAACATATGTTGATTCAAAGCCAGTGACTTAATTAATTAAAGTTATGTTACATAAATAATGTATTTAAATCAAACCAACAAGATGATAATGTTTTTATGTATGTAGTAATCCCTCTGGATTCATGAAGGCTGACAACACACAATTCTGGGTAAAAAGCCACCTTAAGGATTGTTTTGTTTTCAGATGATTTTTCGTTGGGTGACTTTTTTTTTTGTTTTTTTTTTTTTTTGGTGGGGGAGGATGGTCTTCTTGTGATATAAGAACTCTATGATAAGACAGAATAACTATAGGTGGATTAATAAAATCTTTCTATTACTCTTTAGCAAATTTTATAAGGAGTGAAGATTTAAACCACACATGCATGTGTTTCTATCACTACTGGTACTACCTCTTGCAACCATAGAACAAACAACTGTGATTCCTTTTCTATATCTCTTTTTTAGCTGCTCCTCCTTAGCCTAAAATCTTCTTGTAACAAACAAGGATTGTTGATTGACTCCACTTTTTGAGAACTAATTCACAGAGAAATATTTCTAAGCTACCAAAAGATGTAATTAAAATATAAGTATTTTATTTCTAAAAGAATTGTCTCAGGGATTTGACTCCAGTGCTTGTGGTCAAACAATGTATCAAATATATTTCCAGATATATATAAATAAGACATCATTTGCAGAGTTTTGCCTTGAATAGTCTGGTTAATTGTTGATCTCTCTAGTCAATCACACTAGAAAGAAAATTCCTAGAAAAAGCTTTTAACTTTTTGAATAGGTCCTGGGAGGCAACATTTGGAAAACAAAACTGTTGGATTGATTTTCTTATCATGGTTTAAAACAGCATTAGTATTTATTGCCTGGAAATATAGCATTAAAAAGTCAGCAGAAGAATAGACTTGACAAAGTAATAATAATATTTAAAGAGAAACCCCTGAAGATTTTGACTAAATCAATCTGCCAGAATAGAAAAGTAATGTAAAATTAGTACAAGAGCCAAAGATCTGCTTCACATGAACTGGTAGGGGGCAAAAATATCACAGTGTTTTACTAATGTTTTGTACTACTTCTTCAACGTGTAAAGAAAACATTGATTCATGATGGAAAAAATAAAAAGAAAGGATGACGTCTCTGACTTGTACTTGGCCTTCTGCTTAGAGGCATTCACTAAATATGGTAGTTGAAGGGTTCAGATGAAATTGTTCTGTCAGTGCTATGTAGACTGATCTGGCACAAGCTTCTGGTTTATTGACTGATGTTCTAGAACTGATATTGACATGCAGAAACAAACCTTACAACCCGCAATAGGTTATAAAGCAGGTATGTTTATTGAGGCACCAGGTGCAAGGGGGATCTCTCCTCCTAGCTTGCACACCACAGTGATCATCAAACAGCTATTTATTACACAAAACCATACATTTATATAAGATTTCCAAGAAATGGGCTGGATTATCCTAAACAGGTCCAGGAACTCATTATAATATTTTCCCTCCCATTAGTGCTTGCACACTGCCATCTGGGGGTCTTGGGCAGGGGTCTTCTAGATGGAGGCTTATCGTCTTCCTGCTAATGTACTTTTCACTTTTGGCAAGAACTATTGAGTCATTCCAAGCTGTTCACCACAAAACCAGTTTCTTCCAGTCAAGCACCTGTTACATACAGGAGTTCCTCCTTTTTACCTACACAAGTATTGTTAGTTCCTGCTGCTGTCAGCACTTAAGCTTAACTAATGTATTTTTCCCACATCAATATTAGAATAAAGCTTCTCTCCAACTCCAAAAATAAGATCACAACAATTCATTTAAGCCACATGGAATCCAGCCTAAAACATCAAAGTTGGAATAAATACTTACATTTGAATCAAACAGTCCAATACAGAGTCATCTGCAGTCAATACTCACATCTTTTGAAATCTGGAACTCTCAAAGGTCTTCTCTTTTTTATTTTTTTTTGCTCCTGGTTTGCTTGTTTGTTTATTTTTCTTAGTCCTGGAACTGTACTTAATTATGGCTTTTGAAGTGCTGATCCTATTTAAGCATTTCTCAGATACACAAACAAAGCAGAACAAAACCAACCAACCAAATAAAAACAGTTCTTATTTGCATTTTAACCATAGGAAAAAGGATGAAAAATCTTTGCTACTGTTGATTTTTTCCACTGTAGAACAGAACAACTAATTTACATCCTCATATGTTTTGAAGAACAAGATCCTTTGGACAATTAACCATTCATTAAACAACAATTCATCTTTATTGGTTCAAATGTTTAACTATGTTTTTCTCACTCCAATTATCACAGCGAGAGGCGATTCTTTGATATACTTGGAGTGAGATTAAGAAACAAACAAGGTCAAATGTTGTCTGACCAGTTTAATACAAATTCTAATCAGTGAGAGTCACGAGGATGGGAAGGCAGGAGATAGTAAAAACATATGAAATGAAAGCAAGGGTTATTCATATAAAAAAGCAGGGATAGTCACTACCATGGATCCAGTTCTGTTCTATTGGTCCAGGAACATCTTCAGGCCTGTGTGGGAGCAAGGGAGCAAGAGTGCAGGGGCAGCAGCGGGCAGGCAGGCCAACATCAGGCCATCAGGTATCAGGCCTTTGTTAGAGGGGTCTTTTTTATCCTCTTTTTCTGGCATTCCTGGGCACCTAGGTAAATGTCACATGCAGCACCTATGGGCATGTACAGGCATGCATGTCTTCTCTCTGTGGTTGTCTCCCTCTAGGTGCCCCCAGGAAAGGCTGCTTATCAGCTGTTTATCTCTCCTTGCCCCTGGTCTGCAAGCCTTCAGGCAATGTCCCTAGGCCTTCATGCAAACTTTGAGACAAAGACTTCTCACAGCAAGCTTTGAAACAAAAAGTTCAGAAAAAGTCTCCCACAATGTTTCTTTACAAGGTTCACACCAGACAGAAAACTGTGGGCTTTTTAAAATTTTTTTGCTGAGCCATCCTTAGTAAAGGAAAATAAAGACATGAACTGATCTGTGTGGTAAAATCCCACCCAGGCAAAAACTGAATGAAGAAAGAAAACAGGATGAACTGCATTTATGATTGGGATTGGAAAGAAGCATTGTACTTAAATTAATACACCGTGATAATTTTTAAAAAGTGTTGTCTTCTACAGAACACTATTTCACATATGTTTGGGTGATGATGATGGCTGGTTTTCTTAAAAGCTTTTGTAAGCAAGCTATCTCCACACTGGGAAAGGGGCATAAGGAAGGCTTTTCAGAAATGTGACTTTTGTTTTATTTCACCCAGATTGGAGATCTGTAGTTGTGGCAATGCAATGCGGTGTCGCAGATTCAAGGTTTTGCTCTATGGTTATTACTGCTGTGATTAACAAGTGCACTACACTTAACGACTAAGCATATGCCTAACACACTGAAACATTGTCCAAAATTAGATCTAAGAAAAGCCATCACCTTACAATCTTTAGATCATATTGTGAGGCCTTCGTCATCACTCAAGCCTACCCAAAGGACCAAAGTGAAGGCAGTAAAACAGGATTATATGACAACAATCTTTCATTACATTGAGAGCAGGAGCACAGCTATCATTTTTCTCAGAAACAGGAACTTATCATTTTATCTGGAGTAAGAAAGACAATTAAATATCACTTTTGAAATATTTATGGTGGTAGTTTAATTCTGTACAAAGATTAGACAGGGTTGTGACAAGTGCTTGAGAAATGTTAATAGACTGAGTATACAGAGGACTAGTGTATGTGTGTGTTTTATAGATACATTCATTTAACCTATACATAAATTATCTACATGGGTTGTTATACATATGAGTTCAGATATGATTTATGAACTGAACATAACTCCTTTATCTTCTTGCTAGTTTTCTGCTGTATACTTGTCTCTGCCAAAGTTTATTTCAGCATCCCAAATCCTTGAGAAGCTTCCTTTCCCTCCAGAAATAGGGAAATGGGAATCTTTGGAAGTTGTCTTTCTTTGTTTCTCTATTTATTTATTTATTTATTTCAGTTGATTCCGCCCTCCCAAACTCTTCTTCCCCAATTTGCACCTACCTGAAGCCTGTAGTGAGAAAGAGTTCTGCATTCTCTCAGAGACGTTTCTGTTTTTAAAAATCAATGTCAACATTAATGGTCGGGGAAAGTAATTTAATGAAAAAGGAGTTTCTCAGTTTACCATGTCCCAATACTTGCTTCTGAATGTTAACAGGTGCTATAAATAGTCTTAAGGCATTAAATACTATAAGTTAATGTAGCTTTTCGCTTAACCCATGACTGCATTGTCTCATGCACTCTGAAGATCTTGTTTAAAAGATCTAATAGAAGTGAAAAGCAGATACATTCGACTTATGTACAACTAGCAATGGAACACATAAGGTGAAGAACTTAGACTTTTAAAGCCTCTCCCAAATCTTGAATAGCTATGACGTCAGGTTTTAGGAAGAGGTATAATGAACTGTCTCCCATGAGTTCATTAGAACCCACTTGAAGTGGTTTCATCTTACTGGTGAAATTCGCTTACTCTGAATATCCTGTTATAAAACCTTCCTATTGTACCATTACTTAAGTCACAGCAACAAAAGGAATGCTGGGAGAGAGCTGGAAAAAGGTCTTCAGTGTTTGGAAGCTGACTGTTATCCTCATGCCTATGGTCGTCAGAAGCAGTCTGGAAACTGTTTACTTATATCAACAGATACAGCAGTCCCGAGGTACAGCAATATGTAGCTAAACTGCTAAAACAGGAGGGCAGCAGCTCACATTTATCCACAGAATTGGAAAAGCAGCAGACTGTGAGCAGGATATCATTTCTGATTCAACATGCAGTCTTTAGTAGGCTTTAGCTAGAGTATGTCTCTTTCTGCTGAATCTAATGGGAAGCTGTACTGGGTTTGTTGTTCCCTCTGAGGATAGGTGGAACTTTAAGCTGAGCAGGAAGACGATTCTATACTTCAACAGAGTGAAAAATAACAATAGAAAAAAATAAAGATATACTTAGCCTTCTTCAGCAGACCATCCCCCACGTATTCCGCTTGAATGTGTTAATATCTTCACACCACCTTCACATAACCTTCACAGCATTTGGAAAACGTTTGCCAAAGAAAGATTCCAAAATCCCTTTTTAATTTACTCATTTTATCACTCTCACTGTTGTGCCTCTGTACTCTTATTGACCTCTAACCCCAGTTAGCATCACTTTGTAATTTCCCTTTTAAACAAAATGTTAATGAGCTGCCCTACTGCAGCGTGTACAGCAACAAACAGAAAAGAAAACATGCACATATTGCCTCCTTGAGTTATCTGTTTCACAACAGCTGGACAGGGAAACCCAAGAGAATTTACTTTATTTAAATGCATATCTGATGGTATCACTAGCACTTCACCCCAAGGTCATACAAATCTCCATTGTTCAACCATGTTTTCTTGTATTTGTTGTTCTATGTGTAACTTTACATCCACAATTGTACTGACTGACCACAAGAAGTTACAATCCACATCAAAAGCAAAACCTTCAGTATGGCTAAAGATGCATGACAAAGCTCTTTCTTTAAAGACAAAAATCCTCCCACATTATCTCTGTATATTCTACAATTTGGAAATCACATGCACTAGGTCATCAGGCCACCTTTGGCTGTCCATAGTGGAGGGTACTAACAAGACAACCAGTGTATGTAGCCTTTTTACTTCCTCATTTAAATGGATTAAGTAGAAAAGAGGAAAACTTAATAAAACAGAACTGGCCACAAATAGTGTCCTCTCAGATTTGTAAAACTGACCCCAAGGGTAAAATTTCAGTACATGGATATTTAGAGCATGCTGCAATTTTAGATAGCCCAACTAAGATTAGCTTCCTCTGAAAATCAGGAGACCTAGCATAATGCAAAACGTAGGTACTGAGGCTGACAACAGAAAGTACAGGATGAGTTGAGGGAAGGAAGAGCTACCACCAGGGCTAAAACTAAACATTCGTAATGAAAACATGTAAACACTGGACACTAATAATAACCTGAAAGGAGCACTAAATAAAGAAAGGGAGAAAGGGGAAGATGTCAATGGTACAAAACTTTACTCATGGAAAGAAAATTATCTTGCAAACTGGTAATCTGTGAAGATTCAGTGCCACATAGCCTGGGGACAATGCTATAGTATATGATAGGAGTGAAAGAAATAAGCATATAGTACAGGAAAATCTTTCATCACGACTAGAATGAACACCTTTTAGGCGAAGTACACAATGCATTAGCAGTGAGAGGAACAATTCTGTGAATAGGCAAGGAACGGCACCTTTTTCTACTGTCCCTTGCCCATTTTCTTGTAATACATATTATGAATCATTATGCATTTCTAGACAGGACTTTTTTCCAAAACTGTGTACTTCCTGTGGATATTTTTCAGCTGTAATTGAAACACATATTTATCACAATTGAAAACAAAGCTGGATCAGCCTTCCTCCCGCCATCGATTTTACCCTGGTACCTCGGAAAGGCTGTAGTTTGTGTTCTTATCTGATACAAATGGAGCCACACCTTTCTGCCATTCTGTCATGATCCATGATGTGCCATAGCTGCTCAGTATGACTGGCAGGCTGATGGTGGTACTAATTTTCCCTTAGAAAACATCTTAGTTTCTACTTGAGACAGAAGTTACTTTTCTCATAGCGTCTGGTATTAAGCTATGTTTTAGTTTTAGAGCACAAACAAGCTGATAACATAGAGATTGTTTATACTTGTTGCCTGGCTATATTGAACAGAGCCAAGAATATTTCAGTCTCTCAGCCTCTTGCATTGCTCTGCCAGCGAAGGGGCGGGGGGCACAGGAAGCTCGGAAGGGACAGCACCAGGGCAGCCGACCCAAAGTGACCCAAAAGGATACTCCATACCATATGACATCACGTAATACACAGAAGGGGAGTTAGCTGGGAAGGAGCCACTGCCTGGGGACTGGTTGGGCATCCACCAGATGAGCAATTGCTTTGTACATCATTTATTTCTGTATATATATGTATACTGTTATTTCGTTTACTTCCTTTGCTGTCTTAGTAAATAGCTTTTATCCCAACCCATGAGTTCTACTGTATTTTCTCCTAATTCTCTTCCCCATTCCACATAGGGATGGGGTGAGCAAACTGACTGTGTGGGGCTTAGCTACCTGCTGGGACAAACCACAACAAAAAATTTCTATTTTTCATTTAAAAAAAATAAAAAATGAAAAAAAAGCCCTAATTGTGCATGTAGTGTCTCCCCAGTGGCACAGTTTAGATATTTCTTCCTGATAATGTTTCTGTGAGCTGGATTCACTCTTTGAAGCGTCTTCAAAGACGCTTACATGTTGCATCACTAGGACACGTCTTGGAATTCCTCAGTAACATTTTCCTTCAAGTTACCTGAAAAAGCCCTGTATCTGAGTGGAGAATAAAGACGTTACTTGAAATAAAAACAATAGAAAACAAAGTCTACTGGGACAAAACTCATGAAGATCTGGAATATTTTTTCCTATGATACCAGCACAAAGGTATGAGATAATAATGTATACTAACTCTGAAGCAAACAGTTGCTGGAAATGCTCAGCAGTGCCAAAGAACATATGACAGGAAGACAGATGATTTGTTATGTTGCTGAAGAGTATTAGATATGCTGCTCTGGTGCAACTCAGCTTCTGTTAAATCCAGTGGGAGTGCTTAACTGGTAATGTAATAACACACCTTTCAGAAAGATCTCTGAAGAAACTTAGCCCTTATGTGGTCTTTGCAACTTCCACATTTAAATCAAAAAGAAGAAAAAGCCACAATATTAAAAAATAAGTAAAAATAAACTTTAGAGCATGTAGGACATTACATTACTGCTGCAGAGTTCTGTTGAAGACAATTGATAGTTGATACATTTGATAGGTGATGCTTGATATTTAGGAAACCTCAGCAAACACAGATGACTAGTACACACATCTCAAATGCTACTCTTAGTTCAGTGATTTATACCCAAATGATATCATGAAATACTGGGTATCAGAATTAAACAGAAAGAGATTGAAACAATGTAGATTGAAATAGGCAGTAATTTACAGGTCCAGAGGTATGAAGGAAGGGTTTGCTATAAGTGCCAGATGGCTAAACGGAAACATTTCATGAAGAAGCAAAACTGAGGAAAAGAGTACTATAGAGCCTAAATTGGGCTTGTCTCAGTGATTGGAGCTTGAGTGACATATCCTGGTGAAAAATGTTGCATGTTTAAAATTGCTGCTTCGGAATATTGAACATATGGAGACTTGAACCAGAGGTAAATGATTCATCAATTGATGCATAGTTTTAGTAAAGCCAATATTTCAATATCAATCTCCTGAGGAATAACTGAAGGCTCTCCTTCATATGTGTCCTTCCGAACAGTGAAAGTGTTCAAGAAACTTCTGTGTGGCTGGCAAATCATAAAGCTTCAAAAGGATGATAGTTAACAACAATCATTTGAAAATGATACAGTGGTCACTGATTTCTTCTGGTTGTTACTTATGTAGTAATACACTCAGTAATGCAATGTCTTCTGCTCAGAGCAATAGCTACATTTTCAGATCTAAGAATAGTGAAATGACCTTATATCAGCTTTGTGAATAGGACACAAGTTGTTGTCAACCTTCATTATTCATAGAATATTCCCATCCTTTCCTAAGTGATGTTTTGGTGGTTTCACACTGTGGGCTAAGCAGAGCTTAGCTGAAATCCAACATACTGCTCTTTCACTCCCTCTCCTCAACAGAACTGCAGGAGAAAATATGATGAAGAAAAAAACTGTTTAAATTGAGATTATTATTGAGAGATAACTTGCTAATTAACATCACAGGCAAAACAGACTCAGCACAGGGAGATTAATAAAATTTATCGCCTATTACTAACAGACTAATGAAGTGAGAACCAAAAGCAAACTACAAACATCTTACACCTATTCACCTCCCCTCAAGCAGTGCAGAGGAGTGGGGAATGATAACTGCCGTCAGACCGTAACACTCCATCTCTGCTGCTCCCCCATGGCCACTGTGCCCCTGCTACACGTGCGTCTATCCCATGTATGCTGTCCTTCCCTAACTGATCCCGCACAGGCTTCCCACAGGCTGCAGCGCTCCAGCACTGCTCCAGCACAGCTCTGTACTACAGGGCCCGCCCTTCAGGCACTGCTCCAGCACGGGGCCCCATGGGCAGTAGCTCCCTCAGGCCTCCAGCCCCACCATGGGCTCCTCTCCATGGGCTGCAGCTCGGCCTGGGGCTGCTCCTGCAGGGGCTCCCCATGGCTGCAGCCTCCTCTAGGCCACATCCACTGCTGTATCATTGGCTCCTCCATGGCTGTACGGGGACATCTGCTCCGTGTGGTGCCCGTGGGCTGCAGGGAAACAGTCTGCTCCACCATGGGCCTCTCCTGGGCTGCAGGGAGCTTCTGCTCCAGCCTGGAGCACCTCCTGCCCTCCTCCTGCACTGACCTGGGTGCCTGCAGGGCTGCTTCTCTCTCATTTCTCACCCCTCTCTCCCAGCTGCTGTTGTGCAGCAGTGTTTCCGTTCCTCAGTCTGCTCTCCCAGAGCACACCCAGCGTTGCTCCTGGCTCAGCTCTGGCAGCAGCGGGTCCCTGTTGGAGCGGCTGGAGCTGGCTCTGACCTGACATGGGGTAGTGCTGGGCTCTGCTCACAGAGGCCACCCCTGCAGCCCTGACACTTTCAAAAGTTTTCCATGTGCATTCCAATGCCATTCCTGCAGCCACACCCTATTTCCAAAACTTAGCTGCTTAAATCCAAGTGTATTTAGAACTATTCACTACAGTTTTCAGAATGTATTTATATTTTCTTCTTGGTTCTGTTGTGCAAATCTTCTTTCATTGCCTGGAATATCTGAAAAGGATTTGTCCTTGCACAACAATCTGGGCATCAAGCCTGAGATATCTTCAGGGGCCACTCTTTCTCTCCCATCTCTCACATACATTTTTGATTCTAAGCACAATTCTAAATTGGAAGTGACTTTAGTATATATTTTACAAAGACTTGTAATACTTTCTCTGCCAAGTGAAGCACCACATCCTGCCAACATTTAAGTGCATCCAGCCTATTGCTGAAAGTTAAGCCTGTCTCCCCAGGTGTTCACACTACTGCAGCCAAAGTATTGTTTGAACTTTTTTCTCTTTGGAGCTATCTATAATTCTGCCAACTTCATTTCATTCTCACCTTCTGTTGATGCACGACCTCATCTGCAAATCTCTACCTCTTTTGTTTGATTTATCCCTGAATTGCAGAAGAGCCATGCCTTTATTCGCTGATGATAAATGCCAAAAGCCTAGCATGAAAGGAGCAGGGTAAATACTGTTTACTTCCTGCAAAGTGATAAATCAAAAAAGTGACTTTATTAAATTTTTCTGTACATATTTAAGCTCTTTATTATGAAGTACTTTACTGACTCTTCAATTACGAAAATCTTCAATCAGTAAGATCTTTTTGAACTGCAGTACCCCTCCCATTTTGACCTTTGATTCCATCAGTATTCTACTAAAATATACGTAATTTAAACAAACCCATGTACAGTCCAACTTGACATACTAACACAAGGAATTTTGCCATTTCTATCTCAACAGGAGCAATAAAAGGAGAAATAAACCTAAGAGAAACAAGGAGGAAGGGGACGGAGGAGAGAGAGAGGCAGACAGACTTACCTAACTCCGTTATATAACTTATTGTATAAAATTCTAACATGAAAAATACTAAATTCTTTAGACAGAAATCCCTAAATGATGTTAAATCTTCTCATGCTTTATCTAGTCAATCAACAAATAGCTCTGTTCTCAAATCCACATAGTTTTGCAACAATAATTCTTCATTTTTCAGAAATTTGTCTCTCATGTCCAGGGATCAACTAAGCCATACTCTACAAAATATGGACGTGGAAAAGGTAAGGATGTTGAACAGGAATGGAATGTCTGCCATACAGAAATCCATGGAGGCATACAAAGCAGATTTTAAATTCTATTTTTGGTTTACGCAGTAGCTGTGTATAGCAGCTGCATGCTTCACCAAATTCAGCCATAAAATCTCTCCATTAACCTCACAAAGATTATAACAAGAATGATTTGGCTCTGTAGCTTGACTACAGAAATGTTAGGAAGAAATTCAGCGTATAAAATATCTGACAAGTGCTTTCCCTATTTACGAAAATTAGTCTTTTTATTGAAATTTCTCAGGATTCACTGCCCAAATATTTTTAATCAAAGAAAAAAGTGTTTTCAAAAGTAATGCGTATACCATGTTTGTTAAAGCAAGATTGAAATACTCACTTTGGATGGGACATATTGCAGTTGTACTATTTAAAGTGACAAACACTGTGCTGGTGCTCCTTACTTTAAGAAGACGGATATTTTGAATTACTTTTCAAATATTTAGAGCAAACACTCAGAGAAATACTACAAATTCTTACTGCAACAATAACCTGTGCAACAGAGTACTGATGTCTCTTTGGAACTAAATTAAAACTTAAATTTTATTGTATGTTTTTATTTCGCTTGTTCTTTTAATTCTCAGCCTGCATGCCAGAGTGACTACTGTTTTGCAAGTACACTGGTAGGCCTGGTAAATTCTTTTTCCCTCTCAGGTGAGTTTTCAGTTCTGCAAGACAGGCCACCTCTGTTGCTGTCATAAAAAGAGAGATTTGTGATGTGGCTAAGAACAAACCCTTAAAAATGAAGCAGAAACAATAGGAGAGTGTGTGGTCCCAACCATTCCTGTAGGTTTAGATAATTAGATATTAAGGAAAATATAAATAGAGGAGAGACCATTAAAACTTAATACAAACTTAGGTCAGTAAAAAAAAGTTATTACATTAAAAACACAAGACAAGTTGACACATATGCTTAGAAGAACGCAAAGACTGTTAATAGTTTTATAGAAAGGAGAGAAAAAAGTCAGTGTCATAGTTCTCTGGACAAATGCCATTTTCATTGCAGATGAGATCAGAGGGTTTTAAGAGGGGAGGAGCAAGTCATGATGCTCCCGCAAAAGCATAGTTAAAACATATCCTCCATCGAGACGATGCAGACATAACAGAGTATGGTCCAGGCTTTAAAAACAAAAGATGTCTAGGATACTGTAAGTTCATTAAAGAGAAGAAAATAGGACAGACTATCAAGACATGAAAAATACACCGTAAGCCTACACCTTAAGTCCCTTCTAATCCAATGTGATTCTGTGATTGTTTTGATGACAACAAGCATAAGATATCAATAAACCTGTGACACAGTAAAGCAGTCCACAAAAACTGAGTGAAATTGTGTTTAAAACTGGAGAAAAATTCAACATCAGAATTCCTATATCACCACATTTCTGTATACGTGGCTTTAGGCATCTGGAAAGAGTTCAGTGCATTCTTCATTTAACAATCTGCTTGATGTCTGTTTGGCCTGAAGACTAAGTTTCATAAATTCATACATCCCAAGATATAACCTGCAGCATCATTAAATAAAAAGCAAAATATTATCATACCACCTATCAGGAAAAACCTAACTTGTGAGGGTTTTTTGTTGTTCTGTTCGCTTGTTTTTCAAAAAGAAAAAGATAGATTGCATTAGGTTTACATGGCAAGGTTTGGTAGCAGGGGGCTGTGGGGGTGGCCTCTGTGAGCAGAGCCAGCACTGCCCCATGTCAGGTCAGAGCCAGCTCCAGCTGCTCCAACAGGGACCCACCACTGCCAGAGCTGAGCCAGGAGCAACGCTGGGTGTGCTCTGGGAGAGCAGACGGAGGAACGGAAACACTGCTGCACAACAGCAGCTGGGAGAGAGGGGTGAGAAATGAGAGAGAAGCAGCCCTGCAGGCACCCAGGTCAGTGCAGGAGGAGGGCAGGAGGTGCTCCAGGCTGGAGCAGAAGCTCCCTGCAGCCCAGGAGAGGCCCATGGTGGAGCAGACTGTTTCCCTGCAGCCCACGGGCACCACTCAGAGCAGGTCTCCATGTGCAGCCATGGAGGAGCCCACGGTGCAGCAGGGGCAGAGTGGCCAGAGGAGCAGCAGATGAAATGTTATGGGCTGACCTCAGCCTCCATTCCATGTGCCTATGCACTACTTGAGGGCAGGAGGTAACAGAGGGTGGATGGGCAAAGTGATTTTAGTTTACTTTTAGTTCTCGCTGTTCTAGTCTCTTATCAGTAGACAACAAATTGCATTAGTCTCCCTATGCTGAGTCTGTTTTGCCATGATGATAGTTGGTAAATGATCTCCCTGTGCTTAGCTCCACCCATGCACATTTTTTTCCATCCTATTTTCACCCTCAATTTTGTTGAGGAGGAAGAATGAGAAAGTGGCATGATGGATCTGATTTGCCTACCAGTGCAAAACCACCTCAGATATAAGTTTTCTTTTAAAATTATTATAATTTACAGCTTACAGAACTAAAAACGTTTTCAAGATACCATAGATACCATGTCATTAAGTCTGCAGAAATCTGATTATTTTTAACTGTGTGTAGTTAACAGATACATATGACATCTTTAGAGTGCTGCTTGTCCATTTGTGATTTTAACATCTTTGTAAGTGTTCAAAGGTAATATTATGTATTTATCATATAATAGATGTTTTAAGGTTTTATAGGTTTCCATTTTTATTAGCTAAGTTTTTCTCTTTTCCAGAAGAATTGATAATATATGCCAACTTAAGTGTTTGCAACTCTCAGGTAAAGGATAATATTCTTTTATGGGACTGGGATGGTAGTCTTAAATGTTACACCATGGGAATGCCCCATTTCCTGCACTTCTAGATCATAGTGTGACTAGCAAATAGGGGCTCAGCATAAGGTACTTGCTCAAAAATTCATTTATCTGGATCCTTCAGTGGGTTTTGAGCTTACAGAGTTCTGCTTTATGTGCTAATGGTATCTCAGGTAGCTGCACTGCGATCATTGTAGAGACCAGAAGGTCACAGTGACTTCCACAGACAGACTGTAGTACATTTTCACTTATAAGAAAAACAAAGAAATTCTTATTCATCCATTTCTATGTGAATATTATTTAAAACAACAGCAATTAATTTTGTAAACATTTATGATGGTAACTGCATGTTCCTGTTGAAGAGGCAGAAAATACCATTCTTGACTAAAGAGAGAGACAACACTTTTTAACTTCGTAATTTTGGGTTAGTTCTTAGGGATTGTGTCTTAATAAAGAGACGCTTCAGCATTTTACTTTACTTTTCAAATGCACTTAATTGCTTCAGGACTTTTTCAATGACTAAATTTTCATTTTGAGAGGAGCACAGAAGATAGTACATTTTAATGTTTCTTGTTGCCAGCCTGAATTAATTGAATTAATTTATCTCAAAAATGGAAAAGGAAGTCGTATAATTGTGAAATCATGTAAGATCAAATGAAGTTCCAGCTTTCTATACATTCTTATGTGACGAACAAATATGTAAAAGAAATTTAATATTTTTTATCATGAGATATATCTGTAGAAGATATTCTCCATGCCAATCAACTGCAACATAAAAGACATCCTCAATTATAAAAGCGAAAAAGGAAACACAGATCTTCCTAGTACTGACTCTTACATTTCCATTTTTATAGCTTTTCTTAAGGCTCTCCCAATAAAATAAGAGTAAACATTGAAATATTTACAGCTAGAACAACAGTGCTGTCCCGATTCTTTAAAAAATGCTGTATTTATAGCCATCAGTCACCAAGATAGTCATCAAAGAAAGCATTAGCATTGCACTGTGTCAGAGGGATAAAGTAATTTGCTGACAGTGTCCAGTAGTCATGAAGGAGAATAGAAATCTACCTTCTCAGGCCTCAAGGAAAAAGGCTGTGGGATTTTTCTAGCATGAGCTGTTGGAGTACTGTCTTTCTGATAGCTTCCCTTTTGATCAGGACAGAGAAAGTAGTTAAGCAGACCATCTCTGCAATTAGAAGAACCTTCATTAGCATAAATTATTGGTCTGTAGAAAAGGCTGCAGAAGGAGGTCAGATCCTTTGTGAACTGACACACTGTGAAGTCCCTGGTAGATTATAGGAAGCTAAACAGTGGCATTTATCAACACAGCTTGAAATAAACACAAGGACTCATCTCAGGACACGTCCATGAATGGCGCAGTTTAGAAGCCCACTCTCAGAATTGAGATTTTCCTCGCGTAAAATGCAAGTGTAGAATCTAGATGGGAAAGCCTTACTCAGCTCAGGCCAGCTCAATAGTGGGACACAGTCTCCTTGATGTTATGTAGCACTGTCTGAAAACTCAGGAAAGCAACTTTGAGGGGACAGCACAGTCAGTGCAGCCCAGTCAGTTGGGCCTGGCTCCAGCTGAGCCTCTGCTGGAGGAAGCTGGAGCTTACCCACACAGCCAGGAAAGCTGGTTCAAACTAACCTAAGAGATATGCCATATCATATGGTGAAATGCTCAGCAATAAAAGCTAGGGGAACAAAGGAGGAAGGGGTTGATATTTGGAGTGATGGCGTGCCTTCCAAAGAAACCATTATGCATGATGGGCCCTACTTTCATGGAAGTGGCTGCACACCTGCCTGCTGATGGGAAGTAGTGAAGGAATTCCTTGATTTGCTTTGCTTGCACACACAGCCTTTGCTTTACCCAGTAAACAGCCTTCATCTCAATCCATGAGTTCTTGTACTGTCACTTTTCCAATTCTCTCCTCATCCAACTGGGGAGAGTGAGTGAGCAGCTGGGAGGTACTGAGCTGTCTGCCAGGGTTAAGCTATGTCAGTCTTTCTAGGGATGACCATGCAAACAGGTTGGAAACATCTGAATATTTCTGTTGCACATATCTGGAGGACATCTCCCTGTTGATGTAATCCATTAGCCTCTGTTCTTAGGTAGTTTTTCATTTTCTTCTCCAAAGCAGTCCACACTGAAGATGGAACCAAGTCTTTATGGGCATTTTGCTGACCAACGTCGCTTTCCAAACCCCTGAAGGACAAAGCACTGTAAAGAAACCCTCTTTCAGAGCAGTGAGGCAGTCAGAGCTCAGAGTAGCTCCAGGGGTCACCTGGCATGTGAAGGAGACAACATGAAGACTTCAGCAATTTTGGGCAGGAGCCACCAGTCCCAGAGGATAAGGAAGGATGGATGAGTTTCTCCCATTTCCTGGCTGCAGGAAGACCCAGGTAGATGAGGGAAGCAAACCATGGGGAGGAGGATGTGTTGCTGGATCATGGGTGAGGATCATTATTCAGGGTGTCAACAGCTGGGCAGGACTGTGGTGGGAATGGAGCCCAACATCCTCTAGCACCAGTGGGGCAGGGCTGGGCTGACACAGGACTTCTGGTCCTGTGGTGGCGGAGGAGGCTGAGCAGGACCAGTAAGGCCCATGGTTTCCCCCTGCCAAAACAGTGACAAGATAAATATATTTCATGCATCAGAACGCAAACCACAATTTATTTCTATAATTCTTCAAGAGGAAAACAGATGAATAACACAATTATTACTTAATAACACTGTAGAAAAAGCAAGATAAAGACAAATTTTGATCAGAACACGAGTTACATGAACTTTATCCACTCTAAAAATATTAAGCACAAATAAGCACAGAGCAGAAGAAAGAATTTAAATCAATTTCAGTAGTAATTACACTAATTATGCATATTGTGAACAATATGTATTGCAAGAGTTTGGTTTAAATCTGCTTCAGAAGGGGTAGATAACCCATTTGCTCATTCTTTAGTATACCACAATAGTTTTCCTTTTGCTGTGATCCCTGTGCTGGTGTTTAAACTATAGGAATTAATTATGTTCATTTTATGTTGTCAGTTTCTCAGGAAGCATTATGTGTAGAAGAAATATAGTTTACTTGAGCAGTCATACCTCAGCTGATTTATACAAAATATAACCAAAAAGACGCCACAAAAGCCTCATTTTCTTACAGTATACCCAAGTCACTCTTCTTAACATTTTTCCTTCCTGCAGTGACTGAGTTACAAGTAAACTACATTTGCTGGACTGTTTGTAAGAATGGAAATGAAGAGTGCATTTTCTTTTTTTTGAAGTTCTGTGAGTGTTTGTGCTTTATAAAACAGTTCTATTTGCGTTCAATATTGTCAGTACCAATACTACACTTGATAATAAAATACAAGTGGTTTCTCTGCATATTCAAAATTAAAATCCCTATCTCAAGAAAAATAAAAATAGATCTACTGTAAATCTGGGCTCAATTTTGCTCCAAGAAAGTATTTTAATAACTATCAGAATATGAAAATATGCTTTTAAAATTAATTCAAGATAGGAAACATAGATGATAACAAGATCTAACCTTTAAGCATGTCAGTCAATATTGAGCCTGATTGATATGCTGCATTTTCAAAAACTCATCAAGAAGATTCTTCCTGGAATTTAATATATGAGTGAATAGACATTACTTTGGTTTTGATATTTACACATTTTTCTTGGTATTGAGACACTACCTTTAACAATCGCCAGAGCACTCAGTGCCTTTGTCAAGCGCGTTCAAAGAAAGCTAGGTTTCTCCTAAGGAGCCATAACTGTCAATTTCAGCAAGGGTTTTTTAGGAACTCTGAAAAACTCACTAATCAAATACCAAAAAAGTTACAGAAAAACATTTCTGACTTCACAGATATGCAAAACACCTGGGAACTGTGAGGATTTGCCCTTCTCTGTCTGATTGCAATTTTACCATTTTCACATCAAAGCTACAGAGCTCACAGCAAGAATCAGTCTTCTCCCCAGAATGAAGGATCATTCTGGACTGATGATGACCCCTTTCAGATTCTATTCCCCCAGCCCTGGGGAGCAGGACAGTTCAGAATTCAAGCTTTCACCAAGTCCTCGCATTCGACCAAACATATTTCACCAGACCTGGCATCTGTAGTCATTGTAGCCAAGCCACTGGATACTGCTGTCAAATGCTTCTCCTATAGCAGGCAGCATCAAGGCGGTAACACCATGCTGGGCTCTAGAGAGGAAAAGGCAGGAGATGAGTGAGTGCAGTTTGAAGTGAAAGAACATTTTCTTTTACTATGGAAATCTTGTGTTCACTTATTATATGGAAATTTTGCACTTATTTCAAACTGAGGAACACATAATGGTAGTTTATTGATTTTACATCACAACTGAAAAATAGGATATGGATAAACATGCATCCTTTGTTGACAGAGGGGAAATCAGAATCACCCTTCTTCAAAAGCGTCTTCTACGGAGTTACGTTGTACCCAGAAAAGCTACATGAATATTATTACAGCTGGCCTCTGGCCTTTTCTCTGACAGGATTACTTTAATTACTCTCATGTAACTACAGGAAAAAATCAATTAATTTTATGAAACTAGCGTAGCTTTATACCAAAGTGAGATAAGAGTATAGTCCGTTATACGAAAGAGAGGGAGTGCAATCAGGATGTCATTTATTCTTCTCTAGGTACAAATGTGATCTTCATTTCTAAATGTGAACAAAAGTCAATAATTTGCTATGTTACAAGGAATGTTAAGAAGAGCAACAGCCTTCCTGTCAAGAAGAGTTCTTAATTAACTGAACAATTTCAGTGCCATTAAGCACTTCCTGTGCAGAAAGCAAGATGCATTCTTTGTCTTGAGTGACAACCAATGAGTCCTTCTGGGACAGCACATGGTGTTTTTGACACTCCAAAGCACATGTGCTCCACATGTTTCCTTCCCCTCTGAGTTTGCTGCATCCCTTGTTCCTGTCCTTAGCACTTTCTGACATCCTGTAGAACCTGAGGCCGTAGCTTCCCAAGAGTATCACTATTTGGTTTTAGTTTTTCTTCACCTCCGCCACTCCAACATCAGTTCTGCAGATTTCTCATGTCATAATTGAAGCTCAGATACAGAACACTACGGGAATAATTTCATTCATTTTCTTAGGCTTAGACAAGGTTTTTCTGCTTCATGTTGTTTGGGTGTACTTTTCCTTGTCTTTGAATTCTGCTTTTAGTTCACTCAAGGAACAGAAGGCTTGAAAATCACTTCTCCTTGAAACTAGTCTTTGGAAATTGTTTGGAAATGCCATTTCAACCTCTTAATTTCTCCAGCATTTCAGAACACTTTACAAAAATGCAATTAAAAGAACAGATCAAGCTTTAGGGAGCTAGAAGGGGATTATCACATTAGCTGAAGGAGGTATCCAAAATGTGGTGGCTCCAGGGCTTCTAATTCTTTAGGATCTATGGAAGATCCTGGTAATTTATAATTAGTCAGGGAAGCTTAAGAATAGTTTTTAAAAAATATGTGGAAAGCTTGAAACAGATACATTGAATTTGAGTCACGTAAATTCACAGATTAGCTCAGAGTTTGGGAATAATGACTAAGGTAGTGCTTGAACTGAAGCTTAGTGTCTCCCATTTAATGCACGTCATTCTAGGAAGTTAGCTCTTCACTCTGAAATGTTTGCCTTGGCCTGGAAAGCATTCTCTCAGTCTTGAAAAATGGCACATGATGTTGTTTTCAGGGGATCTAACAGTGAAAATCTTTTTTGTTGGGTCTGAGATGAAGTTTAGCAAGTAACACAAAGGATTGAGGATCAGATCCTGCTAAAAATAATTTGGAGAGACTACATTTGGCCCACATATAGAATACTTTGCAAAGATAGGTAATGTATATTCTTTAAGCATACTTTCAGTGAACTCACGAAAGGAAAGTGCTTCTTTTGCTTGTTTTTGTTGTAGGCATGGATATAAATATAATGTCCAATATTAGAGAAACAAAAAATAAGGAGAACACTATGGTTTTGTGTATAATTTATGTCTAAAATAAAAATCAGATTGAACTATGAAAACTGAAAAAGAAATACATAGACCTACAATAAGCATAATTTTTAATGACCTCTGGGAGCTTGTTTTGGCAAAAGAACATTCATGCTACCTTTTATACCAATGTCAAGTTTTCAGTGTCCGAAGAAAAACACAGTTTATGCTCTTCATCTGCTTATTTCAATTCAATTTGAATGTAAATAGCAATGGAATCTGTTCAGCACCATGAGCTTCACAGGTTTACCACTCTGATGTTTTCCTGACCAGGGAGCAGAAATACATATAGCAACTACATAATTACTGCAATGACTCTACAGACTGTTTTCTTTGGTACACTTCCGAAGGAGAAAAAAATAATAATAATAATGAAACCATAAGTATACAGAAAAACAAACAAACAAACAACAACCTTTCAGTTACTATTCTTAAAGCTTAACTACTTTTTGCTTGATTTTTTTTTTTTTTTTTAGAAAAAAAACCAGAATCATTAGTCTAACCAATATTTAATTTCATTGCTAAAACACAGGGTCAAAATCAAGTGAATGTTATTAAGTCTGGCAGGTTATTATGCTAAATCAAGTCTTGTTACAATGTGCAATAGTTTCATCTATAAATAAAACAGACTTGATTCTTGTTGCAGAAGCATTTTTTGATTTATGGAGCAGAAAAGGGCAAACAACTGTGAGATTTCATGAAGGAGACAGACATTCAGTCAGTGGCAATATAGTACTGAGAAATGTTAGAAATATGTCAGAAGCAAAGCCAGGTGTTGAGCTATTTATCTTCAGGAATTGTTGAGATTGTACACAGTATCTCCAGAGCATAGCTATTTATCAGCTGTAATGATATGCAAGGTTTGATTAGTTTTCCACAATCTGAAGCAGTTATAAAGGAACTATCATACCAGTGTTCTTGGAGTTCCTCTGTAGAATAAGTGCTCTTCTCCATCTTGTATTAGAAATAAATAAATAATCCATATTCACATTTTTCACATCCTCTTGAAATACTACTTTTTTAAAAGACATTAAAGCATAGGCCTGCATCATATGTACAAGTTTATTCCCAGTATTTGTAATCAGAAGTAAATGGCAAAAATAGTCTCATTTGTTCTGTAGTAGTAGTACATAAATGCAAGGGAGAAANAGGGGAGCCCAGAACTGGATACAGTACTCCAGCTGAGGCCTGACCAGGGCAGAGTAGAGGGGGAGGATCACCTCCCTCGACCTGCTGGCCATGCTCTTTTTAATGCACCCTAGGATCCCGTTGGCCTTCTTAGCCACCAGGGCACACTGCTGGCTCATGGCCAACCTGTTGTCCACCAGGACACTCAGGTCCCTCTCTGCAGAGCTCCTGTCCAGCAGGTCATCCCCCAACCTGTACTGGTGTATAAGGTTATTCCTTCCCATGTGCAAGACTCTACACTTGCTTTAGAGAAAGAGAGTGAACAATTAGATAATGTTTTCATGACAAAAAAACCTTTTTAGAATATTATGAGGGCTGCTCCAAAAGCAATGCCTCCTATTTTATTACATTTGTTCATGACATCAGAGGCAGATGTTGGTGGTATGCAAGTAGAGGCTGAACCTTCCCACCAATATTCCATTCCATTTTGTTGCCATGTGACAGGTGGCAGCAGAAGGACAGTCTGGCACAATGGCATCTGACATGGAAATGCAGATGGAGCAAAGGGGTAGAAACGAATTCCTCTCTGTGAAAGAAATCATGTCATTGACATTCATCAACACTTGCTGAACTTCAGTGGAAACCAAACAGTGGATGGGAGCACAGTGAGGTGGTGATGGTGCATTTCAGCAGTGGCAATAGCAACAGTGGTCACCTCCACTGATGCAGATTATTATGAGTGTGGAATGCAGCTCTTGTTCATCACCAGTGAAAATGCAGAGCTAATGGTGGTGACTGTGTTTTCTCTATCAAACAGTGCAATTTTCCTCTTTTTACTTGTTGTAGTTCCCATGGAAAAAAGGAGAGAGAGGCATTACTTTCAGAGCAACATGCTTATTTTTTCATGTTTGGCTTTGCACCTCTTGCTTTTGCATTTATACTACTAGGTATGATTTTTCAAAGATCTTTGATTGATGAACTGGTATCACTTCAGGAATGGATAGAGAGTGTTAAAATTGGATTGTTAATCTTGTTTTGAATGCAAGAATTCAGAGCTACGTTTTACTAATGTCTTATAGGGTAATACTTTGCATGTGAAAAGTAGTCTCCTTTATTACTTCTTAATATATTAATTATTTGCTGTAATTTATTACATGATAATTTAGGGTTGTAGATTCAAGGGCTGTACCTCATAAGCTTAACAATTTTATAAGACTTTTTCGTCTGGATAGTGATTTTTGCTGACCTTCAGTCTATCACTCTCCACCCTTTCAATTGTGCTGACCTGAAGGGTCAGAGAAGTTAATATGATGCCTGTCCAGCAACTTTTCAAAACCTCCTCTGAATGCAGCAGTTGATCAGACAAATACCCATCTCCTGATTCCATCACAGCAACCAGCTGCACTGGAGTGAGACTGTCGGGCACACCACAGGTAACCAAACAGAAATCAACGTCGTTAGCAGGAGCTGTATGGCAACTGATGGGTTCTCACACACAGAACCTCTTGCAGCCTTTTAGTGCACGCTCTGATGAAAACTCTTAGATGTATGATGTGTTCATGACTAGACCAAATCTGACTGTTTACATCTTGTTCACAGATAGCTCTTCTGTGATGATTTTCATCCTCATTCATTTCTTGATTGTTGTGTAACTCCCCTCTTGTAGTGGTGTTATGAGGAGGGTAGCAGTGATAATGGATGCCCTGGTAATGGTATGTAGGTTTAAGCATGTTGAATAGGAAATCTTTTCTCCCAGCAGTGTGCAAAAGCCTCCCTAATTGCAGGAAGTAATGCTCACAAATACACACATACGTGCACATACACAAATTATGTAAATCAGTGCTTACAGGACTGGAATGGGATACTGCTTTCTGCATTAGCTATTGAACATACAAGTAACTAAAGATTGTTTTAATTGCAATCCTTGTTCCCCAAGCTGGAATATTTCTCTTCCTAGGAGCATCCTGTATATTCAATGACAATCTTCTTCCATTTCTCCAACTGTTGGCTCCCTTCCCCCTCTTTAGTAAACGTGTAAACTTTAGACTTTGGCAAAAGCCAGCAGTTCTTATATTTATACATATATTTTATCATCTTTGTCTCTTTCTTTCCTTTCCTTTAAGAGGAGGATGTTAACATGTTACTTAGGATAGTCCATTACTTAGGGATAACTTATAAAAGCACTACAATACAGCTGTTGAGCATAGCTGTCAGACAGGAATGAGTATCTCTTGATACTTATCCCTTTTTCTTCAATGTTACTTCAATTCTGGTTCCATTGTGACATATTAGTATTCATTGTCCACTCTCAAATTTTCATACTTTCAGGCTTAAACAATGGCTAAGCTGAACCTCTAACACTTACATACAGACAGCTCTGAGTGGTTTTCTCCTCTGCTACAAATATTTTACATTCCTGGTATTCTTTCCTCTATTATACACCTGTTTAAAACAACTTGGCTGAAGCCAACAGCTTTATCAATATGTCTGGCTGTTTCTTTTCATTGTGTTGTGTTTCTTTTCATTGTGTTGCTCTTCAAATGATAATCCTGTTTAAAAAATTAAAAAAAAAAAAGACCTAACATGACAGTTAGGTCATTACACTTTAACTTAGTTGTGACTCTGGTGCCATTTTTCTTTTGATTACTCAAGGTTTTCCTTCTATTACTTAAGTTCAAATTTATTCTCTACACTGCTTTTTCCTTATGACTAGCAAATACTATGCAAAAGCTTTTCTTTTCTGAACTACACTGTAATTTTTCCCTTTCTTTGGTGCTACAACAACGAAAACCTGGCACCCAAGCTCCAGAATTGACATAATGCAACAATAGAAAGCAATACTAAATTATCTTTCATCCTATTGAAAATTACTTGTCTGTAACCACTGCGTTTAACTTCTTTGCGGACCCACAAAGAAAATGTTGTGTATACGCAGTGTGTATTCAGATACATACCTTAGACATAGTTGCAACTCAAATGCATCCCCATATGGTGCAAAATCTCCAGCTGCAAGTCCAGAGTCACACTTAGCACAGAAACTGATTGAAGTCAGCTGTCTGCCCGGCTTGTTTTTCAGTAAGAAATTGATTTTATCATTTCCTGTGGTTAAGGTAATGCTAGTAAGCTTGCCTGAAAGCTTTAAATTAAATAAGCAATTAATCAAATAATAAAAAATAATAATAAATTATTAATTAAATAATTTTTGAAAAGAGCACTTAATTTCCAAGAAAAACGAATATAGTATCGAGAAAGGTTGCACCACTTTTGTTGTCAAAAAATTACACAAACAAAATAAAAATATCTGTCAAAGATATGTCAGCCAAACCTTAGCAAATACAAAGACTAGAGTATATATGTAAAATATACATGTCTAATAATCTATACGGAATTTGAATATAATCTATTTGCTACTTGAATGGTGAACTGAATGCCTGACTGCTAAAATGATGTTACAGTGATTGAAGTGTATAAAGATAGAAAGAGAACAAAAAACTCTGGCTTAATTGATCCTTCCTAGTCATGTCCTTTTAAAATCATACTGGTGATTACATGCTAGGCGAGAAAGTAAGTGTTCTCTTGCAACTCAGAAGGCCAACGATATCCTGGGCTCCATCAGGAGAGGGGTGGCCAGCAGGGAGAGGGAGGTGATTGTCCCTGTCTACTCTGCCCTCGTGTGGTCCCATCTAGAGTACTGTGTCCAGGTCTGGGGTCCACAGTACAGGAAAGGTGTGAATCTGTTGCAAAGTGTTCAGAGGAGGGCCACAAAGATGATCAGAGGGCTGCAGTACCTCCCCTGTGAGGATAGACTGAGGGAGCTGGGCTTGTTCAGCCTGGAGAAGAGAAGGCTGCAGGGAGACCTCATTGTGGCCTTCCAGTATTTAAAAGGAGATTATAAACAGGAGGGGAACCAACTTTTCAAAAGTGTAGACAGTGATAGGACAAGGGGGAATGGTTTTAAGCTGAAGGATGGAAGGTTCAGACTGGATGTCAAGGGGAAGTCTTTACTGAGAGAGTGGTGAGGCCCTGGCACAGGCTGCCCAGAGAGGTTGTGGATGCCGAGACCCTGGACGTGTTCAAGACCAGGTTGGATGGGGTCCTGGGCAACCTGATCTAGTACCAGATCTGGAGGTTGGTGGCCCTGCTTGTGGCAGGGGAGTTGGAACCTGATGATCCTTGGGGTCCCTTCCAACCCAGGCCATTCTATGATTCTGTGAAAGTAAGCAAGTAGGTTTAGCTCTTTTCATGTTTTTTATCTGAAAAAAAAGAAAAAGAAAGAAAGAAAAAAGAAAAATATTCCCGGACTGTCGAGAGACCGGGCTTC
>WBMW01000891.1:24634-40282 GCA_013396635.1 Penelope pileata | reverse complement strand
ACACCAAAAAAAAAAAAAAAAAAAAAAAAAAAAAAAAAAAAAGTAAAAACTAATCTCAATTTCTCTAAAAATTCAAAAGAATTAAAAGGGTGTCCATTTCATTATGAAAACCCTTCAGACTCATTGGTCTTAAGTTTTTTCATGCTTTCAATCATTAATGAGGAATCATCCTCTTCAAATTAATTTATTAGTGGTAGAAGTTACTGACCTACAAATTCCAAATATAGGATGACTCAATTTAGCTTTTCAGCATTTCCAGGAAATAGGGAAAAACACTTTTTTTTCGGGAAATATCAACCTTGTCATTCTGGCTAATAAAAGATAAAGAAGAATATCACATAGCAAGTTCAGATTTACTCCAAAGGTATCCCTCTAAAAACTTTTATTTCCAATAAATTAATTTTCTTTGGGCCACTGAGATTATGAATATTATTCCCCAGTGTAGTGGTTCGAAAGCTTACCTGAGTAAGGACAACATTCAAGACTGTCTGTATAGGTGTTTAATATCTTTTATCTAATGGCTGTTTAATTTAAAGTCAATAGGATTAATGTTTTACATGACTTCAGCATTTCAAAACCTGTCCTTATGAAGAAAGTCCTTTCTCATTTGTGTAAAAACAATTACACAAGTATTCAAGAGCTAAACCGTTAGCTGAGTTTTAAATCAACACTCAGTAAAGAATAAAAAGAATGTTTCATGCAAGAACTGAGCAAGTGCCTCATTGGTGATGGAAATGTCTGATGCTGCTTTATATTTAAGATTTGTTAATTAAGACTGGGCTTCATTAAATGCAATGAGGTGTCAAACAGATACCTGTAAATTCCAGTTCAAACCTCTGTCTGGAACTTGACTTATTCTCTTTAATACTGAGTGGCAAATCAGCCTCAGTGGGGGCCCGACTTAAATGTCTGTACACTAAGGCACGGAGCATGGGGAACAAACAGGCAGAGTTACAGGTGTGTGGGTGCCTACAAGGCTACAACATCATTGGCATCACTGATATGTGGTGGGATGGCTCTCATGATTGGAGTGCAGGAACAGATGGGTATAAACTCTTGAGGAAAGACAGGCAGGGGAAAAGGAAGGGGGTGTTTCTCTCTATATCACTGATTGGCTGGAGTCAATGGATCTCCTCATGGGAGTGGATCAGGAGCTGCCAGAGAGCCTACAGGTCAAGGTTAAAGGGAAGGCAAGCAAAGGAGACATAATAGTGGGGGTCTGCTACAGGCTGCCTGACCAGGAAGACCAAGTAGATGAGGCTTTCTATAAACAGATAGAAACAGTCTCACATTCCCAAGCTATGGTCCTCATGGGGGACTTCAACCACCCTGATATCTCTTGGGAGGACAACACAGTGGGGCATCAGCAATCAAAGAGGTTCCTGGAGTGTAATGATGAAAACTTCCTCTTCCAAGTGGTACAGGAACCCACAAGTAAAGGTGCCATGCTGGACCTGGTCCTCACCAACAAGGATGGGCTGGTGAGTAATGTGAGGCTCATGGGCAGCCTTGGCTGCAGTGATCATAAAATGATAGTATTTGAGATACTTAGGGGGTGTGCAGTAGACTCACTACCCTGGACTTCAAGAGACCAGACTTTGACCTCTCCAGGGATCTGCTTGGCAGGGAGTCATAGGACAACACTGTGGAGGGAAGAGTGGCCAAAGAAAGCTGGTTGGTATTCAAGGGCCGTCTCCTCCAAGCACAGGAATAGTGCATCCCAAAAAAGNAAGCCACTCTCCATCATATTTGAAAGGTCATGGCAGTCTGAAGTTCCCACTGACTGGAAGAGGG
The DNA here is from genome assembly GCA_013396635.1 of Penelope pileata. NCBI lineage: Eukaryota > Metazoa > Chordata > Aves > Galliformes > Cracidae > Penelope > Penelope pileata. Next base: position 38,488 of record WBMW01000891.1, on the reverse strand, counting down.
AGAACATAACCCCCATTTTCAAGAAGGGGAAAAAAGATGATCCTGGAAACTACAGGCCGGTCAGTCTCACCTCTGTGCCTGGCAAGATCATGGAGCAGATCCTCCTGAAGGCTCTACTAAGGCACGTGCAAAATCGAGACGAGGTGATTGGTGGTAACCAACATGGCTTCACCAAGGGCAAATTGTGCCTGACAAACCTGGTGGCCTTCTATGGTGGAGTCACAGCAACAGTGGATAAAGGAATAGCAACCGATGTCATCTAGCTGGACTTGTGCAAGGATCTTGACACTGTCCCACACGACATCCTTGTTTAAATACACACAGAAATGGTTTTATCAAAATAATTTGGGTTAGCCTGGTCAATGAAACATACTTAGAAATCAGAGAAATCTTGGAAAAAAATTCACATCTAATTTCTCAGAGATTTCTCTTCTGATTAATTATTAACTTTATCGTGTTCTCTAGAAATGCTACCTCACAATTTTTTATTGAATTTGTTCCCCTCTTCAAGCAAAGAAAATAATGACTCATGGAGCAAGAATTGTTTATTGTTGAGTTTAACCACTGAATAGTTAAGGTCACAATTAACATCAGATTTCCTTACCCTTCTTATCCCGACTTAAGTGCCTTTCCAAGCAGAATTGCATTGTACATTTGCTGGCATTAAAAACAAAACAAAAACAACAACAAAACAATGCAATAGGCAACTTGATGGAGAAACTGCTTTAAACCATTTTGTATATACATGTTTGTGTACACATACACACATGCACACTTGAAACTACACACTTTTACTACTGGTATATGCTAACATTGATAGGGATTGCCATTAATACCAGCAAGACTTTCCTTCAACTCTTAGCAATGTTTCTTAATGCAAAAGTAGGAATTGTAGTAGGATTGTTTCCAATGATGGAAACAACACAGCAGTTCATGCTCACTCACTCTTTAGTTGATACTGCCAGCTAGGATGTGAGCATACTTCTAGCAGCAGAAGACCGAAAATATTGATTCAAGTAGGTTAACAGTTCCTGAGTGTAACTTTAAACATATGGAGCCATATGGAAGACACAAAAACCTCTAAGGTCAAGAAAGAAACTGCAGTTTTAGTAGTCGTGTAAGGTTATAAACGTTAGAATGATGTGTGGCTAAAAAGTCTCTCTCTTTTAAGCATTTTAATACTTATTATTCGGTATCAAAACATTTTTTTTTCTTTTCTGTTGAGTATGAAAATGCTAACTTCATTACAGCTGGAGATTAGATGGTTGGACACAGTGGTGACTTATTACAAAATGCAAAATTGGATATGTTTTCAGGAACCTCCCTTAAACACCAAATAAAAAGTTTAAGTGTATACTCAAGCTTCTGCGTACATAAAATTCAGGTACCTCTATTACTGGATCTGTTCTTAATTCTTGAGATATTTCGATACCAGCATGCAAAAAGTTGCTGCAAGATAAACTAGAACATGAACATATACTGTATATATTAATTTACAGATACTGTTGAAATATATACCGTGTGCACACAATAAATGAAAAATGGTTTATTTTTTTTGCCAGAGAATGTCCTAACCTTCCAGGTACAATGTTACTTCTATCCTTCTATCTCTTTTTCTCTCCACCACTATGTTCATCCTCTTCCTCCCTCCCCTCAAATTAAAATTATTAAATACTATGGATTCAGCAGGTAGAAAATCAGTGTTCTCTATCTTTTACCTTGAGCTGAACATGTATCCTATTGTTTGGTACTTACAGAAATGTTTGAATCCCATTTAAGTGTGGAAATTAACACAGGTCTCCCACATCTTTACTAAGTGCTCAAACTACTAAGATGTTAATATAAAGAAATGACAGCCATTAATCTGCTTGAAGAGATAGGCGGAAACCACTGCAGTACATAGATATACCTATTACTGTAAATGCTTATTAGTCCTTTTTAAGATTGTCTTCTAGAATTAGATCGCCCCAGGAGACTTAAATATAAGGAAATCTAATTTCTTCACTGTAATCAATATTAAGTACGATATAGGCAGCTCTTCCCTGCCAAAACTTACTGCAGTTACATGCACCTGGGGAACTTTAAAGTCAGGTGGCAAAGGATTTTAAGCTCCTTGGATGTGAGGGGTCAGCTAAGGATGACAGTTTAAGTGCTTATTGTACATTTTGTGAAAGTCCTAGATTAGATACTCAAGACCTTATATCCCATTGTATCCTAAGTTTTTGATGCATTACACTAAGCTGAGGCATTCAGTTGACATGTTTAGTCACTTAAGCTCCTGGTAAAGGGACAGTCAGGTCACCAGTAATCTGAATCACTCCTTTGAGTTCTCCATCTTTGTCAATTGACTGCAGGGGAAAACCAGGGCAAACAAGTTTTTAGATGTAGGTGTTCTTTAGGTAAGACTTTAATACTCAAAGATAGGTGAAACGTATAAAGACGTCAGCAACTCAGTGCTGAAAGTCACAGAGGAACTTTTTGATGTACAGGAATCCAAAGTCAGCTCACAGAGTTTAAAAAAAAAAAAACCAAGAAAAACAAAAAAAAAACCAGAATTTTAACTTACTTCCACATATGCATGAGTACATGTGCATGCACGCACAGACACATACACACACATAGAGTTAGCATCTTTTTGCTTCAATTTCTGTGCTTTCATGGCTATGCTTATAGAGCAGGAATATTTGAAGTCTTCCTTAAAGCAAAACTGACACAGATCTAGAATGAAGATTAGGAAAAGTGTGTGAGTGAAGAGTGAAAAAACATGTTCCACACACATTGAAAATTGTTGTTTAGAGGGCAGTTTTTGTCACTTGATCTGAGATATCAGTGCAGAGGAAGAAGATCTTGTGTCACTTACAAACTGTTGCTACCTATTTGGTTTGAAAGTCAGCTGGTGCTGCAAGACCACAACATTCACCACAGTACCAATTCAGTGTATGCAGTTTACTGAAATCTAGGCTGGCATTTTACATTAATAAGACCATATAAAAAGCTTTAGTAAATTGCTAAGAATCATATCCCCTATGTTCCTGCTTTAAGAATTACCTGGTCTTATATCAGTGCCAATGTGAAATCCTTGCTCACAGCAGCAAGTGGCAATTCTGGGTACATCAAACCCCAGCTGAGGAGTAATTATGATTCAATGTCAAGATTAATGTTGTCATAATTTTAAAATATGGCTGACATGACATAACCCCCCTGCTGTGTGAGGATAGTCAAGAAACAAATGCATTAGAATAACTCTAGCTTTTCCCTTCGCGCTCTTAGCGCCAGCGAAATCTCTAGTTGGCTCTCAAATAACAATGAGGGAAAAAAGGAAAAACAACAACAATAACAACGATAGCAAAAGCATTGAAAAAGAGAGAATAAAAATAAGGACAGATGGAATGAAAATAAAATAGAATCACACTCTGTCACAAATAACTATAACTCAGTTTTAAAATCATAGAATTGTTTAGGGTTACAATGGGAAATAAATTCCAATGTCTTCTAGAAACTCCTTGACGAATGTGTGGAATTGTCTCCTTGAGGAGGGGAGGGGAGGGGATGTTTTCCATTAGCAAGAGGAACATATTATTTTAGTGAAATAAAAAAAGCTTGTTTCCAAAGGTATTAATGAGTTCTGCAGCACACCAAGACCTGATTCACTTGTTCTAAGAGCAGCTCAGGAAATGGTTATAGACAGGTTTTTTTCTACTTTGTCCCAATTATCTCTTCCTGCCTATCAGAATGAACAAAACAGCACAAGGTTATTTATCACAAATTTTATATTTGGTAATAACACTCTTGGTTATTACTCCAAACATATTTTATGCATTCAGTGCTGGTTCTGTTATTTTTTTTCCTGCTAACCCCCACAAGCTTTCAGGGCTCTTCTTTCACAACAAGACTGCCGCCTTAATTTGAAACTTGCCTGTGATCATTTAGACGAAGAATTTTGGCCTTATTTCAGGGCTGTCCTTATTCAGGCAAATCAAATAATATATTATAATATATAATTATCACTGTCTAAAAAGTTCAACACTATTTCACTCATTTGAACAGTTACTGTGAGTGTTTCTCGGTTACCTGACTCCACTGTGATTACATAAATTTCAGGAAAATACATAAGAAACCAAAGGATAAATTGGTTCTGATTCAGCTCATTAGCCTCATGAGAATCTAGGAAGGCTTCCCTAAACATAGAGCAGAATTAACAGAGTCAAAGTTGGCCAGACTGGGTCCTCACTAAATTAAGATCTAATATTATAAATAATTGAGCATAATTCATGATGACAATATGCAGAGACATATTGCTATAGTGCTTTTAGTTTTTTATAGTTTTCATAACATGGGCATTTAAATATGTCTGTTCTGTAAAAATAATTGGACATCATCCTAGTAGTCTAGGAAAAGGTACTGGCAGCTGAGGGTCACGCCACACTGAGATCTCTCACATAGCAGATTATTAGAATATAATAACGTAATTGCCTATTTCCACTTTGCATATTCTAATGAGATGTTATTCAATCATGGGGATATTTTTAGTATATTGTACAAATGAGGCTATTTTCCTCTAGCGTGGAAATTAGAGGGAAAAATACATAAAGCAATCTGCTTAGAACCATTTTTTTTCTTGTTGTTGTTTTCTTTTATTTATTTTTTTAATGTGGAAGCATTTGATTTCCACAGTCAAATACTTTTGTTTCAGTTGACTAAATAATTTTATTTCTGCTTTCCGATATTGATGCATTTATATATTTAGATATTAGTGTTGAAGTTCTTAATAGAAACAAACAAAAAATAAAAGCGTTAGAAATACTTCTGAAATGTTTCCCCTCATTAAAATATTTTTCTTTTAAAGAGATGAAATGCTTCATTGAAAAAGAAAAGTCAGAATGACTCACTTAAAGATTTTTTGAGTAAACATTTAATCAAAATACAATGTATTCAAAAGAAGAGCTTCAATATCAAAAATAGAAAGTTATTTATTTTATTACACGTTTACGACTTTTCACAGTTGCATATACAGTCAGTAAGTGGACAACATCTTGATGATATTTTTCTGAACATTATGTATACATCAAATTTGTAATGTTTCATTAACAATGAGAAATACTTTCTCTGTGGGATTAGACGTGAAAAACAATCAAGCAACTTCCGCAGAAATGTCAAATGTAACATAACTGGGCTGTAATCCATGACTGGGACTCCTATAAAATATTGAACTATGAATAATAGAGAATAAAGTGACAAATCTACCCTTTACTCTCTGGAACTGTTGAATGAGCTATCTCACAATGTGTTTTACAGCTGCATGTCAATCTGTGCCATTATAGTGAAATATCAAACACATGTTTCTCTAAGAAGTGGCTTGGTTTGCTAGACCAGTTGGCAGTTATCCATCATTAGTTCCAGAAAAGAAAGAAGTCAAGTGAGCAAAAGACAAAGAACATGTCTGCATTAAAATAACATGTAGCACATACTTTCTGCCTTTTTTCTAATCCGTGGCTTTGCAGAGGTGCAGACTTCAGACAAGGCTATATGCACCAATCAAGTATCATTGGCCTTTACAATAGTACTAAGTTGTTGTTAAAATCTGTCAGACAACTTCATTGACATTACTACGCATCCTAAAGGCACAAATGATATCTGATATTTCTAGCCTCATAGAACAATTTGGGTTGGAATAAATCTCAGGATGTCTTCTAAACCTCATTGATAGTGGGGTTAATTCTGATGTTAGATCAGGTTGCACTTCACAGTCACATCTCCAGATGAAGAAAAAAAAGCAGAATAATGATGTGTTAAAATCAATACACTTCAGTCACTAATGACTACTTTCTTGGTTATTCTTCACAATATTGCATTTGCCACAACTCCTTCGGAGATGTGCTTATCACAATTTGACAATACGCTTTTCTATGTCTAAGAATGTGTCTAGGCAAAGGAGAGAAAAAGTAAGCTGTGCGATATGAAATAGTCAGATAACTCTGCACATTTTTAGCTACTGATCCAATATTTTCTACTTTCCTGAATATCTTTTCTTGTCACACCTTTTTAAAGTGATACTGGTGGCTTTCCATGTGCTACTAAATTCCCTGAAGGGAAATATTCTCCCTACTGGTAGACGTTCAGAACATTTCCTATTGTTTTAAGGCATTTATTTTACCATTTATTTAATAATGTTTTAAAGATTGCAGCATAACCAAGCAATAACATTAGAATTGTTTCCCATTGTACCACAGCTATTGTTTGCTTTATCACAGGGATGACTTGAATGCATGCAGATGTGTATCTTCCTGTATTTTTTTTTTTAAAAAGATGTGTTTCCATCCTGAACAAGAAAAAACAAATGACAGAATGAAAACTAAAACAAACAAAGAAACAATTAAAAAAAAGGGCTGTTTTTTTTCCCTCACTTCTATGACTGTTCTTCTATGCAATCTCTCTTCAATTGAAAAGAAAATAAATGAACAAACAAAAATACATCTACACAAAAAGCAAATAAAAATCTTATAACCCTTCCCTTCTATTTTCTAATCATAAACATCATCTTTAAAACATATGTTGATTTAAACCATTTTGTTATCTTTCTGACAATTGTCAACAGTGAAAAATGAAAGGCAAATTTGGCAAAAGAGTAAGTGTTTCTATTCACTTTTATGCCTTCAAAATATCCTTGAATTATTTTTTAGCTGCTTGGTCAATGATGATAAAGTACACCAACACAGGAAATACCACAGACTAGATGCTTTACAATGGATACCCAGCCATGTCTAATGTTTTTGCACTGTGAGAGACAAATCAGAGCAGAATGTGTGGGGTTAGTTTCTAAGCCAGATCTGTGAGCAGATGCAGCTGAATGCCCTATCTTGGCTCTAGAAGTACTCTAGCCTTGATGTAATGTATGTTTAATCTCTGAAGACTGTGAATTTTCATTAGCCAAGATGTAGGATCGCAGGGATGTATTAGGCTGAGTCAGACCAGAGACTTCTGAAGGCTCTGCTTCATGGTCTCTGGTCTTCAAGTTTGAAGAAGTATTTAGGAATTACAGATACATGTTGAGCTACAGTCTTGTCTGACCCTTGACCAAACACCTTTCTCTGTGCATCAGACCTTATCTCTAAAGAAACTAGAATCATTTACTATCTCTTTTCACCTCTTTGGGGCAAAGCATTATTTTTATATGTGTAACAAATCTATAAATAAGACCTCAATCTTAGCAGACATCTAGGAGCTTCTATCTTATCTCTGCCAATGATACAATTCTTAACGTGTGTAACGGAAGAAGCTTTGGCAAATGTTTAAAGAAAAGCACAGTATTATAGGGACCCAAAGGAAACAAGCAGCAGTGTACAATGTTTTTTTATTAAATACGCCAAAGTAAACTGATTTGAACAGAAGTGTTCATAACATGTATACTCCGTGCTCTGGGGTGATATTTTTGGGGTCTAAATTCTACTCTCAGTTCTGCCTAGACAAGTTTAAAGACGTTATATCTTAATTAAATCTTTCTAATGTTTCCGAGCAATTTTTAACTCCCATTTTATATTTGTTCACTTGCTAATATGTACTGTACATATGCCTTCAGATCCCAGAATCGCATTATGGATAAAGAATGGTTTGGAATTGTAAAATTCAATTTAACTCTGATTTAAAGTATTTCTTTATTTATTTGTAAATAAAATATATTGGCTGATAACTTAATATAAATAACTGAGCCATTCAATTCATAAGTCTTACTGAAAATAAAGCAATCTTGATAACGAAGCTTATTTAGGAACTTACAATGAAATAATGACTGGTTTTTACTTTTACTAATGTAGCTCCATCTATCTGTATAGTAATTCTTAACAATGGTAAGTTCTATTGCCTATTTGTAAGTTGATAGTTATATAGTACAAACAGATGTTAAATTAGTTTGTAAAAACACCTAGGAAGAACTGTATCAGCAGATTGCTTGTAAGTAATAGGCAAGATTATAAAATTTAGATTAGAGCAAAATGCAATAACCTCATGCACTGGCAGAAAGAAAAAAAACATATGTACCATGGACAAGGTGTAAAATGTATCAAATTAAAATAATGCCAAAATGAATTGACTCAATATTATGTTAATATGAAAGAACTTTAGTAGCACTGTGATGCTGCCAAGGAATTTTAATGTTTCTTCTATCTACATCAGTAATGTTGCTGACAAAGTATTAATTTGAAGGTCTTATTAATATTCTCTACATTCAAAATTATGTGCAGCATATTCCAAAGTAGATCTGTGCAATACAATCGTATCTTTTGTCACAAGTCTAGAAATAAAACCTGAATTCATTATATTGATGTAAAGATTTCCAAATAAAAAGAGGTTTCATTCAATAAAGCAGGGGAATTACTCTATAATAGAAGCACTGATGTAAGCCTAACTACAACAGCACAAATGTCAATTCCTTAATGAGGCAGAATTCTCTGCTGCTTTTCTAAAATCCAGGGACAAGATTCTAAAATAAAACAAAATAAGAAAAATGAAAAGGAACAAAAATAGAAAAATACGTAAGAAACAGGGCTGATGTTGATGGCTCTGTTGCTGTTGTTGTTTTGTTTGTTTGTTTGTTTGTTCGTTTTCCTCCTTAAAGGACACAATAGCAATTCAAATTAGGTTAAATAAGATTTGAAATTAGTTCAGACTCTATTAAAAGCCTATAAGAAGTAGATATGCATAGAGAGAAATGTGATTAACGACCTGAAAGCTATTACAAATTACAAAAGAAGAATGGACCGTTGGACAAATGCTGGATGTGTTTTTCTGAAATCACTTTGGATACTGTGCAAGGAATAATGTTGGAGGAGAGCACACAGAAAAATTACATTTATTCTTAGCAGTTCTAGAATATACATAAAGTTGATTCTAAAGCAGCTTTTAATTTTTATTGCAGCTCCTACGAAACAACTAGCCCTTTTGATTCTATGAGTCATTTATACATTGTGACTAGCATTATACTGACTGATGCAACGTGGTGAGTAAAAAAAAAAGTTGCCTTTCTCCCTCAATTCCCCACCTCTCTCTCCAGCAGATCAATATGCTTGAAGAAAATGTCATGGACTCCATTGAAGGTAATAGGTTTAGATCACCATTACATTTTCTATTCGGTGAACTGAGTCTGTTTGGTCCATTTCTTTTGGAAAATTCACCTGTTTCAAAAGATTCATTTTCTTCAGTGCAGTAAAATGTAACAGCAGAGCAGTGATGCCTGAAGTATATATACCTGTGCTTCATGTGCTCTCCTTCTGCTACATCAGGAAGGAGAAGTGGAGAAATCAGAGGAAAAGATGCAAGGAGTGGAAAGGAAGATTCAGCCAACTCCAGTTAAAATAAAGTCCTGAGAATTACAAAAAATTGAGTTGTTCTGTGCTCCTCGTTATGTCATGAAGTAGTGGCATTTAGTTCAAAAAATAAAGGGTGATCTTAGTAGATGGTGAACCAGGTTCAGGCCTAGTACACTGAGGCTGGAAAAGCAAATCACTCACACTGGATGTAAATGATGAAGACCAAGTTTACAGAAAAAGGCAACAAAGCCAGTAAAGAGGCAGGAAGGCATGTCCTGTGAGAAGAAGCTGAGAGCACCTTGATTGTCTAATTTAGAGAAAAGGAGGCTGAGATGTAACCTCATTGCTCCCTGAAACTGTTTGAGGAGCGGAAGTGGTGAGAAAGCTGTGTGTTTCTGCTTCCTAGGAAGCAACGGCAAGACATGCGAGAATGGCAGAAAGCTGCACCAGAGGAGGATCAGACTGTACATTAGGAAACATTTCTTTACTGTGAGGGTGTTCAAACACTGGACAAGTATTCCTAGAAAGGTGGTTGATGTCCCACTGATTTCTGTCAGTGTTTAAGAGGTGTTTGCCATTATTAATATGCCTTAAAATTTGTTTAGCCCTGAAGTGGTCAGGCAGTTGGACTTCATGATGTTTGAAGATCCCTTTCAAATGAAATATTCTATTCTTTTCTATTTCTAAAATCTTGAAAGACTGCATTTCAGTAAGGACTATGAGACCTTTGTTACATGCATGGAACAATAAACAGTTCCACACAAACCTGATAATATTCTATAAAGAAGATATATGTGGAAGAACAATGCCAAGAAATAGATTCTCAGATATTTACCTCATTTAACACAATTTCCCATTTCTAACTCTTCTGTATATGTTCATCTTCTTTTTCCAATGAAGTTTATGCTCTTTATGTGGAAAAGTCAACAATGGATTATCTACATCAGATGTTCCCAAGCTATGGCAGGCACGTCATATGCGGCTCGGCACAGCTCTTATGAGCTCTTATGAGCCATCATGGTGGCCACTCTTCCCCACTGAGTGGCCCGGCTTGGCCCTGAGCATGCTGTCTGAGCTGAAATGAGGACAAGCAGAGGAAGCAGTGCAGTACTTACTCCAGTTATGCAAATAATTTTATGCATTTTGATACATTGGCTAAACACAGTCCTGTGAACAGTGAAAAATATAGCCTTACTTTCCATTTTCATGAAGGACTTTGAGAACAGGTTTTAAGATTGCCAAAAAACCCGTAGTTTTTTGGTATATTTGTCACTCCATTTTCAGTTGATATAAATACAATACCCAAAAATTTTCAAATGGAATGTATAAAGTTACAATCAGATATTCAACTCAGAGAAAAAATGATAATGTCTCTCAACTACACTTTTATAGGAACTGTCTTATCAGAGAAAAATATCCCTCCCTTCACAACCACACCTTGTTCACGGCATCGCTTCTTGGCAGTACATACCTTTATGAACAACTACTTTCAAGGATGAAGCACAAAAGGAATAAAATTTCATCAAAATCTCTGACAAACACCTTGAGAACTCACTAAAAATTGCAACCACTTTGATTGAACCAGAGTGATGCATTAGTTTAACAAAAACAAATTCAAATATCCCACTAGTTCTGTTTTTGCTGTTCTTTTGTTTTGTTACTGTAAAAAACTTTTTCCGCAAATCCAATCTATATCTCCCGTATTTTAGTTTGAAACCATTTCCACTTGTCCTATCACCACAGACCATGTTAAAGACTCTCTCCTCGTTTTTCTGGTAGCCCTCGTTTAGACACTGAAAGTCTGCAGTAAGGTCTATTCAAAGTCTTCTCTTTTACAGGCTTGCTAGCCCCAACTCTCTCAGCCGGTACCCGTAGAGGAAGTTGATGCATCCCGTGGATCATTTTTGTGGCCCTCCTCTGGACACAGTCCAACAGGTCCATGTCCCTCCTGCACTGAGGACACCACACCTGGAGTGAGGTCTAACCAACACAGAGCAAAGGGGCAGGATTACATCCCTGAATGCTTCTTTTGATGCAGCCCAGGATATAGATTGCTTTCAGGGCTGCAAGAGCACATTTGTCCTGGTTTGACCTAGCAGACAGCTAAGTCCCACACAGTTGTTCGCTTACCCTCCCCCCTCCCAAGTGGGATGGGGGAGAGAATTAAGGAATAAATACGGTAGAACTCGTGGGTTGAGATAAAAGCTATTTACTAAGACAGCAGAGAGAATAAAAGAAATACCAGTACATATATATATATATATTTATAAGATAAGAAACAAGAAATAATACCCAAAGCAAGGGACCAACAACCGATACCCAACCGGCCAGCAGCCCCTCCCTCCGAGCAAGAGAACGATTTCTCTTCCATAAAAATCACATGATGTGATGTGGTATGGAATAGCTCTTTGGTCAGTTTGGGTTAGCTGCCCTGGTCCTGTCCCCTCCCAATTCACAGCTCCTTATGCCTTCTAACTGCTTCACTGAGGAACAAAATGTGTCCTTGGCTGTGTTCAACACTGCCAGGTGTTATCAGTTGTTTCTCTTCTGGGAACAAAAACACAGCTTCATACCAGACACTGTGAGAGAAGTAACTTCTGTTAGAAACTAAGACAACATTGTTGGCTCACATCCAGCTTACCATTCACCACTATCTTCAAGACTCTTTTGACAGGACTATGCTCTATTCTTTCATCTCCCACCTTGAGGGTTGCTGCGACCGAGGTGCAAGACCTTTCACTTGGTGTTGTTGAACTTCATGAGGTTCTACTGGGCCCACTACTCGAGCGTTGGTCGCTCTGGATGACATCTTGTTCCTCAGTTATGTCTATTACATCACACAGCTTGGTGTCATCTGCAAACTTGTTGATGGTACACTCAATCTCCCTATCCATTTCATTGATGAAGAGATATAAGATAATGATATAAGAGAGCATCTGTTCCAGCATTGACCTCTGAGGAGCACCACTAGTCACTGATCTCCATCCAGACATTGAGCTATTGACCACCACTGTCTGGGTTCAATCCTGCAGCCTGTTCCTTGTCCATCGAACCATCAACCTATAAAATCCCTTTCTTTCCAACTTGTAGAGGAGGATGGGAGATCTCCACAAACTCAAAAAGTGGGCCCGTGTGAACCTAATGAAATTCAACACAGCGAAGTGCAAGGTTTTGCACTTGAGTGGGAGTAATCCTAGATATATATACTGATTGGGAAAAGGACTTCTTGAGAGTAGTCCTGCTGAGCAGGACCTGGGGGTCCTGGTGGATGAAAAGCTGAACATGAGCCTGCAGTGTGCTCTTGCAGCTTGGAAGGCCGGTGGTATCCTGGGCTCCAGTAAAAAAGGAGCGGCCAGCAGGGAGAGGGAGGTGATTGTCCCTCTCTACTCTGCCCTCATGAGACCCCATCTGGAGTACTGCATCCAGGTCTTGGGCCCCATAAGGGACTACAAGAACGTAGGGATATGTCTCAACATTGATGGTGGGAAGGGTGCACGACTTTGCCATCTTATGACTTGTTTCTTCTGTTTACCCATTCCCCATATAATTCACCTGTGTGGCCAGTATGCAACCTAATGGGAAATGGAGATTGACCATTGACTACAGGCATCTGAATGCCAACACTGGTCCCCTGACTGCAGCTGTGCCTAACATAGCTGAACTAATTGCAACTATTCAGGAACAGGCTCACTCTATCTTAGCAACTATTGATGTAAAGGACATGTTCTTCATGGTTCCACTCCAGGAGGGTGATCAGGATCAATTTGCTTTCACCTGGGAGGGTCAGCAGTATACCTTTACTCTCCTACCTCAGGGGTACAAGCACTCCTTGACTCCGGCGCATCATGCATTGGCGCAAGAGCTTGAACAGGTTCCCCTAGAGGAAGGAGTTAAGATTTATCAATACATTGATGATATCCTTGTAGGAGGAGATCAGTTGATGTTGGTAAAGACAATGCATGACAAAATAATCAAGCACTTAGAAGGGCTGGGATTGACTATACCCCCTGACAACGTTCAGTCCTTGGCCACTGAGGTAAAATTTTTGGGCATCCGGTGGAAGAGTAGTATGGCCTGCATTCCACAACATACCCTCTCAGCTTTAGATCAACTCAGGATGCCGGAGAGTAAAAAGGAATTACAGCATCCTCTTGGTCTCTTGGTTTTTTGGAGGAAACACATCCCTGATTTCTCTATTATTGCATGGCCGTTATATGATCTGTTGCGAAAGGGAGCCTCATGGCAGTGAACTCTGATGCATGAGGAGGCCCTGCAGCTTCTGATATTTGAGGCTACCATGCACCAGGCTTTGGGTCCCATCCGTCCTTCTGACCCTATGCAAATAGAGTGGGGATTTGCTCAGTCAGGATTATCTATACACCTCTGGCAGAAGGGCCCGGCAGGTCCTGTTAGACCTATAGGTTTTTATTCCTGCAGTTTTAAGGATGCAGAGAAGCGATACTCTCAGCTGGAGAAGGGGCTGTTTCTTGTTAGTTTGGCCCTGCGGGAAGCTGAGCACACTGTAAGACAACAGCCTATAATATTGAGAGGT
>WBMW01000891.1:2920-24581 GCA_013396635.1 Penelope pileata | reverse complement strand
GTTTCTAACAGAAGTTATGTTTCTCATAGTGTCTAGTATGAAGCTATGTTTTGGCCTCAGAAGAGAAACAAAACTGATAACATCCTGGCAGTGTTGAACAGCGCCGAGGACATATTCAGTTCCGCATTCCTCTGCCAGGGAAACAGTTGGGGGGGGCATAAGGAGCTGGGAACTGGGAGGGGACAGGACCAGGGCAGCTGACCCAAATTGACCAAGGAGCTATTCCATACAATATAACATCATGTGATTGTTTTTTTGGGTTTCCTGTTGCTTTTGTTACGGAAGATGTTAGCCGGGAGGAAGGGTCGCTGCTGGCTGTGAGCCCTTGCTCTGCATATCCTCTTTATATATGTATATAGGTACTGTTATTTCTTTTGCTTTCTTTACTATCTCAGTAAATAGTGTTTATCTCAACCCAAAAGTTTTACTGCATATTTCTCTACTTCTCTCCCCCGTCCCATTTAGGGAGGGGGGAGGGTGAGTGAATAACTGTGTGGAACTTAGCTATCTGCTGAGTCAAACCATGACAGAGGTTAACTGTATCCCAGTCTGGCAAAAAGATAAGTGGCAGAAGATTCTTGCTACTGCCAAACAAGGCCAATTTTCTGTTGCATGAGTTCCATCCCACCAGGAGAATGGGACCCCTGTGAGTCATTGGAACAACAAGGCAGAAAAACTTGTCAGGATTGCTCCATTGAGACAGGGGGAATCTGATGGTGACAATTGGGAAGGCCTTGTGGAATGGTTTCATGTAAAGAAGGGACATACTGGTGCTCTTGATCTTTACTGTGAGGCCCAAGCCCGAGGCTGGCCTGTCACCAAAGAAAAGTGCCGCACTTGCCTTTCTGTTTGTGACCTATGTCACACACGTCTGGAGAGGCACCCCCTACAGGAAGCTCCTCTCCACTTAAGGGAGGGAAAGCACCTATGGGAAACTTGGCAGATTGACTATATTGGTCCTTTTCGCAAAGCTGAAGGCAAACAGTATGTGTTAGTAGGGGTGGGAGTAGTCTTTGGCCTGTTACAAGCTGAATCTTTCCCTTGAGCAAGCGGGGAAAACATTGTTAAGGCGCTAAAGAAGTGGTTTAGCATTCTTCCAAAACCTAAGTTGATCCAATCAGACAATGGCTCGCACTTCATTTCGGCGGTAGTATAAGAATGGGCCAGAGAGGAAGGTTTTAACTGGGTTTTCCATACTTCCTATTACCCTCAAACTAATGGCATAGTGGAACAATCCAATGGTTTCCTTAAGAAATTTTTGAAACTGGGAAAACCCAATTGGGCCACCCGTGTCTCTGACACTGTCAAAAGAGTTAATGATCACTGGGGAATTAATAGCTGTCCCCAATTTAACACCTTCTGTCCCAAAGCCCCATCACGGTTACTACTTGCTTCTGATCCAGATGCGATGAAGTCAGATAAACCCCGTTATCTCCCAGGCCAACCTGTGTTAGTTGACTTGCCTAACATGAAGCCTGTCCCCCTAACCCTGATGAAATCCTCTAATAAATACTTCTGAAAGGCTAAGGACACCCGGGGAAAAGAATTTAACACTCGTTGGATTGTTTCCTCATTTTAACCTTAAAGGCAAAGTCCGAAGAGGACAAGTCAACATCTTCTATTTTCCAGAAGACCTTCGTGGGAACCTGACTAAATGTTAGAAGATGGACTGTTGATCTCAATTGTTTGTATTTTGATAATTGTCTTTATAGTAGCTGTAAGTTAAGGTTGGATTTGTCAAACAAAATGTCGATTTTGTTGTTTTGGTGCATTGTATGGACTGCGACTCCTAGAACGATCAGTTATTCCCTTAGAGACTTTGGGAATGAAGGGATGGGTATATAGAATTCTTTTATCCAATTGGCAGAGCAAGTAGCAAACACTTACAACCTTACTAATTGTTGAGTCTGTGGGAGACCTATGGGACTGGAAACCTGACCCTGGGTCTCAACACCAATTTCCCCCAAATGGCTGGCAAGTAATCACAGTGAGGTTGACAGTAATACACATTGGGAAGATGAAAGCACATCTCCATGGCCAATTCAATTTCCTGCTGAGGGAATCTATTGTCTAAATAGAACTCAGCCAAATGGTATTTACGTGGGAGTTAGCAACTGCACATGGATCTATCATAGAATCATAGAATCATAGAATGGTTCAGGTTGGAAGGGACCTTAGAGATCATCTTGTTCCAACCCCCCTGCCATGGGCAAAGACACCTCCCACTAGACCAGGTTGACCAAAGCCCCATCCAGCCTGGCTTTGAATACTTCCAGGGAGGGGGCATCAACAACTTCTCTGGGCAACCTGTTCCTGTGTCTCACCACCCTCACAGTGAAGAATTTCTTCCTTATATCTAGTCTAAATCGACCCTCTTCCAGTTTATAACCATTGCCCCTTGTTCTGTCATTATCTATCCTTGTAAAAAGCCCCTCCCCAGCTTTCCTGTAGGCCCCCTTCAGGTACTGGAAGGCTGCTATCAGGTCCCCCCGCAGCCTTCTCTTCTCCAGGCTGAAGAGTCCCAACTCTCTCAGCCTGTCCTCGTAGGGGAGGTGCTCCAGCCCTCTGATCATCCTCGTGGCCCTCCTCTGGACCCGCTCCAACAGCTCCACATCCTTCTTGTGTTGGGGGCCCCAGAACTGGACACAATACTCCAGGTGAGGTCTCACGAGAGCAGAGTAGAGGGGCAGAATCACCTCCCTCGACCTGCTGGCCACACTTCTCTTGATGCAGCCCAGGATGCGGTTGGCCTTCTGGGCTGCAAGCGCACACTGCCGGCTCATGTTGAGTTTCTCGTCAACACACACCCCCAAGTCCCTCTCCTCAGGGCTACTCTCAAGCCATTCTCCGCCCAGCCTGTATGTGTACTTGGGATTGCTCCGACCCAGGTGCAGGACCTTGCACTTGGCTTTGTTGAACTTCATGAGGTTGGCATGGGCCCACCTCTCAAGCCTGTCCAGGTCCCTCTGGATGGCATCCCCTCCCTCTGGCGTATCGACTGCACCACACAGCTTGGCATCATCTGCAAACTTGCTGAGGGTGCACTCGATCCCACTGTCCATGGGATCATAAAGTAGGTTATAAAATGGGACCCCGAGTGGGAAATCGCAGCCACTATCAGTGGGCATGGTATAACCACTCAGAGACGGGACAAGGTTTTCACTATTTCTGGTCCTCTACCAATAACACAATTTTCACTGAAGCTGAAGGTATTAATTGCACCTGGAAGCCTCATGCAGGGGCCTGGAGGTGTAAGTGGTGCAGGAATGAGAGTGATACAGGTAAAGGATGGAACTGTAATGTGGCAGGGCATCCTTTTGGACCTCTCAATACCACGTGCTTCCAAGCTAAAGAACGTGAAAAAGTCAGCAACAGAATGGAATGAACCTTTTGAAAATGGGTCAGTAGCATTAAAGAGACATTATTGGATCTGTGGATATTGAGCATATAAGAAATTGCCTGCAAATTGGACTGGGGTATGTTATGTGGGAGTGATCAGTGACCTTTGTTTTTTCTTTTGTTGGACACCATAAGTGGCAGTTTGGGTGTTAAGATTTATGATGACCTTGTGAGGGAAAGGCGTTCTCTAGACACCAGTGTAGTCTTAGGCAATGGCTAAACTTGGGGTAAAGATGAATGGTCCCCTGAAAGAATCATACAATATTATGGGCCAGCTAAATGGAACCCCAGTGAACTAATTAGTGGTGCCCAAGAACCGATTTACAATTTAAATGGTATCATTCGATTACAAGCAGTACTAGAGATTATAACCAATAAAACAGCCAAAGCCCTAGACTTGCTCTCTGATCAAGCCACTCAGATGTGGACAGCAATATATCAACACCGTATGGTTCTAGATTACCTTTTGGCAGAAGAAGAAGTATGTGGGAAACTTAATGAATCTAATTGCCGTCTAAACATTGATGACAATGGTAAAGTAGTTAAACAGCTTACCTCTGAGATACGCAAATTGGCACATGTACCTGTTCAGACTTGGAGGGGATGGGATATAGATTGGCTCTCATGGCTCCCAGGGGGACTATGGATGAAGTGGTTGTTCTTTTTCCTAGTTTGTGCATTGACATCTCTATTGTTCATACCGTGTTTAATTCCATGTTTCATACAATTGGTTCAAAATATAGTAAGTAACATGCAATTTGCAATGGTCAATGGAGATGGCTCACCACACCATGCGCAGATTGTACTTGCCTCTCAAATGCAGTTGTACATATTGCGTGACTTTGGTTATATTTTATCTTCGTTCCTGTTCTTTATCCACAGTCGTACATATTGTGACTTTTTACCTGTTCATTACTGTTTTTATGAGCACCACTGTTATGGTTTGAGCAGGCAGGCCTGGAAACACCACACAGACTTTCGCTCACCCCCGCTTCCTGTCCTCCCAGCTGGGATGGGGGAGAGAATCGAGAAATAAGGTAGAACTCGTGGGTTGAGATAAAAACTATTTACTAACAGAAAGAGGAAAATAGAGTAAAATAACAGTAATGATAATTATATACAAAACAAGTGATTGTACAAAGCAATCGCTCACCGACCATGACCGATGCTTAGCCAATCCCCAAGCAAACGGGCCCTCTCAGCTCACTTCCCTGCCTTATATTACATGATGTCATATGGTATGGAATATCCCTTTGGTCAGTTTGGGTCAGTTGCCTTGTTCTTGACCCCTCCCAGCTCCCTGTGGCCCCCCTAGCCTCTTCACTCTCCTGGCAGAGACATACAAATGTCCTTGGTTCTGTTCAGCACTGCCAGGTATTATCAGCCTTGTTTTCCTTGTCTTCCAAAACACAGCTTTGTAGCAGACACTAAGAGAGAAAGTTTCAGTTAGAAACTAAGACAGCTATCAATGTTGAGCCATGGAGTGGTGTAAGGGACTACAAGAACATAGGGATATGCCTCAACATTGGCAGTAGAAAGGGTGCAGGACTTTGCCATCTTACGACCTTGGCAACTGGACAGTATTTACCAATCAGAAGTTCCATCAATCAGGAGCCTGCACCCTGGAGCCATCCAACAGTACCCAAGCCCCTTCGAGAACTTTCCAGAGCCCCCTAGAAACACACACTGGGCATGCGCCCCACTCCCAAGTGGGGGGACAGGGAGATATGATAAAAAGGGGGGTAACTGGAGGAGTGGGAGGGAGAATGGCGGGAGAACAGCAAGAGCAAGAACAGCAGGAGCAAGTGGGAGAACAGCGAGAGAGCAGTGGAGACCAAGAGAGAGAGAGTGAGCATCATGAGAGAGAGAGCTGCAAGGAGGAGCGTGACACTGCAAGCGGAGGAATGGTGCCTCCCTCATCCCCCCCCAGCCTGTGCCACCTTCGCTGGTAACAGCGAGCTCTCCCATTTCCCTTCCTTTTTCCATTATCCCCCCCCCCCCACTGCAAATTCATCCCATCGGTAACAGCGTTGTAGGTAAAAGCAGACACTCCCTTTTTCCATCCCTTTTAACGTTCTTCCCCCATCGCAAATCTATCCCTCGGTTAATAAAGTTTCTTCTGTTTAGGCACTTGTCTCCGTTTTTGAGCCTTAATTCTGCTCCCGAGAATTATAGGACCAAGTCACGATAAAGTGACATCGGATCGTGACAGGCCCCCAGTACAGGAAAGATGTGGAGCTGTTGGAGAGGGTCCAGAGGAGGGACACAAAGATGGTCAGAGGGCTGGAGAACCTCCCACATAAGGACAGGCTGAGGGAGCGGGGCTTGTTCAGCCTGGAGAAGAGAAGGCTGCCAGGAGATCTCATTGCAGCCTTCCAATATTTAAAGGGAGATTATAAACAGGAGGGAGATGAACTTTTTACAAGGGTAGTGTCTCGTCCCACTCGGTGGGTTGCGAGGAAGGTGGATCTTTGAAATTCCACTGAATAAGGCACACTCTGGTCAGCACGGGTCGCGGGAGCAAAGGAGTCGGATGACGACTCAGAGGAGCAATACAAAACAATTTATTTACTTCAATGACCATAATTGGTCTACAATCTCGAGCCAAAATTGGACAACATTCTAACAACAACAATAAGCATTAGAGATAAACAAGTACTTTGGCACAGGCATCTTTTCTTAATCAGTTACTTAGTCTTACTCATAGGCAAATTTAGGCAATGGCTAGTAAAGAAAATGAATGAAAAGAGATTAAGAGGAAAGAAAAAGTAAGAGAGAGAAGAAAATAAAAGCAGAAGAGACAGGTTTTCACCACAACCTTGGATCCAGCATAAACTAGATGAACTAACTCCATCTTGAGATGGAGTTTTCATCCGTGGGTTGTGGGTCGACAAAGGCTTCATCCATGGGTGGCAGGTTGACCACTGCGGGTGGCAGGTTGACAAAGGCAGAACACGCACATTTGCCTTTATATAGTCCAGATGGTCAGAGATTGCCCTTGAGGTGGCAACCCCCCTGCATCTGCCCACCTCGGGGTTCCAGAAAATTCCGGAGTTTTTGGCAGTCATGCAGCCCCCTCCTCAGTAAGCTGTCATAAAAGGAAGTGGGTGGAACAGCTTGCTGTCGTGCCTCCGCAGGACACAGTCTGCTCCCTCACCTTCCCTCTCTAGCCCAAGTTCCTGAGTCAAGTTTCCCATCGGTCTCTTAAGGTAGAAAGTGATAGGACAGGGGGGAATGGTTTTAAGCTGAAGAAGGAAAGGTTTAGATTGGTTGTCAGGGGGATGTTCTTTATTGAGAGAGTGGTGAGGTGCTGGAACAGGCTCCCAGAGAGGTTGTGGATGCCCCATCCCTGGAGGTGTTCAAAGCCAGGTTGGATGGGGCCCTGGGCAACCTGAGCTAGTACTAGATCTGGAGATTGGCAACCCTGCCTGCAAGCAGGGGGGTTGGAACTGGATGATTCTTGAGGTCCCTTCCGATTCAGGCCATTCCATGATTCTACGATGTTTTGAGGGACTGTGTCAAAGTCCTTACTGAAATCCAGATACATGACATCAGTGCATCTTCCCTTGTTCATCAATGCAATTACACCATCACAGAAGGACACTGTGTTGGTCAGGCAGGACTTGCCCTTGGTGAAGCCGTGCTCATTGTCTCGTATCACCTCGCTCTCTTCCACTTGCCCTAGCATAGCTTCCAAGAGGACCTGATCCCTGATTTTTCCTGGCACAGAGGCGAGGCTGACAGGTTGGTAGATCCCTTTGTCATCCCTTCTACCTTTCTTAAAAATGGGTGTGATATTGCCTTTTTTCCAGTTACCAGGGATTTCATCTGACTGCCATGACTTTTCAAATATCATTGAGAGTGTCTTGGCTTGGCAACTACGTCAGCCAATTCCCTCATGACTCGGCCATGCATTTCATTGAGACCCATAGACTTGTGGATGTTCAGATTGCTCAGGTAGTCACCAAACCTTATCTTTGCTCACACTGAGAGGGGCATTGCTTCCAATGTCCCCTCCTTCTGAGCCATTCACTTCAAGGTTGTGTGAAAAGTAGTTATCAGAGAAGTCCGAGGCAAAGAAGTTGTTGCATATCTCAGTCTTCTCCTTGACTGTTTGTAAGAGACTAAACAAACAGGGATTTGTCTCAACATTGGCAGCAGGAAGGGTGGAGGACTTTGCCATCATACTACCCTGACAACTGGACAGCGTCCACCAATCAGGAGCCTGCACCCTGGAGCCATCCAGTAGGGCCCAGGCCTCTTTGAGAACTTTCTAGAGCCCCCTAGCAACACACACAGGGCATGCGCCCCACCCCCGAGTGGGGGACGGGGCAACAGGATAAAAAGGGGCGCAGCTGGAGGGGCGTGGGAGACAGTGGAGAGAGACAGCAGCTGGAGACAGCAGCAGAGATGGAGGGAGACAGCGGTGGGAGAGCAAGAGAGAACGGTGGGAGAGCAAGAGGGACAGCGGCGAGAGCACGAGGCAAGAACGGCAGGAGTGAGTGGGAGCATGAGAGTGAGAGCCACGAGGAGCCGCATGACACCAACCAGTGGAGGAACAGCGCTGCCCTCGTTCCCCTCCCTTGAACTGCACCGCCCCCCACTGGTAACAGCGAGCCTTCCCATTTTCCTTCCCTTTTGTGTTATCCCCCCACCCCATTGCGTCGGTAACAGCAGACACTTCCTTTTTCCTTCCCTTTTTCCTCACTCTTCCCCCATCGTGAATCCGTCCCTTGGTTAATAAAGCTTCCCCTGTTTAGGCACTTGACTCCGTTTTGAGCTTAATTCTGCTCCCGAGAATTGTAGAACCAAGTCACGATAGACATTGGATCGTGACACTGTTGTTACCAGCCTCCCTGTATTACTACAAGTGATAATTTTGTTTGAATGTCCTTTTTAAAGCTGTTTTTGTGAGTTCAAATAAAGTGTACAACTCCCATCATCCTTCCCCCTTCATACACCTCTAAGATACTTGTTTTCAAAATTTAACTCATTTTACATTATGTTTGACAGCTTTCACCAGGGAAAGGGTAAATGGTAAAGGTGAAGGAAAGGGAAAGTGTTGTGTTTTAACATGGCAGACTGCTAAGTACCACACAGTCATTCACTCACTCCCCTTTGCTCCTCCGTTGGATGAAGGAAAGAATTAGAAAGTAAATAAAACTTCTGAGTTGAGATAGGAGCTATTTACTAGGGCAGAAAAGGAAAACAGAAACAAAAATGAGATAATAACTGTGCACACACACACACATACACAAGCACAGGTTGTTCTGAAAATAATGCCGCCTATTTGTTTCCATGGAAACATAGAAACACAAGGTTGGAAAGGACCTACAAGATCATCTAGTCCAACCATACTACACAAACAATACAAAGCACAATAAAATTGTTTGATAGAGCAAATTCTTAGATACAAAATACTATTTTTCAACATAGTCAACCTTAATTAGCTATGCATTTTTGCCAGCAAAGAACAAGGACGTGCATGCTGCACTCATAAATATCTGCACCAGCGGAAGTGACACACTGCTCCTGTGCTGAAATGTGCCATCCGCTGTCTCATTGTTCTAACCTCCACCGTTTCATCCCCATAAATGCTCAGGAAACATCAGTGAAAGTCAATGGGTGCCATTTTTTCTGCATGGAAGAATTCAGTCACACACCTTTGTTTCATGTGCACATTCATATCAGACACCATTTTGTCAATCTGCAGTCTACTAACATCTGTTGAATGGCAACAAAATGCCAATCAAAAATATATATCAGAAATAGTGTAGTCAGCAGAACTAGGGAGGTCGTCATCCACCTGTACTCAGCTCTGGCGAGGACACATCTTGAGTACTGTGCTCAGTTTTGGATCCCTCACTTAAGAAAGATATTGAGGCCCTGGAGTTTATCCAGAGGGTAACGAAGCTGGTGACAGGTCTGGAACACAAGCCTTGTGACAGAGGGAACTGGGATTGTTTAGTCTGGAGAAGAGAAGGCTCAGGGGAGATGTTATTTTTCTCGACAACTACCTGAGAGGAGGTTGCGGTGAGGTGAGGCTCAGCCTCTTCTTCCTGGTAACTAGCAATAGAACAAGTGGTAACAGCCTGAATTTGCAGCAGGGGAGGTTCAGGACAGATATCAGGAAAACTTTCTTCTCCAAAAGAGTGGCCAGTCACTGGAGCAGACTACCCAGGGAGGTGTCTAAATCACTGCCCCTGAAGGTGTTCAAGAAATGTCTAGGTGTGGTACCAAGGAATGTGTTTTAGTAGTTTAATGGGCAATCTTAGTGGTAGATGGATGGTTGGACTAGATGATCTTAGAGGTCTTTTCCAAGCTCAATTATTCTATGATTCTATGAATATTTAATGGAATATTGGTGAGAAGGTTCAATCCCAGTTATGTATACAGACTGGGAGAAGAATACCTTGAGAGCAGCCCTGCAGAGAAGGACTTGGGGATCCTGGTAGATGAAAAGCTGGACAGGGGACAGCTGTGTGCACTTGCAGCCCAGAAAGCCAACTGTATTCTGGGCTGCATCAAAAGAGGAGTGATCAGCAACACAAGGGAGGTGACTGTCCCTCTCTGCTCTGCATTTTTCAGGCCCCATCTAGAATACTGCATCCAGACCTGAGGCTGCCAACACAAGAAGAATGTGTTGGAGTGGCTCCAGAGGATGATTCACAGAGATTATTAGAGGGATGGAACACTTCTCATATGAGGAAAGGTCAAGGGAGCTGGGCTTGTACACTTCACTGTGGCCTTAAAATATTTGAAATGAGCTTATAATGAGGAGGAGGACTGAATTTTTACACAGTTTGATAGTGATAGGACAAAGGGGAAGGACTATCAACTAAAAGAGGAGAGATTTAGTTTAGATGTTAGGAAGAAATTCTTCATTCAAAGGGTGGTGAGGCAGTGGATCAGGTTGCCCAAATGTTGTGGATGCCCCATCCCTGAAGGGTTTCAAGGCCAGATTGGATGGGGCCCTGGGCAGCCTGATCTAGTTGGTGGCAATCCTACCATGGGTGCTGGAGCTAGATGGTATTTAAGGTCCCTTCCAACCTAAGCTGTTCTATAATTCTAATGTTCAACCTCTACTGCACAACCAACACCTGCTTCCAATGTCATGGGAGAACATAATAAAATAGGAGGCATAACTTTTGAAGCATCCATTGCATATACCCACAATGCAGCTACTGGCCACCCAGTTAGTGATGCCCAACTAACAATACATCCGCTTGTTTACTGACACCCCACTGGAAACGTAACATCCCACCACTTGCCAAACAGTGTCCAGCCAGTTCCCAAGAAGTGGCCAGTTCCCAACTAACTCCTCACAGCTTTGTTGTCTTCTGCATGATGTCACATGGTATTAATAACCTTTTTGCCTAACTCAGGCCAATTGTTATGGTTCTTCCCTACCATCCTATAATGGTGGTATTCCTTTCCTGACCGAGTGACCTAATCTGATTCCAAGTGCACACCCATCACTCAGCATCAACAAAAATATTGATGTGCTATTAACTAACATTGTCTCAGCTGAAACCAGGATGGAAGGAAAGGGGAGGGAAATGAAGAATATTTGCAGATTGTATAGTATGGATAAAAATACAAATATAGGAAAAGAAGTACTAACAAAGCAAAAACTGAACGAAATGAATCATTTCAAAAACAGCTGTATTTTGAGGAGAACTTATCACCTTGGCTTATAACGCATGCCTATCAATCACTGGAATTGACTACATTTTCTCCTCTCCTCTCCTCTCCTCTCCTCTCCTCTCCGCTCCTCTCCTCAATATTCTAACAGAATATCTTTGTCATGGTGACTGGAAAATGGAAACACTTTTGATTACAGCTTGACTATATGCTGTCTGTTCTGGTTAAGGATTAGTAAAAGTTCAGCACCAGGTGCTTTGGGCATACATACAAAATACCTGAAATCATTTAGCAGTNTCCTCTCCTCTCCTCTCCGCTCCTCTCCGCTCCTCTCCTCTCCTCTCCGCTCCTCTCCTCAATATTCTAACAGAATATCTTTGTCATGGTGACTGGAAAATGGAAACACTTTTGATTACAGCTTGACTATATGCTGTCTGTTCTGGTTAAGGATTAGTAAAAGTTCAGCACCAGGTGCTTTGGGCATACATACAAAATACCTGAAATCATTTAGCAGTGTAAAGAGAATTCTGATGTTAATGAGGGCAAAAAAATGGATTCACAAGTTTACAGAGTACACAAAACTGAACAAAATCGTCAGCACAACTTTTAAATTACTTTTTTGATAAGCTTGGCTATTTACAAATCATCAGACAATTACATCTTCCAAAAACTATTTAACATCAATTCACTCTGCCTTTTCAACAGTGCACTTGACTAATTCCAAATAAATCGAAAAAAATTACCTTGCAGATTGCAAGAAACTGACCAAAAACAATTGCTACAGTTTTAAACTGCGTATCATTAAACTAACTCTGCATAATAGTTTTTGTTTTCATTATGTTCTCTGCTTCAAACATTAACCATTTCATAAAAAAACACAAATGTGTGATTTTTATACACTATGTATCTTTTTGATACCCTCCATGCACTAATTATCTGTGCATTTAACCACACAACAATGTTTGCTGAAAATATATCATTTAGAGGTCATCTTTAACTACACACATTAAGACTTTGTACCTCTTAAACAGAAGAAGTCCAACTGCAGGGACAGGCTGCTTTCTGTAGAAATGGCCAGTGACAGAACCTTAAATATCTGCAAGTGACTGGCAGTATAAAATTCTGTCTCTCTCTTTTTTCGGAAGGTTCTTCATTGGTCCAAAGATGTCTGAAGAAGCCTTCTGGAGACAAGAGGTAAGGTTGAGTTCACAGATTAAATTATTCCAGATGTAGATTCCTACATTTCTGTGTCTTTCTCATTAATGAAGAAATCATTGATGAGTTCAGTTCATTTGCCCATTGTTCAGTTGTAGGTGTTTGACTCTAATGTGCTCCTAATGGAGCACCCCAGGTACCAAGTGTTGACCAAGCAGCTCACAGCTGACCTGTCAGTCCTGTGACACAGGTACAAGACATGAGCTGTGATTTCCTGAAGTAGCAGCTGGGAGCAGATAGAACAGACCATCACATCTGGAGTGGTACAAAACATCTGCCCATGCATAGCTGTCTCAAGCCTTGTATTGGCAATGCTGGAGTGCTATTTTACTGATTAAATGTTCAGGGTACAATGAATAGCTCTCAAAGACATCACTTACATGGCAAAATATGGATATTTGTTGTTATTTTAGACACCTCCGTGGAACTCGCCTTTCCTCTAGCAGTCTTTAAGAAGGTTCTTGTTTTTCAGTGTAATGCTATTTTTTTCATTGATATCAGCTCCCATTTTTAGGGTCTTGGATGAAAAGGTATCTTAATAATTCAGAACTGTATGTGGTATTCATATCTTGAAAGAAAAAGAAACAACTGCAGTAGCTTTGTCTTAGTTTTTCATTAACAACTTAGACTAAATAAAGACATAACAATCTGTACTTAAAAAAAAAAAAAAAAGAGAGAGAGAAAGAACAGAAAATACCTGCAGACTATTTTAGTTTTAGTGAAAAAGTAATTAGCTTGATTTACTGTACCTATAGGACACCAACTCAACCTAAGCAACTAATGAATTACTGAAAAGAAGAAGTAGATAGCCAGAGGCAGCCAGGAGACTAACAAACTGTGTTGGAGTGGCTCTGATATCTTTACTCAAACACAGCAGTATCCTAGAGTAAGATTTTCATAAAAAAGACTCAATGGGTTTTGGTGCTTGTGTTTATTTGCTTTTTTCTCCTTATTTGAGAGCCTAAAAATCCTTAACGCTCATGAAAAAAGTGTGCATTATCCCAGGTACAGTCTGTATAGAACACTTCCAGAATAATGCTCAGTGTTTTTAAAAATAACAGACTTGGGCTTTTTGTGAAAGAACAGGGAATAGAAAAATGCACTATCAGAGATATTATGAACTAGCAAATGCTAGTATAAAACATATACTTACACAGCTACACACACATTTTTCTAACAGAAACAACACTGTTCCACTCTGTAGTCTCCCAGTCCTTATCAAATAAGATATACCTATTTCATAGACAGAAAGGGCATTGTTTCAGAAGTCTTTTCAGGTTCTCTTCTTGTGTAACCTTAATTAAATCTTTTCTCCCAGTATGAGAAAGCAATAGCTATAGTTAACCAATAATGAATAATTGCTACTTGTTAATGAGTAATCATTACTTTGACTGAAGCCAATGGGAGTCTGGGGTTTCCTAAAGCAAGACCCCTTCCTATTTACATGCTGCAGGGTAACATCCTTCTCAGGTTGGCCCAGAGACTTTTCTTGCTGTCTCCCTTATCAGCTGCATAAACGCCTCTGTGGTAGCATGGGGTATTTGATAAGACTATGTGTCACATAGCACTCAAACTCCATAATCATCTCTGAGCCACAGGAGCTTAAAAACAGAGTGTGAAGTCATCTTTCAAGTTTGAATGCACAAGTAAGCAAAGACAGTAATTAAACTTCAATTGGTATTTTATTTTTAATTCAGCTGCAAAGAGCAGAATCTCACATTCAAATTTAATTAACAGCCTTCCCTTCAGCCCCCTCCCACATATGAAGCCAGCCATCTATCAACAGGGAGCTAAATTCTACTTTCTCACAACCCTGCTGGAATCACAACAGACAATTTGGTCCAGCAGTTTATAGATTGCTGATGAACTTCCTGTCATAAAAGCAAGCGCATAACTTTAATGTGATACTGTCTCTTACTATTAAGAAATATCAGGGGATTCTTATGCATGTATGTATGTATCTATTTATTCATTTATTTTATTATTCTGCCTCTCAGCAAACTAATCTTTCTTTTCCTATGATTTTGGTCTTCATTCTGCCTCTGCTTAAAGTATAACAAATCAGAACAATAATAATAACACCATTTAGATCTTAGCTATTCAAACACTCTACATCTGCATGTTTTCTCCTTGAGATTAGCCTAGGTTATTGCAGGCAGATTCTCATGGAAAAGATTTCCAAGTGCATGTCAGAGATGATAACAGGAAAGGAATGGAAAGCTTCCTCTGTTGCCAATATGGACGGGTTCTGAGAAAAAGAGGTGTGCCAAAGCTGAAAGAAAATGTTACTCTTTGGATCAGTCTTCCTTCTATTCACTTCCACTTCCGGGTGGTTTACAGACTTTGCACTTCAAACTGCTGAAGGCTTCTGAAAGGACTGATTCAGAACTTTCTTTCAAACTCTGTTCAAACACAAGTGTCAAAGGATGCAGACAGTTTTGCCTTTAAAAAAAAGATGGAAAACCTCTGCAGGGACGTTCTTGGTTTAAACAGCAGTGAAGCAGAGGAAATCATGGTTATTCACAGAAAAGTGCAAATATGACATATCTTAGCCATCTGTTTTTTGTTCTGTACTCATCCTTCTGCAGTATTGGCACACAACACTTAAAGATTATTTGTTTTGATGCAAAAGACCAAAATCCCTCTTCCTCTTTCTCAATTATTCATTTTTCCCTCTATTTAGAATTAGTACTCACTATGCTCCCATGTTGCACTTCACTGTTGAGATACTGGTGTTTGTTCTTCAAAGAATAACTGAATACTAGAAGAGCATGTGCCTACAGCATTTTCCAAAGAGATCCAAGAAAACACTGCCCAAAAGTTAAGCTAGCCGATTTAAATTATCCAGAAGCAGCAGCTGCATAGCCATGTTCAGCATGGACTTACAGTCAAGCTCTGCAAGCGCAAATACATAGTTATAAGGATTCTGCTAATGAACTAGCTATATCCCGACCACTGGAATTACAAGCTGTCCATTGCCTGCAAAATGTTAAGTAAACAAATACAAGAAAATTCAAGCAGACATGAGCTTTATAGGACATTACATTACAGCTGTTCATTAGAGGGTTTCAGGTACAATCTTCCTGCCTTCAATCTGTCCACTGTCAAAAGCAAGGTGCTGAAGTAAATAGAGCAATGGTCTGGTCCACTCTGCTAAATCTTGGTTTTGGATATACCAATTATAGTGAGTTCAGACTAGCCGTAAAATTAATTAGAGGAAGAAAGCTATTAACTTGTGCTGCAAAATTAGGTGAGTTAAGCTCCCTCTCACACACTCCCACAAATAGATACAGCTTTGCTAATTGATTACTGAGAAAGACACCTGATATCATTACATATATATGCAGTTTACATTTTAAACTCTAGGGAATCACTTTTTTGTTCCTGAAGGCATTACTGAAGCTAATGTCAGTAACGAGAGAATTTAATGGTGTAACAGGCTGGCACAGAACTTCTGGACTAAACCATGCAAAGTATCATTTAAAAACCTACATTCATCCCAGGAAGTGAAACTAACCACATACAAAATGGGCCTAGATTACATTGCTGGCATTTACCTAACTGCAGTGTATTTCTTGACCATTTAGCTTTTGGCATGTGTGGACGGGCAGGATGACTTGTTCATCTGCCTCCTGTTTAAAGCTCTGATATATACCAGATTGCCTAAATCTGCTGAAGCCATTAAAGATTCTTCCAAAATGGTAGAGTAATTTTTAAATTCTTCTTGTGAAACAGTCTGTTGCTTGCAGTCCTTGCCCAGGAAATAGACATCAGGAGAAATGACTTAAATTGCCCAGGATGAAAAATTTCAGTAGCAAACCTGCTCATTGTCTAAACCACTAAGTTAAGATTAAATGAGATTGAGCTGTTCCTAATGTTTTCTTTTAATGGATAAGGTGTGTTAAGAATCAATCTTCAAAAGAAGATTGACAAGATTGAATTTCAGCAGCAGTTACTACCTGTTTTATTGTATCAATATTATTGGCAATCAATAGAAAGAAACGAATTTTAAAAAGTATATGTTAGTATGTGTTATTTTAGTTATCTCTGGCTCACAGTACCTCAAGGAAAAAAAAAACCACCTATTAATGCAAGTGCACATTTCTGAGTTTACATATCTGTGAGTTTTGATTTGCACAGCTTTCTGGTTTTAATGGTGTGGTTTTGAACAAGAAGTATATTAGTAAAACATATAAGCATATTTTATTATAAAAAGTATTCAATAAACAAAAATCTATTAAATGTTCATGGCATTTTGAGAGGTTGTATGGGATACCAAGAAAAGTAGACATGCAATAGTTTCAAAGGCATGCTATCAAATAATCTAATCAATATCAGACACTATTTGTGTTAAATGTTGTCTTATACTACTTTTCTTTTTAGTATCTTTTTTATATTATTATGTTCTGAATATGACTTGAGAAGTTTATAAATATGTTTATATGACTGTACAAAGATAATTTCTTTTCTATGGTGACACTAACCAAAATTGTGTTTACCTGAAAGAAAAACTGGCACTAGGTAAATATAAATAGTCTTCTAATAATTGTAATATGTTGAGCAGTAAGAGAAGCATATTAGAAGTGAAACGGTATTACCAGCCTAATTGAGTAATGGATGTAAGTTAACAGTCAAACAATGTAATATAAATTAAAATGTTGTGAAATCATGGTAATACAATAAGAGTCTAAGTAAAATTCAGTAACAATAATATTTCAGACAAAAAATGTCTTTAAGATAGTTCTGCTTAAAATTGGACATACAAAGCTGCATTAATGCATTAAGGAACATTATTGTTACAAAGTCAAGCACTCAAAACAAGTTAGGAAATGCTCAAATTAAGTTTGCCTGTGTGTTGTGGTTTGAGCCGGGAGGCCTGGAAACACCACACAGACTTTCGCTCACCCCCGCTTCCTGTCCTCCCAGCTGGGATGGGGGAGAGAATCGAGAAATAAGGTAGAAATCGTGGGTTGAGATAGAAATTATTTACTAACAGAAAGAGGAAAATAGAGTAAAATAACAGAAATGATAATTATATACAAAACAAGTGATTGTACAAAGCAATTGCTCACCAACCACAACCGATGCCCAAGCAAATGGGCCCTCCCAGCTCACTTCCCTGCCTTACATTACATGATCTCATATGGTATGGAATATCCTTTTGGTCAGTTTGAGTCAGCTGCCCCGTTCTTGTCCCCTCCCAGCCCTCTGCACCCCCCCTAGCCTCTTCACTCTCCTGGCAGGGACGTGCAAATGTCCTTGGTTCTGTTCAGCGCTGCCGGGTGTTATCAGTCTTGTTTCTTTTCTAGAACCAAAACACAGCTTTGTAGCAGACACTAAGAGAGAAAGTTTCAGTTAGAAACTAAGATACTGTGCAACATTAATCTGGCAACCTTGTGTGGGGGACATTATGGTACAGTCTTTAATTACATGATCACATGCTATTTATTTCTACAGGATGCCTTCCACTTTTGGCTGATTAAGATTCACGGGAAAACTAAATTTTCACGTTCTCTAATTTCTACAAGCTTGACTTTGCATCCTTAAAATGTTATTTTAACATACGCTTTTGTTTCATATCTGTGTGTGAGAGAGAAACAGAGGAAGAAGCATGAAAGGTCAGGTGAATTTGTTTCGCTAAGTTAAGGAAACAAACATTTTAAATTTGATATTCATCCCATGGTCTCATACTTACAATCAGCTAGGCCTTCAGTAGAGATGAAAATATAGTTAAGCTCAGAAATTAAACTAATTTTCCTCAGAAAAACCTCACTGTGGAAAAAATTATAACTAAATAAGGGTTAGTAATACAAGGCTGTCATCTCCATTTAGATTAGAGGTGATTTTTTCCCCTACATTCCACCAGTAGTAACTTTCTAGAAAAGGTCAAATTCAATGATTTTAGGTTTTTTCTTGGATTTTAGTAAAGAAACATGAGCTGGTCTGTTGTAGGCACACTCATTCTACTCTGGTACAGTCTCTTTTCTGAGGCCCCTAAGCTCTTCATAAATCTTAGGGCCATGTTTTTACACTGAAAATAAGACCATTGTTGATGTTACAGGTATGTTTAACAATCTGGGTCCTTGAAGTACAAATAGGTATCATTTGTTCCACCTTATATTTCTCATGTCTCTTTTCTGTATCTTCTCCTATTTTAACACCATTGATAAAAATTTTGTACCACAGCAGGGTGGAACATTCCACTAGCAGCCTCACAATTGGTGGTTACAACATATTTGTGGCTGTGTGCTCAGAAATAACACAGACTTTAGTAAGACATTGTGTCTGATCAATTGAGCCTGGATCTTTTATACTCTTCTGTAATTACACATTTTTTCACATTTTATACCTGTAGTTGTAACTCTTTATTTGTCTGTGTGTCAACATGTACGTACACGCATGTTGTGGTTTGATCCAGCAGAAGGCTAAGTACCACACAGCTCCCCCTCCCCCCGCCCAAGTGGGACGGGGGAGAGAATTAGGAGAAAATACAGCAGAACTCGTGGTTTGAGATAAAAACTATTTACTAAGACAGAGAGGCAGTAAAAGAAATAACGATGATAAATATATATAAGTATACATATATATA
This sequence comes from Penelope pileata, assembly GCA_013396635.1. Lineage (NCBI taxonomy): Eukaryota > Metazoa > Chordata > Aves > Galliformes > Cracidae > Penelope > Penelope pileata. The sequence goes on along the minus strand of WBMW01000891.1, from coordinate 5,734 downwards.
TACAAAAACAAGTGATACCCAAAGCAATTGCTTACCTACCAATGCCCAGCACATCCCTGACTAGTGACCCCTCCACTGCTAACTCCTCTCCCTTTTATTTACATGATGTCGTAGAGTATGGAATATCCCTTTGGTCAGTTTTGGTCAGCTGCCTGGTCCTATCCCCTCCCACCTCCTTGTGCACACCCAGCCTCCTTGCTGACAGGGCAGTACTAGAAGCTGAGAAACTGAAATGCCTTTGGCTCTGTACACCGCTGCCCAGAAACAAGTATAAATATCAGTATGAGCATGTATGTTATCAGTACTGTTTTCCTTCTGAAACCGAAGCATAGCATACCAAACACTATAAGAAAAATCAACTTCTGTCCTAGCTGAGACAAAAAGAAAATGTCACATACATATTTGATGTTTTGGTATGTATAGATATATGTATATAAAAAGCATACACGCCCTCAAAAGGATGTGGGCAAACCTTACATTTGACCATCTTGGTATACACCTCATTTGAAAGGGTCTATGAGACCCAAAGTAGATTTCTGGAACACAAATACATCCAGTATCCTGACTGGATTACGCTAGTGATGAACAAACCTCCTCAGCCTGGGAAGCCTACCTCAGCTTCTCAGGTGCCTTTGCACATTAGGCATGAGGCTTTGGGACTTGGAGTAAAGGTAAGTGAAGATGTTAAAGAAAGTCCATGCAGAGGGTTGTCTAGGGTGTGTCAGAACAAAAGAAGGGTAATTGTCAGGGGTGACTCCATTCTGAGGGGAACAAAGGGCCTGATATGCTAACTGGACCCTGCTCACAGGGCAAGTCTGCTGCCTCCTGGGGGTCAGGGTCAGGGGCTTTCTAGCCCCCTCGTCTGGCATGGCACTCTTGATTATTGTCCAATTCTGTTAGCTCAGGTTGGTAGCAACTAGGTTGCAGAGAGAAGCACTAGGTATATCAAGAGGGGCTTTAGGGCACTGAGATGGTTAGTTGAAGGGGTGGGAGCTCAGGTGGTGTTTTCTTCTGTAGAGAAACAGCTTATCCCAGCATGAACTGATGATTGAGCGCATGGTGTAGGGGCGTGGCTGGCCTGGGGAATCACTTGCGCCTGTGACCAGAAGGGGTGGACCTGAGGTGGAGTTGCCCCAGGCTTAGATAAAGGCCAGCCAGGCAGAGAAGGGAGCAGCTTGAGAAGCTTGGGAAAGAGAAGTTTGGTGAGAAGCCTGAGAGTGAGAAGACTGGAAAGGAGCTGGAGAAAGAAAGAGAAGATCAAATGGCGTAGTAATAAGAGCTTTCGGACTTTTTCTGTTGCATCTTCAGTAGCGGGGAAAAATACTGAGAGGAACAGGAAAACCCATCTGATGAACACATGGCTGCGAGACTGGTGCCATTGGAGGAATTAGGGATTTTCCGATCATGAGGCGGTTTATTCAGCACCTCCAGGCCTGCTGGTGACAGATGGGATCCACCTACCTCAATGAGGGAAAAGGATTCTCTCCCAACAGCTGGAGAGTTTCACGGAGAGAGCTTTAAACTAGCTGGATAAAACCAGGCTCACTAGAGATGAGCTTAGTGGCAACATTCTGGGCTTGGGAGTGAGACCAATAGGCCAGCTGAAGTGCATCTACATCAATGCATGGGCAACAAACAGGAGGAGCTAGAAGCCACTGTGTGGCAGGGAAACTGACTTTTTTGCCATCACTGAAACATGGGGGGATCATTCTCATGACTGGAGAGCTGCAATGGAGGCTACAAACTGTTTCAGGAGGGATAGGAAAGGAGGGAGGGGCTGCACCTAGAGGTCTGTATTCCACTACAAGAAATACATTGACACTCTGGAGCGTGTCCAAAGAAGAGCAACAAAGGTGGTGAAGGGTCTGGAGCACAAGTCTTACAAAGAGCAGCTGAGAGAACTGAGATTGTTTACTCTGGAGAAAAGGAGGCTCTGGGGAGACTTTATTGCTCTCTACAACTACCTGAAAGGAGGTTGTAGCAAGATGGAGGTCAGCCTCTTCTTCCAGGTAATTAACAGTAGGATGAGAGGTAATGGCCTTAATTTGCGTCAGGGGATGTTCAGATTGAAAACTAGGAAAAAAAATTCTCAGAAAGAACATTAAGGCATTGGAACACGCTTCCCAGATATGTGGTGGAGTTACGGTCCCTAGAGGCTTTCAGGAAAAGTGTAGATATGGCACTATGAGCAATGCTCTTGGCCAATGAGTTAGGCTCAGGCAGAGTATTAAGTGAATGGCCGTTTATTGACACTTTGCAAAGAGGGTGACCTAGAAGGTAGGCGCATCAAGCAGAAATATACAGCAGCTTTTATTTTCCCCCTGCCCTGGTTCCTCATTGATTGAGTCCTTCAGGGTTTACAGTCTACGGCCTATCCGATACTGTGGAATGTCCACACCTGATTACAACTTAGTTATGATTCTTCCTGATTCTCCTCCAGTCTTTGCTTATTGTTTCTGTTTTATGGTCAGTTTATGCGTTGTCCTTTTTTGAGTAACCTTTGAACTAGTCCAAATCCAGGCCACAGAGTCAGTGAGCTCATAACTCTTCTGATGCCCTTCAGAAGCGCTGACTCTAGGTCTTTGTTCTTAAGAATTAGCCAAAACTATATCGTTTTGATGTGATATGCTGTGTTTCAACTTGCCTTCTTGATCACAGTGTTCTGTTTTGCGCCATTCTGTCACACAGAATCATAAATAACGTACAGCACATTCTCACAGAAACAAATCCTCTTCCTACAATCTTAAAGAACAGAACAGCATGTACTCCTAAAAAGAACTATCTTGCATTCTCTAACAAGGTGGGAGGGGGGGG
>WBMW01000890.1:38891-108281 GCA_013396635.1 Penelope pileata | reverse complement strand
CCTCTCCCTCTCCCTCTCCCTCTCCCTCTTTTTCACCCTTAAAAGGTTCGTATTTCTGTGGAATGTGAGATGACATGGCTGATCTAAACTCACAGTAAAGTTTGACTGAATGAAGTGCAAAAATGTATTGGCACTAGGAGCAGCTTTGTATTGTAATGAATCCAGAACTGACGTGTGAATTAGGAAAGAAATATGGTATTTCTGGAAATGCCAGCCCCATTTTTTGATGCAGCAACTCCTTTTGTTGGAATATCACTTATAGAATTAAAACAATGTGATTTTGTAGATGATGATCATCATAAGCACATACTATAAATATTGGATAAAGTTATGTGAAGAAACAGCCCCCTTTTTGTTCATAATCCTGCATTATGCATCTAGGTTTAACAGCAAGTTTGTGAAAGGAAATGCTGGCTAGCCATTAAGAACAGTATTAGGAGCGTGTGTGTGTAGTTTCTACACTTCAGGAATGTGATTTCAACTCTGTCTCATTTTCAATATCTGCAAAACTGGAGACACACTAACATTCATCTGAGGATTACTTATCAGATCTGCAACACTCTCCTCTCCTTCACCCACCAGAAAGGAGGCTCTGGGCAGATGCATTCTGCTCCCACTCCATTCCTCCGCACATTTTCTGCTGCCCAGCCACTGTCCAATCAGCTGAAGGGTGAACACTGACAGCTCAGATTGGAGTCAGATTCTCTCATTCTTCAAGTTAGCTTGGTGGAGCCCATTCCCTGGGGCTGACCCCTACAGTTTCTGGTTGTAGAACTACTCTCTCCTGCATTTTTCTGTTCTGAGGTGAAACATAACCTCTTCATTGCTTCTACCTTTACGGCTGAGGGGCAGAATCCCAGAAGAACAAAATTCACATGGCCATATTAAACACAAAGGCATCACCTCTGCCTTGGCTTGTTCGTGAGCTGCTAATTGCTAGGCGTGAGGAAGGTGCATCGGGGAACAATGACTGAATTTTTTGGCTTTGTACTTTTCCCTAAACATCTGTTATTAGTCACCATCAGCAACAAGAGTCTAGAGGGACATTGGTATGATCCAACATGACCATGCTTAAATTTTGATACTATGCTCTGACAATTTGGCCTTATGCAGCTTCAGGAAGCTAAGGCGTGGTAATGTCTGGGCAAGAGGGCATGGATTAAACACTGCTGTCAAAGCCCATTCATTAATATTTTTGAATAAGCACACAATAAAAATGATGAAGAATCCACCCTTCAGCTTGGCTGTTTGCAGCAAATATTATAAGGGTATTAAACTAAACAATGGCTTGTACTCATCTGGCTCTCCAGATGTTTTCTATGACTCTTATTTTCTATCAATCAGTTAACCACGGTTTTTGCTTTCCTTAGCAACGTATTTCCAAATCACAATCAAAGAAACTAACGGCAAATAATGAGGGCTAGATTGTGTTTGATTGCTGTGAGCTGCTCATGGGAAAGGAAACTCCAAGAAGCCCTGCCAACCCTTTGCACTGCCAGACCGGCCAGGAACGCTTCCAGTTCCCCTGACCGCCCCCAGATGTGCTTCCCGCCAAAGGGGCTCCGCAGCGGTCGCCTCTGATGGGGATCCCCCATGGCTAGGATGGGAGGAAACACGCCACTGATGGCTATATGGGATAGGAGATGCAGAATAATTTATTTCTCTTCCCACCAAGTCCTTTATTACAGCCTCCCCAGCTCACTCATAGACACAGCAGGCTGCAGTCATTCAGAGTTTAGCAGTGCGCGTTTCAGACTGGCTCCATAAGGAAGCACAGCTCATATAATTGCACTGTGTGTATGGGTTTGAGTGCATGTTTGCCTAATAACTTTTGAACCCATTGGACAATTGCAGCTGAACCTCTCAGAAAGTTAGAGGCTTCAAAGAAAATAAAGTTCATAGATTTTTGTGAAAATAGAAAGCTGAATAGTTTTCCTACTGGCGGAAAGGCTGCAGCCCACGCTCAGCTGTTGTTTGACATGGAGATGGTCCACCTGGGAGAGAGGCTGGATGCTTCAGCCAGGTTTTGTACCTTGTTAGATACCAGGGAATCCACCCAATAGCCAAGGCTTCACTCCCTATGGATTCTCTAGTGTCTGATAAGGTAGGATTCACACCGCAGCAATGGTATAATTCATCTAAAATGTCAGTCAGCCATGAAACACTGAAACTCATGAAACACATGAAACTCCACTGGAAACTGGGCTTCCGGAATAATTCCGGCTTTCATGGAAATACTTGTTCCTCTGCACAGCTCCAGGAAGAATTATGGGTATTTCTCCATCACCTCCGGTCTCTGGATGAGCTCTGTTGGGGCTATCTCTGAGCAGGGCTATGCTGGGTCTGCCTGCTGCTTTTAGAGGTTCAGAGAGGAAATTTCTTTCCTTAGAACTGGGCTCATCAGGCACAACATGTCTGAAGAACTATACTCACAAAAGAACTTCCCATTCCCTTTTTGGCATTGGGGGGAAAAAAAAAAAAAAAAAGGCCAGATTTCTCAATGGCTTCCTGGCCAGAAAGAATTGCTGTCTGCTGAGCACTTGTGGAAAAATGCTCTATTGAGAAGTGTAAATGAGAATAGAATCTTTCTGAAAAACTGCATCCAACTGGGGACTATCAGCGCTTGAAATTTTGGCCCACGTTGCTTTTGAAATACTTAGGTTTTAAATGAGCAAAATCAGAAGGGACTTTTCAAAAGCCTCCTGCCTTCACCCCCCCCTCCTTATTCCCAGGTAGTGCTGAAAATACGTGTGGTATTGATGTCAAGTATTGTACTCAAACCGGGGGAAAAAAGACACATTTCAGTTGACTGAATGCTCAGGTTTCCTCTAGATACTGTTTCAATAACAGACTCATTAGGAAATTCCCCTCTTATTTGTATTGTCTTCCCATGTTAAAAGACAGAATGTTATTTCTTAATTTCAATATTATTATTGAATAAGGATAGCTATTCCCTGCAGAATGAACAGATTATTCCGGTCCACTCGGGGATCAGCATTATTTCTGGCTGCTACATTTCCCTGGGAATGAATGCTAATATCATGGAAGGTATTTGACAGTGGTATTAAAAAAAAAAAAAAAAAAAAAAAAAGAGGAAGAGAGATGTATCAAGTCATTCGATGAGTGATAAAGAGGGAGAAGGAGATCAACACATGCAAGTCGTCTCATCAAAGACAATTCCATGTAAAATGGGACGATTCTGTGCCTGATCTTGGTGGAATTTAAGTCCATGCCATATTTGCCACACATTTGAATGGGAGCAGGGTCCCAGTGACACAGAAAGCGAATTTATTTCCCATGCAGCTACGCAGCGTTGTTTGACTTCAATAGGAGTTGCAAACACATCCCAGGAGTTAGACTCTGGCTCTGTTAAAAGTCAGAGTTGCAAGAGATTGCACTGAGATTGTGGGCAGGACAGATCAGATACTACACGAACAAGAAGGAAATACAAACCTCATAGAATTAACATATATTGTCACATTCTATTAAGGTTTTCTGTAGGGCTAGATCAGATTAAATGCATTGAATCCCAGTCTTCTTACAGCATATGAAAATATTGTCATGGATAGAATTTTTCATTAGTGAATAAAATGCAGAATAATGAACAGTAGACAAAAAAGAGAGAAGATGTAAAGCCAATCAAAGGAAGGGCAGATGTTTAAAAAGTCTTTCGCTATTCAGGATTGTGATCCAACAAAAGCAATTATGTTTCTGCTTTCTCAATTTCAAAACAGCAGAAAAGAGCTTTGAGGTTTTTCCAGTGCTTATGGCCTATCTCCACACCGTTAACTGAACAGAAGGTAACATAATACCAAACATAGCCAAAGGCAACTGATTCCATGCAAAGCTTATAATTTGGGACATCCAGTGAGTTAAAGGGGATCATAATCAAGAAGGAGAAATATATATATATATTCTAAAATTGCCAAAGAAATCTGTAAGAAGCTGAATTAAATTCTGTTGTAAATCTGGAAGAGGAATCATAAAAAAAAAAAAGTAAAACAGTGCCTACAGGTGGAAATTACACTTGGTAAGCGCCCTTTGAACTCGTGAAAAACACAGCGTGTGGAATTTTATTGAGGAATAGCTGGCACGTGGCTGCAGGAAAACAATGGTCAGTCTTGGCAAAGTGCTGCATATTATTTTTGCTCAAAAATCACTGTGTTATTTTTGAATGGATAAATATCAGAGATTTAGTCATAAATACAGTCCACCACATTCTTCCCTCAGTTTCCCTAGCCATGCATCTAAACAAATGTGTGGCTGAATAGGGGAATATTCAGTGAATACAGCATATGTATGCCCCCAAAAGCAATAAAATAGAGAGGGAAAAGAATCAATGCTGGTCATTCCACCTTGCGAGAGAACTGCTTTTTTAACAACACAGTACTCTTCCTATACTACCTGGTGCACAAGGCCTGATGTAAAGAGATGCTGCTTTCTGCTCAGACTGCATGTACTGTGCCATAATAAAACTGGGGAAGGTCACACTCTGCCCTCTGTAGTAGTCATACAACTTATTAACCCTGTGCAAGCGGAAGGGCTGTATGGCTGGACACAAAGACACACAGCCACAGAATAGAAAACTATTGAGCCTGGATCTTTCTTCAGAGGGGATGAGATTTTGCCCACAGTGTTTGCCTTTTCCTGCTTTGACTTTTGTTCTGCAGTCCTGTTCAAACAACTCAGGATGCTTCCTCTTTCCTTGACTTCTCTACCCAAGAAGCAGGAAGAAAAAGACTCATTTTTTCAGGTAAGCAAACAGAATTTCTTCAAGACACCACATGATGAAGCTGGGCGTGATCCTGAATTGCCTTTTATGTGCCTAAAATGCAAGTTAGGCAAAATGTAGGTGCCTGCTAAGAGTCATATAGAAAATCCTGCCCATCTTCATTAGGCATCTTCCAGGTATGTGCACTGCTAGGTGGGACTTCCTTAGGCACCCAGGACAGTCCTACTGCATGAGTCCAGCCAGTCCTATCCAGGGCCAGATTGAGTGAACAGGAACATAGCCTTCCTGCAGGGAGAGGAGCTGGGACATGGTTTCCCCAGCTGCAGAAAGTGCTAGGGTACAGGGCAGGCTTGGAGAGTGTGGAGCAGGACAGGAGGGGTCGGGGGAGCTAGGCTCTCGATCCTGCTGGACAAAGAAAGAAACATAGGCACCAGTTGCTGCCCCAGCACTCAGGCTTCTGCCTCATTTTTCAGAGCTCTGGCTGAGACAAAGCAGTGCAATTGCTTTTTCTTTCTCTCTCTCTCTCTCTCTATCTCTCTCTCTCTCTCTTTTTTTTTTTTAATAACAGGAGATAGACTAAGCAATAGCCTGCTTGTCTTACGTCCTGAATTGGCTCTGCTACAGGGCTGCATAGCTGAACTGTTCCTATTTCCTTTCATAGACTGGGCCATCCCTACCTCATACCCTGTTGGTCAGTTCTGACGAGGTTTACTCAGAAGGTGCACAGGACCAGAATGCAGGACTGCTCTGGATTTTCACAGCAACTGAGATTGCCCCCAGCTTACTTTCTGGTGCACATGGTGCTAACTAGAGACTTCTGACCCTGAAGCTGTGTAGTTGCATTAGCTCGGGATCTGCTTACAATAAAGCAATTCCCCAGCTGGCTTATAAAAAGGACAAAACAGGCTCATGTCCGTTTGCAAAATACCATGTTAGCACGGTCTCATACACTCTTGGCTTCAGAATGTGCAGCCACTTCCTTTCCAAAGCGACAACTTCTGTCTACCTTTTGCGCAATTGTCTGGCAGCTGGAACACTCTAGGAAATAAAAGTTCTCAGTTCTTTTTAGCCTAAGGTTTGAAAGTCTGTTAAGGGGGCTCTCATTGAGAGAGAAGTAGCAGGAGACAGGATCACATCGTACTTCATAGTGAAGTTAGGCACGGTGCAGATGAGAAGTCAGGAGTCATGGAACTAACCAGAGCAAAGGCAAGCTACTGCTTTTGCATTGCATGTAGACACAGAGTGAAAACCAGGGTTCAGAGCTTCCCATTCTCAGTGGGAATACTCATTACCTGTGCCACTCGAGGCAGCCCTTTCTACTCACTCTGATTCTATGAAGTGCAATTTCTGGGCTGCACAGTGACCCAGCTGATATGGAGAAAACAAGAGCACTTTCTCATTCTCACTCTCACCTAAATCCTTCTGATGAGAATCCCTTCTCTACATTTGTGTAAAGTCTGCTGACATAGGTCTGAAGTCCTACTCTTGGGGCACAAATTCAACAGGCTACTAACAGCAAGCAGTATCACCCAAGGGAGAACAGAGAAGAGCCATTTGTCTCAAAATGTGAGGCTAGGGCAGCTAAAGCCAGGAGAACCCAGTTCAGAAGCTGACATTCAAAGACACGCTTAACTGCAGCTCTGATGAGGAGCAAAACTTCCCTCATTGGGATTTCCTATTAGCTCCAATGGCACTTCACTTAGTTTGCTGTGAACATTCTGAGCATGTTTACATTCGTGGGTTTGGGTGGACTGGTCTGCTCTGTTCACGATCCAGGCCACATGGATATCTGGTATTCTGGTCCTGGAGATAAGGCTCGCTAGCTCAGGTCCAGTGCTGTAGTTGTAAGGTCACATAGCTGTGGGACTTGAGCTGGGTAACCACACATGGCAAAAGCAGGCATATGTCTCACTGCACCCGTTGACGCATGGTTGCTTTCTAAGTGCTAGCTTTCCTCGACCAATGCATAGGTAATTTGAGCTTTATCTACTCACACATTTTGCCAGAACATTAGCCGAAGCTTGTAACTTAACTCAGGACATTTTCACTGCTGATCTCGAAAGCCAGAGTCTGCACTCTAGCCTGGATCTTCAAACTGTGGGATCGGTGGTGAGGCAGTCTGTGTGGATGCACTCAAGCTCCGTCGAGGGCCATCTGTTAGAACAAGCAAACTGGGAGCAGTGGCTTAGACTGACCTTTGCCTGGGTTATAATGACTATTCTAACCATATGATGACTATTCTAGCCATCTAACCAGTGTACCGTGTCCTGAAAAGGCAGGCTGTTTGATGACACGGAGTGAAAGGTCAGAGAACGCAGCAGGAACCTGCTGCTCCTTCCAGGCTCAGCAGTCTTTCCTCCAGTCATCCAGTGACATCCAGGTACAGCTCACTGCCAGTGTTCACTGCTTCCCCACCCCTCTGGTGGCCAGAGTGGCCCTGGGGACCTGCTCTGCTTTCCCTCTCTTGGGGCAACAGAACTGGATTCTGGGATGCTGTGAGGCACTTCTTGGTCTATCTCACGCACAGTGTGGTACAATGTCATGAGCCAAATGTACTAGTCCCAAAGAAGCTCAGGCTAAGAGACAGAACTAGATATCTGAATTGCATTGTTAACAGTGCAAAGAAACAGCATCTCAAGGCTTCTCCTCAGCACATAGTCACCACCTCATTGCTGATACAGGTTGATTGCTTGTGTTCTCTGTCCTTGCTTCACCCCAGAGGATAGTGCAACCCACTTCACTGCCAGCCTGCTTGACTTTGTCCTGTAGAGGAGGAGTGCTCCTGTCGTCAGGTGGTAGTGTAAAAGCAAGACCAACTGAGAAGTGACTTAAAAAGCTATCTCTTACTACCTCTTGGCTGATAGTTGGTGCTTTCCAGCAGAGATTTATGCCTGAGTACATGCCTTTTTGATCACAGCGCCAGGAGGGTCACAAAGCTCATCAGGACAAATCCATAGGCAAACATCCAGTGTACACAGAGCTTTAGCTGTCTTATTCAGCACTGCGAATTTTGATTCAAGACCTAAGCATCCCCTTCCAGGTATCTCATAGCTGGCACGATAGCACTGAGGGCTGCTATTAGACGAGAGTTGCTATAGAGCTCTTCTGACTTCTGCCGATCAGGGTTAAGATGTGGCCGCACTCAGCCATCTCCAGAAGTTTGTCTCCTTTCTCACTTTTGTCTGAGTTTACTGCCCAATCAGTTTTGCAATTTAACTCTTTTTCTGATTACTCCTTGACAACCACTTCCACAAAGTGATTCAGGTTGAAAAAGAAGGGCTTTTGAAGCTGGCCTCTTCTGCACGGATCCTTGCAGTATCCCAGATAATTTACAAAGGCAGCACAGGGTCCAGCTCTGAGGGATGGGAAGCACTGCAAGGAAGCCTGCTATAACTTTCTGTTTCTGGGATTCATGCTGTACTTTAACAGGTCAGCTGTAGCCCCCATGGGGTCTTTTGGAACGGAAGAGAAAAAATGCAAAAATACTTCAATTGTGCCCCTACTTTGCCCCCACTAGACTCCTCTAAACAGGTTCTGTGGGAACAGATGGCATAGGAATTGGCTCTGTCAGCCTTGTACAAGCTGGGAACTCCCTCGTGCCAAGGGAATCCCTGAATGGGAAGATTCGGCACCTCTCCAGCTCTTCCAAAGTGGAAGATCATTCTTATATCAGTCTAAATGATTTAAGAATCTGGCCTGTTGTGTCCTCTGTAAATTCCCTTTGTAAATCAGCTCAAATACAGTGGATGATGGAGTGGTGAGAAAGGAGAGAACAAAATTTCAAAGAGGATCAAAATATGCCATTTTAGCTTCTGCACGTATAAACATGCATAATATGACATTTTGTTTAGACAGTTATTTAAAAAGAAACTTACAATCTTTTTAATTAAAGTGAATGCAAAGGAATAGGCTGTAAATATGAACACAGGAAGGTAGAAGTTGACAGCACACAGCCTTCCAGACAATCTTTTTTTTTTTTTCAGTTGTTATGGAGCATAATAAAATTTTTGTTTTCCTTTGCAATTTTTCCATAATGCTTATCTTTGTTTTAGGTAACAGATTAACTCTAGGTGACTTTTTTTTTTTCATGTATCATGTCATGTGTCGGAAGCTCTCATTTTACAGATAGTATAGAACAGTGAATAAAATTATATAAGACTGAGAGAGAGATGGCCATGTGGGAAGACCAAACCTGAGTTGTGGATGTGATACTGCCTACAGTGGTACTGCCGTCATTATTAAAACACTTCTGGCTCCAAGTATCATTACCTTACCCTACCTCTGCCATTCTTCTGCTGCCTACTTTGCTTTACCTCTGCTGTCTGTCCACCTAACTCGTGAAATGCTAAACAAGTTTTGATATTTACCTGTTTACGATTAAATTGCAAAATGATCTGCTTAGTTCTGTTCTAAATTAAGGTCTGCATTAAATGTCATAGCATTTATCTTTCATAAAATGAGACAGCAAGGACACTAATTTCCCAGGCACTCAATCACTGCCCCGTGCCACTGGAGAGCGGCTCGGGGACGTGCATGCCCGCCGTTCACAGCTCGCTGACAGCGCTGAGGCGGAATCATAAAAGTCAATTAATCATTAAAAGCTGTTACCAGCCTGTATTGAACCGCTCTGGCGCAAAATGTTAATCAGCCCTGCATCGATACAATAAATTCCTGCAAATTGGAGTGTTCGATAGCACTGAGGCCTGGCAGATCGATGGGAGGGCATGAGGCCTCTCCACCGGGCCCTGCCAACATGGCCGCCAGGCGGCTGCCATGCCCCTCCGGGTAGGCCCTGCACCACCATTGCCACGGCAACTGCATGTCACCCCTCGCCCAGCTGACTGGGGCTGAGGTGGACGCCGATACATCACCCCTCTGATGGGCCTGTCAATAATGCTTAGCAGGGGAGGGAGGCCATCCCCGGCACGCTGGGGTGATTTAATCGCTTGAGGAGCTGTGTGCTGCTGCATATGTGCAGGGCTAAGCAGGGCCAGGGGCAGTGCGGCGTGGGGAGGGCCCAAGCGGCCATTGCTGTGTGCCATTAACCTGGGTGCTGCTACCGGAGGAGCAACCCGGAGCTCTGTGGGTTAGGAATTTATTCTCTGCCAAGTGTAATATGTTACTCATGAATGGCTCTGGAGTTGTTTATTAATCTCCTGGGGCTCCAGGACTGTGTTTCCCTGTGGCCTCTAGTGCATTGCTGCCGGGCACCCAGAAAATGGTGTTGGCGTGCCTGGGGCCCACGCAGGCATGAGGAGAGGGGAAGAGCTTCAGCACTTGCATAGGCCTTTTTCCCACATCACTGTTACTGCCTTGAGAGTACGAGTAGTACAAGTAAGTGAGCTGCCCCTGAACAGAGACACTTTAGACCTTTCCTCTTCAAAGCAATCATACATGTTTTGGTGTTGGTTACATCCTTATCACCCTATGGCCAGGATGAACTACCCAGACCAGACTGGAACAAGCGGGAGAGCTGGCAGTGCAGAAATGAGTACGATGGGAAGGAGTGGATACCCAGCGGGAAGGTTTCCATCTCCAATGGGAAGGACTCGATCCCCAGAGGCCACCTCTGCGGTGCCCCTATTGCCCCCTGCTGATGCTTCTCCCTGGAAAGCAGGGACCCGTGCCTGCCATTCGCAGCGCTGTCAAAGGCTTATCTGAGCCCAATCCATTTATCTCCCGTTTCTATTATAAAGTCTGACCTGCAGTGAGGGGGGGAAATAGCATTTTTAGGATTGCAGGATATTAAGAAGCCTCTTTAGAGATGAAAGAAATGCTGGATACTCTTACTCCAGGGAAGGATTGTGTTCCACCAGTTTCATTGTCATTTAACACAAAACGTAAAGGTTAATGCTCAATAAAATAATACCCATGTTGATTATTTTAATAGTCTCAAAGTATAACTTTTTCTCTGGACTGCAGTTATCTAATCCGTGCGCTGTACATGTGCTGGCAGTATTTTGTACTTTTCCATAGTGCAGATGTGATGGTTCCATTAAGTTCAGTGCAGAGAAGCCATTGTGTGTATCTCTCATATGATCATTCCATACTCTATGGAAAATGGAAAATATACGAATCCAAAGACATGCTAATTCCCAAGGTTTGTACAATTTTAAAGATTAATAAAAAAAGTCCATCTTATTATTATCTGAGTTATAGGAAACATCAAAATAAATTAGGAATCCTACTGCAAAGAAATCCCCTATTCAACATATTGAGACAGGATGATGTTATGAGTGTTCAGACAAAGGTAATACAGTGCCTCTACTTAATTGCCCTGACACCTTTCTCAGTTCCTCCAGCTATACTCTGAGAGCTAAAAAAACCCTCTCATTGTTATTAATTGTATTCCTTTTTAAATGTAATGTCATATTGCTGCGGGCTGAGCTAATGAAACATACCCATATTACCAAAATAGGCATATTTCTTTTTGTACAACACATTCTATCAAAACTGTCTGCTAAAGACATTGTGTTAAAGACCTTTCATAGAGCAATATAAAGAATATCTCAGCTACTCCAACATTTCTATTACATGATTATTAAAATGCCCAGGAGGACTAAACAATATAGTGCGGATCCAGTTATCATATAAGACTTTAGAAATATTGTTAATTCCTGCCACTGATTTATGTTAATACTAATGCTAGATTACATGCTGTGGCTACTAAACAGCCACTGCATACCAATTCACACAAAGACAGTCTCCCCACTCTATGGGAGCTGCACTCTTCTGTTATAATGAGAATCTGAATTATTTATCTCTCTTTATCCTACAGTAGTTCACTTGACCACAATCACTTTTTGCCTGTTTCTACTGCACATCAATGCATGTAAACATGACACAATAACAACTACTGTCTTTACATATTTTCAGCTACTTTAAATCACATGAAATCAGTCAGAAGATGGAAGCAAAAGTACTGTGTAGTGCTGAGGAGGAGAAGGATATGAGATTGCCTAAATGCTGAAATCGCACCCCTGCACATGCTCATATATACACACCCCAAGTTGTCTCCAGTATATTTTAAATACAGGTGCAGTTTATATCATAAACTGAGCAAAGCAGAAGACTTCCTTGCTAATGGCTCCTGCTGATGGCAGCTTCTCTCAGGTGTCTGCTGCCTTTCAGATCTCTAGATGGGTGTTAACTGCTCCTCCACGATATTTGCACAGACTCATCTACTTCTGAATGGGGCTCCAGGTAAAAACAGAAGCATGGGTAAGATCAACTATCAGTCTATTTTTAATGTTCCTGTAAGAAGGCCATGCCCATTTGCATCTTATTCCTAATCACGGGCAGCGATGTGACCAAGATTATTCCACATCTGCTGGGTTATAGGGCAGTCTGTGGAATGTCTGTGGAATTATTTTCAACTTGTCTGTAACACCTGTTTTGTAATCATTAGTGCTGGATTTATGTGTTATTTGTCAGAATGTTTTTTGTCCCCTTCATATGTAGCACACATGTTTCTGTTGAATTTCCTGTGTGATATTTGCATGTTGCAGCCCCACAGCCTGCTGCCTCAGTTTGCACTTTGGCTGGCCTTGGCTCGTCAGGAACACAGGAACCCAGTCCCACTGAATTAGTTCGGAGGACCCTTGTAGAGACTTCCTTGGAGTGGGTTGGCTCTTCTGTTTTTAAAGTAAAGAAGCTCACGCTACATCTGTGATGCTATTTCAACAGAAGGATACCAGTGTGCCTCATTGCTGCTTCCATGCCTTCCTCAAGCAGCATTGAAAAACAGGATGTTCTTTGTCACAGTCCTACAAGTGGCAGTAAGGAAGCATGTAGGTTCCTGCTGCATTCTGCTCTGTGACCGAGGCTCCAAGCAGAGTTAGAAGGACATCATTTGCAGCTGCGCATTTCTTGCTATAAGGAACTGCAGGCTGCCATTGCACCTGACGGAAACGGCATTATTGTCCTAAGACAGATTGATAAGGAACACAATGGTAACAGAAGGGTATGCTGTAAAAGGATGATCAGCTATGGAAAAAAAGAGAAAAAAAGTATTTGTAGAAATTTAAACCATATCTTAGCTGACAAGGAAAATGACTAGCCTGATTCTCGGGAAATGTTGAGGTGGAGCTTGTAAATGTTATTTGGAAACTGACAGTCCAAATTACATTTTCTAAACAATCTAAGGTATGAATGATGAAAGTCAGAAAACCTTGATGATGTTATCTCACGAGGTAACATCTGCTGCTTGGAAGATTTTTGTATTGTGCTGTCTGTAGGTATTGGATGCACAAAGCTTGGGCTGTCAGGGTCATTAGAGGACCTATCTCCCAATTTTCTCTATTCTTGACCTGACAGTTGCATACTGGTTGAAGGGCATATTTTTCTGTTGTGCTTTTAGCTGTTGCTGTTCATAGCTAAAACAATCAAATTGTAGTGAGTGGATATTTTGCCCACCTGTTCTGTGCAGAGGCGTTAACTACTGCTGGAGATGCTGTGGTGCTGTGTGCTTGTTGTTGTGAAAGTCACAAACGTTGTACGCAAGTACAGAGACTTTCTTCACCTTGTCTTTGTCCTTGCTGGCTTCTCCTCACCTGCAGCTGCAATGAACAGCCGTCACTATGCTATTGCTCTAGAAAGGCTATGGGAGAAAAAATGTTGATGAGAGAAAAGTGTGTGAGAAATGACCAGTGAGAAAAAAAAACAAAACAAACAAACAAAAAAACATAAAGAGAAAAAGAAATGGAAGGGAAGGAGAAAGGCTCTGACCATCTCTGGTCTGAGGAGATGATCCCATTGAACAGTGTGAGACTGGTTCATCACACATGGCCACTCTTTCACTCAACCACGAATGCTGTCCCACACACTTCATTGCTGTTATTGATATGGTGCCTCAGAGGTGGGCACGCTGAATGCCAATTAGGTATAATGATTAATTATGTTCAGAAAAATACCCTAAAGATGGTATTTTAATTCAGAAAAACTGAAGGTCGTATTTTCCATGGTATAAATTAACCTAACTCCAAAGCCTTCGGTGTTGCTGTAGTAATTTCTATTATCTGACTTACTGGATTTGGTTATACTGATTACATGGCAAATCATTTTTCTTTACGGGAGTAGAAGTCTAGAGACAGACTTTAACCATCATCATGCCAGTCTAAGTCTGGAGTAATTTGACTGAGTGTGATGGAGTTGCACCAGATTTGCAAAGTAAGAAATGAGGCGAGAATCGAGTCATAAAGCAAGATGACATTTAGCATCTATCAGAGTTGATTTGCCTTGTAATATTTAAAACCACTGGTATTTTAGTTAGGAAGATGCACTCTGAGAGTCCAATTTAACAAAGTCTAATTTCAAAAACTAAAGCCCAGTTCTCCTAATCCAGGTGACTTTAGATACATATGGGAATATCAAAACATGATTGCGCTGAAACTCAATCTTCTTCTTTTTAATTAAAGAAAGAATCCTATCTCAGTCACCTGAGAATCTGAAAGATACTCTAAGTATTTGACACTCAGAAGAACTTTTAACAGATAAATTATGAGAACAAGAGAGAAAAGCTACCATCAATTGTAAAGCAAATCTAAAATAAAACTAAAGATGCTCTAATAATTCAGAAAAAAAAAACAGCTAATCAATCCCGATCTTCAAATCCTTCCTTCAAGACAAAAATAAACCTATTGCAGGAATTAATTTGTTATAAAACGTCGTGGCTAGATCTCCAACTGATGCAAATCAGCACAGCTCCACTGATTTCAGTGGAACTCTCCCAATATTGGTTAGATGAAAATCTGACTCTCAGCTGCTTTGTAATTTTTCCACTAATGAACAAATGAAATATTGTTTTTAAACTAACATCTGTCTTAAGCCCTCATCATTTTTCAGACATAGCCCGCTCCTTCTTTTGCAACAGATCTCTGTTTTCGTTTTAACAATTTTGAGCAACACAAATCTTCAAAAAATCTTGTTCTCTTTTAAAACAAGTAGTGCAGCCTTGATAAAAGTAAATGTATTATACGATACATGACAACACCTCCTCCTGGCTTTGAAGAAAGAACTGGACCATGCTAAAGGATTAGTGTGGTTCTGAGACAATTTCCCTGGCCTTATTCAGGCTAGTGCAGATAGGAGTGCACATGCAGTCACATGCCCTATAATGCTTGACTGGCTTTTATTGGAAAAAATTTCATGGGCACATTCTCTTTTTCCGTTTTTGAGGTGTTCTTGTACCCCAGGAACATTGTATTGAAAAAGTAGAAGCGGAATATTACTAAGCTAAATAGACCAAACAGTGCTTAAAACTCCTCCTGTGCCTCCAGACAAAAACTGAAGCATCAGTGCACACTCCAGGCTGATGCTGGGGATACTCACGCTGTCATGGGATGCTGGATGGTGCAGACCACTGTTCCTCAAGCAGTCCTTCATTGCCAGGGAAGGTGTCTTGGGCAGTGCTGGCCCAGCTGCCTGCACAGCCAAATGCTGAACCAGATGAGGGAAATAAAATCTGTTAGTTATTTTTTTTCCCACTGGACCAATTTCCCAACTTTCTGTACAGCATGGCCACATAAGCAACAAGCTAAGCAAAGCATTGTGGTGACGTGGAGCTGGAAATGAGTGGCTGAGGGGCTGGAGAGTCAAAAGCTACCTTAGGCCATCTAAGTAACACAAAATTTGTCACCAAATATGAAGCCATGCAATCTGCTACACAATTTGTCACACCACACAAGACTAAACCTTCAAGAGTGATTCCCCAGCCTGGATTATAGACCAGAAGCAAGCAGAGAGAGCAGGCAAATGGTGGAGGTCTGGTACACCATGCCAAACCCATTAAGGAGTCAGGCCCATTGGTAAAATTGTCTGGAAAGAAAATAGCTTCATGTCCTAACAGAGCACAGCACACAAAGAACTGGGAATGCACTGGGGCTGGAAGGAGACCCAAGCCAACCAGCAAATGGTGGTGCACTGGTTGCACTGATTTCTGTCTCCTCAGTGTCCTTGGTTTTATGGCTGTAGAGGTCCCTGAATCACTTCCTAATAGCTCTCTACTAAACGCTATGAAAATGAAACTAGCTTTTCTCTTGCTGATGGTGAAGCTTTTCAAGCTTGGGCATCCAAAAATACAAGTCTGTTTTGTGCTGTATTCTTTTCTGCTTTTAAGCGTGTTTTTTGGTCATAGCAATGGTAGGAGAAGGCTGGAATGCTACTTATCTATTAACCATCAGGCTGCCATTACAAACATTAAATGGCTTCCCGACTGCTGCAAAAATAAAAAACACCAGCAAATATTTAATGCTACACAATAATTAGAAAAGTCTGGAATTTTCTCTCATTCGTTAACCTTAATCATATCAACCTGTTCACATACACCAGTGTATCAAATGCCAAAAGCCTGCTGGGAACCCATCCCTTTGCCAGCTGGTATGCACTGTGTTTCACCAAGGCGCCTTTTTGTATGGGAAGCAATGAGAGAGCATCCACAGCGGTTTGACAAAAAACATGGAAACCAGCAAATACATCTGGAAGTTTCCGAGAACAAGCACAAAGACTCTGTATTCATTTATTTTCCCACAAATAGAGCAATAGACAAGAGAACATAGCCTGTGAAAATCATGTTCATTTAGGACAATATTATTGGAGCATCATACTATGTTATTGCAGAGAAAGTCCACATACTTCCAGTTTTCACCAAGGAGAGCAGTTAACTGATACTGAATACAAGGAGGGAGCCACTCTGACAAGGAATTTTGTTAACAAATGCTCAACGCCTCCTGAAGAAGATACGTGTTTTGCTGTAGAGTGGCACTGATTTTTTTCCATAGAAATAAACATAGAGATGCAGCCTAGTGGAGGAATGGATCATTGAGAAAGGGGCTCAGAATTCAGCCCATGGAAGGCCAACAGTATTCTGGGCTACATCAGAAGAGGGGTGGCCACCAGGGAGAGAGAGGTGATTGTCCCTCTCTGTTCTGCCCTTGTGAGGGCCCAGCTGGAGTACTGCATCCAGGTCTATGGACCCCAGCACAAGAAGGATGTGGAGCTGTTGGAGCGAGTCCAGAGGAGGGCCACAAAGATGATCAGAGGGCTGGAGCACCTTTCTTATGAGGAAAGGCTGAGGGAGCTGGGCTTGTTCAGCCTGGAGAAGAGAAGGCTCCAGGGAGACCACATTGCAGCCTTCCAGTACCTAAAAGGAGCTTATAAACAGGGGCAAAACCAAGTTTTTACATGGATAGATAGTGATAGGAAAAGGGGGAATGGTTGTAAACTAAAGGATGGAAGATTTAGGTTAGATGCTGGGGGAAATTATTTACTCAGAGAGTGGTGAGGCCCTGGCACAGCTGTCCAGAGACCTGCAGGTGCCCCATCCCTGGAGGTGCTCAAGGCCAGCTTGGATGGGCCCTGGGCAGCCTGACCCAGTGGGGGGCACTGCCCATGGCAGAGGGTGGAACTGGGTGGGCTTTGAGGTCCCTTCCAACCCAAGCCATTGGTAAAAGCAGAATGCCCCTTAATGTTACTACTACATTTTACTCTTTGCAGCGCTGGTGAAATTTAAAGACATGAGCTTATTTTTCTTTTTTTTGCCCTTCTGGTCTTAATTCTTTCTGCCTTGCCCACTGATTTTGTTCTTGACCAATACACCAGCAACGATTTCCCTTCTCTTGCAGTTTTTTCCACAGGTAGGTGAAGTGAGGTATCTTGCAGAGCTTAATTCTGCACTACATAAAACACTATCTTTTTCATAATGAATCCTGCACATTGTCTCAGGGGCCATACACACAATTAAGAACAATATGAAATTTAATTAAGACAGGATAATAATAAGAGTATAAATGTCACCGTGAACTCTAAGTGAATACAGCCCCCCTCCAGTAAATGTTCTGGGAGCTGGAGAGAAAGCCAGCTGCTGGTTCTCAGGCCCCAGCCACCCACCTGTGGTTTCAGCACCTGACCCCAAATGCCAAGGTATAGGGAGGGGAGAGGAGATGACTGCCAGGCTGAGGATCTTTACAGAATAATGCTAAAATGAGGAGCTACACCTGGAAGTGGTGATGGAGGAAGAAGGCTCTGGTACTCTGAACACACGCAGGCTGAGCATCATGTGCTCAAACAAGCCTGCTCCTTCATGGGTCACAAAGCATGTCTGAGGGACTTTGCTCTGTGGGTGCTTCTGTCATAGTCACCACAATGGGCACAGGCACAACCTTCATACCTCAAAATCCACTTCTGTTCATTGTGTCCATCTTATCAGTCTATCCCATCTGTGACTATGATGTCCACAGTGTACCCTGCAGTTCCAAAGTACCCTCAGCCACTGTTTGGGAACCCCAAAGAATAGAAATTTAAGTAGCATCACAAGCATGTTTTGTCCATCAAAACAAAACAAGTGCTACAAAATAAAAAAGTATTCGAGAAATAAAAGGAAAGAAATGACTGACTGCAGTCTGTGTTTCCATTAAGGGAAAACACTTGCTAAGATCTAGATAAATCTTAGTTATAAAATCCAAGTACAAAGGTAGGCAACTGATGTGTGGCTAAAGTATTTCCATCGCCTGGCTCCTCCTGCCTTTCCCCTCTCCCTGAGGAGCCAGTGCAGCTCTGGCAGCTGACACTGGCTGAGAAATGGGCTTCTACTCCTTAGGCTCCAGCCGTGTGTGCACGGCTTCTCATTTAAGCTCTTCCATTCTGTTTCTCTCTGAGGCTGAGAAATCTGCTTTTTGGGGAAAAAAAAAAAAAAAAAAAAAAGGAATGGGGAAGATCATTAGCAATTTATTTAGAATATGAATGTCAGCGTAGTCACTTACGTCTAAATGACTGAAAAATGTACGAGTCCTCTGACTTTCAGCAAGAGATCCAGTGTTCTAACATCAGAATAAACAATATAATTACTGTGTGTATGAAGACATATTGGTCTCTGTATAATGAGATATTCAAATCTGCTCTACTTGAATCAGATCACAGAGATATATTAAACACACATGGCGAAAGAATTCAGTGTAAGGGTAACCATGTGTTCTGCCAAGTCTTTCTATGCATGAATGGGCTGCCAGGGCACCATAGGCTACAGACAAAGTACAGGAGAACTGTGTTCAGAGGTAGGGAAATGAGGTTGCTAAGGTATTTCCTCTTCGTTCCCTCTAACATGCGAGTGTCTCCCATTTCTCTTCCTCTTTCACAGGCTGGTGCACCTCAAAAGCAATTCCACCAGAATTTACTGTAACATTACTGTATCATAGCTCTTGGTACGCTTTATTACTGGGTATTTACAGCACCCGGGAGTGAGCTAGCTGCTTGAGAGAGGTAGCGATCGTGAAGGCTATTCTCAGCTTGGGTTGCAGAATTGTTTTCACAAGTTCATGGCATTGTGGAAAACATGCCTCCTTCTCCAGTTATTTTCAAGCTGGACTGGCTGTGCATGAGCCCGATAGGTGCCAAGGGTTGATTGACATACGGGGAACCCGTGGCATGGGCCCCTTGCTGTGCTGGAGCTCGTGTATTGCTACATGCCATCAGTAGCAACCATTGTCAAAGCATAAGATGTCGACTTTTCGGCAGTGTTATTTCAACATCCAGATACCATGAAAAACATGGGAAGATGAAAACAGTAGCTGCTTTGCTTACTTGTAGAATTGTCTAAGCATGGATACCATAGCAGATTGAGTTACGCGCAGCTGCCAAAACAGACGTGGAGAACATTTCTGCGGGTCAGAAGTGGCAAAGCGTGCCATTCCCCGGGTGGCTGAGCTGCTGCAGGGACCTCAGTGTGACGGATCAGAACAGCACGAATGGATCGAAGCCACGGTTTCAATCTTTATCACTCATGAACGGGTGTGTGGTTATGTGGGCAAGTTTCTCTGAAAGTGCTGACAGGGATTTTACAGGGGATTTTGTCTTGCTTTTCATTCCTGGGGCATGTGTGACATATATGCTGTATTAACCGTTCTCTGGGCACAGCTGCTTGCATGTCTGCTGGGGTGTATGGGCATTTGCAGAGGGTGCTTCTCTTTCCCACGTGTTGACAGAGCCAAAATTTTGGGGTCATAGGAGCAAGCTGGGGAGGCAACTGGAACCCATTCCTTGTTCCTCTCTTGGCCATGGCTGCATTCAGCAGAGCACCTCTCAGTCTGAAGACGGCAATTTGCACAGAAAATAGATTCCGGACAGAAAGCTCCCCCTCATGAGGCTGCCAGGGATACAGAGTTGGGAAGAGATTTATCATTAGAAGCCTGGCTGTTTTTAGGAAATGAGAACTCACTATTTCAAAGCAGAAAAGAGAATGAGACCTATCTGTCTCTTCAGTAAACCACAGATGCCAGAAGGAAAGGTGTCAAAGAGATGTGGTTACCAAACCCAATGTCTTAGAGGCTTCGGTGGTAGCTAGGGAAGGGGAGATGGAGAGGGGAAATATTTAATGGAAGTTGCATCTGCACAACAACTCTTAGAATAAAGCTCAGGCTTTGTATTTTATTTCACTTAGAGATGGACTGTGGAGTTTATTTTTGCAGAATCAATGAGGTAATGCTGCGGTTTAAAAAAAAAAACAAATTGTGGATGGCTCTTTGGATTCATACAATTCTTTCAAGTCTATGTGAGGTTTCAAATACTGAGCCAGGTTCAGATATCTAGCTTGATTTTTAATTCATTTTTAAATTAATAGTTCGCACATGGAGAGCTAGAATACAGCAAGAACCTTTTTTGAAAGCACTATTCTCGTAGTGAGATCAGCCATGGGTGAGCTCTAATATTGATGTCAACTCTATACTACAACTTCAGTGGAAGTATGACCTACACCATTTGTCTGAAAGTGCCACGTTCTGTTTTTTTTTTTTTCTTTTTAAAGTGAATGTAGTAACATTTAGTAGAGAAACCAGCACAACGGTTGATTTCTTTTTTTCCGAGCACAAGGTTGCCTCTTAGTTTCACCAAATCTATCTTTGAAGGATGTGGAAAATCAAAAAAGAGATGGATAAGCAGATAGTTAGGCTGGACAGATATATTGACTTCATCAGACGATGTTTGTCTGCCTAAAAACTCCCTTTCATCATTATGAGAGTCAGTTCATATCCTCACCCTGTGGAAGTGGTTAGCTTTTAATTCATTCAAGAGATGCTATCAAAAAGGAGGGAGGTATTTTTTACAATACTCAAACCAAAATAATACTGCTAAACAATACATAATTCATATCTCTTCAGAATTCTGAATGTGGTCAGAAATAAACAGCAGCGCAGGCATTTAAGAGCTATTCTCGTTGAAAAATGTAATTAATTGGTGTTATCCACAAAATATTTCTTTGGCGGGGGTAGCCTGCATTGCTTTAATTACAAGTAATTGTTCTCAAAATCATGCAGCTCGTAAGTTCTGCGGGCTAGACAGTGATTACGCATCAATACACTAATCTATCACCTTCATTATTTTAGTCATCTGGGTGTGATCATCAAACTTTGGAGTATAACCCAGACACCAAACCAGACACAGCTCATGCTTCCATTCTTTCCAAGTCGGTTTGTTTTAAAAGAAAAATTTTGCACTGGTGATGCAAATTTCAAAGCTTTTGTTTCAAATGAAGACAGTAAATTAAATTAAATTCCCCTTTGTATGCTATTAGGCGGTGGCAAGGAAAAGGATGTTCTTGTGACTGCTTACTGGCGTGGGGGGCTCAGGACCACCCCCCAGTATTTCTAAATTCTGTCAGGAGCTGTCTTTGTGGACTGGGAGGGGGTTTCACTTTTTGTGCTTTGTTCAGACTGCCTAGCAAGCATGCTGAGAGTCAGCTGCTGGAGACCAAGAGCTCCTCGCTCTCTCCATGTCAGACATCAGAGTGGTGATAATGCTGACGTTGGACATGTTCAGGGGCTTGCTATCAGGGAAGGAGAATGACCAAACCTCCTTCCAGCTCAGTAATGCAGGGTGCCTTAAACCGTTAGTATTTGTACAGCTTTGAACTTCATCAAGTTGGTACCTAATCACAATTTATTATCACTGTTATTATCATTACTAGATAAAAATAGAGCTGAGTTTGTTATTAGCTGAGACAATGCTCATCCCAATCTTTAGCTTTCCCTACCTCACGTAAATCAAAGTTAAGCAGAGGATTAAGTGCTGTCCTGCATAAAGATGGCTTAAGTAAATGTTTCCTGAAGCAGGGCATAAGCTGGCATTTTACTACTGTCTCTGCAGTATTGCTTTTTCTACCTCATTAAAATGAGAGGATGCTTGCATAAATTCCTCATATTGACACACAAGACTATGCCTGTCTCCCTGAGAATTTGGAGATTTCTTTCCTTCTCCCCCAAATTAATAAGTGCTGTCACCTGCATCGCTAAACACCAATTCACTGCTTACCGCTAACAAGACCTCCACGTAATGTAGCTAACAGTAGTATTTCAAAAATAGAGCTCTCCCGTTCCCAGCATGTCTGACAAGAATACATTAGAGGCACCTGTCCCTGGCACCAGTATTTTGTTTTCTCTTCTTTTATGTGAAAAGGAAGATGCTTGAAATTTTCCTTGAAAGTAAGGTAGATGTGAACCCAGTAATCTCTCTTCCCACCCTGTACCCTCCCTTTCAATCCTCTCCAGCTGTAGGGAGATTTCTAAAATAAGTAAACATTAGAAACATATCCATTTGGATGAGAAAATAAATTATCTTTTTCTTAGTAATTTTCATTTAAAAACCATCAGGTAGTAGGAAACTTTTAAATTATATTTGGAACTATGAGACTGGCTCTGTGCTCACCAATTTGAAGATATAAATACTTCATATATCAGTAAAATTAAAACAAATCCGTCATATTGATTATCCAGGCTAAAAACAATAACAACGACACAACAGAAACTCAGGATTGGTAAATTCTAGGTATTCCCCACCTCAAAGAATGTAATGGAGCACAATGCATTTCTGTGTCCTTCATCTGAATTGTGGTTTAGTGGGCAATATTGGTGGTAGGTGGAAGGTTGGACCAGATGATCTTAGAGGTCTTTTCCAATCTTAATGATTCTGTGATTCTATGATTCGATGGTAAGAATAGTCCCGTAGGTTGTGGGATGTGCTCCTTTGGTCCTTAACTTTGGGCGTTTGTCCTGTGTATTCTGACACCTGAGGTAGATTCCTTGAATCTCTTCAGCATGGATGTTCCCTTCCTGGAGGTGCTCATAGTCAGGTTGGATGGGCCTTTGAGCAACCTGGTTTAGTGGGAGGTGTCCCTGCCCATGGCAGGGGTGTTGGAACTAGAAGGTCTTCAAGGTCCCCTCCAGCCCAAACCATTCTATGATTTCATCATCAACAGAGTGAAAAAGTTGTTTTGAAGACTCAGTTATTGTGGTCAAATGTAGATGCTGGCCCTAGAATTACAGAATCACAGAATTGTAGGGGCTGGAAGGGACCTCTAGAGATCATCAAGACCAACCCCCCTGCCAAAGCAGGTTCCCTAGTGCAGAAGATAATGAATCTCCTAGAAATGTCAATTTTTCTGTGCTGGCTTCTAAAGGCGCCTGAAGCCATCTCATGATGGAAGCATCTGCTTTTCATTAAATGAGTCCCAGGATACTGGGTGCTCAGATGCATTCTCAGACTTCACACATCCACTCAGCTTCTCCTGCTAGGGTCTACCTTCATCTGTTTGCATTCATTTTATTGGGATGTCTTTCATTAGAAAACAACAGCTTGGTACTTCTACCGCTGTGATAATGATAGTTTAAACTGATAAAGTATTTTTTGCCATGAATGTCTCTTACGTTTAGGGCTGCTTGTGGTTTTTTTTCAGGTTTTCCCCAGCATTTGAGGAGCAAATTTGAATAATCTTAGAAATGGATTTGATGCTAGATCAGACTCAATGCAGTGCCCTTTAGAAATATCTGAAAGATGTCCATTGACCAATGGAGAGACTGGATTGAGTCTCACAGGTGTGCTACCATGAAAGCAGCTAAAACAGCAATGTGATTCAGTAATAGTAGTTTAATTTCCATCAAATCCACTGACAGTAGTTGAGAATACAGATGTAAAATTGTTTCATTTCTTATCCGCTTGAGAAAGTAAACGTGTTACAGGAAAGGGGGGAATATCCAAACAGCACATTTGTATTTTTTCCCACATTTTTTTGGTGTTGCTGTCATGCGAAGAAACAGAAAACATTGCCTCATTTTCTCTACAATTTATATGGGATTTAAAGTAGGATCTTTTGTCTGGCTCAGAGTTTGCTCTCAGTCCAACCCTACATTCAAATAAAAGCAGACCATTTATAAAAAAGAAGCAGCAAAATAAACTGAATAACAGAACTTTCTGAAAAGCCTGCTTACTACTTGCTGCAAATGCTTACTCAGATTTGATTAAATCTCTTTATACATGTTTCTACTCAGCTTTTTAGCAGGATTTCCACATACGTGGCTTTCAAGCACCTGGCAGTCCTAAGATACTACAAAACCTTGCAGAAGTAGCTGAGATAAATCTTTATAAGGTAAATGGATAACAGAGTGACCTCAGTCTGAAGTTTCCTTCTTGCCTGTTTTCTAGAGTAACAATCTAAATGCTGTTTGAAAAAGTTGGGCTTTTTAATGAGCAGTTCACTTTATAAATAATAAGGTTGTATCCATTTTCTTTTATGAAGTTAGTCATCTTTTGACTATTCCATCTGCTTCTAGATCATGTAGTAATAAGAAATAAAGGCACTTTATGGACCTGATTTTCCAAACACTTACCTCACTGTACATCAGAAGTAACTCCCCTGCAGTCATTAGGTCTGATTTCTCTCAAACTTCATTCTTGCCTGGCTTCCAAAAAACTGGGATGTAGGGAGTGGGGGAGGACCTGGGCTGGGCAGATCTTTTGTCCCTCTCCTTCTTGGGATGTTTTTAGCTGTGGCCGCTCTACCAGCTCTCAGGGGCCATGGTGGCCCTGGGGTGTGGCTGGGACATAGGAACCGCTCTTATATTTGTCCATCTGTCCTCTCCCAGCCCACCAAAATGTCTTCCAGAAGAGAGCTTGGAAAAAGTGCCAGCAAGCAGCAGTGGTATCATTTTCTCACAGGCCAGTCACACAGGTGAGAGGGATGTATGGGTCAGTCTGTGCCCCTGCAATGTTTCTCCTCAGCCTCACGCAGCATTGCCATCTTCTGGGATCACACTGCTGGGAAATGGGATCAAGCGAGAGCAGCCTCAAACCTTAGAGAGTCCCTTTTTTAACTTACGTAAATGTTTTGCAGTTACATTAAGTCTGATTGTGAAGAAATAAACTCTGTACATTGAAATTGGAACTATTTTCGTTCATCATCTTTTGTGTTCACAGTTGTTAAAGAAAGCAGTTTGAGCCCTCACAAAAATGTTCGGTTGCTGGAAAAAAAAAAAAGCTGCAGTGAAGTGACACTTTGATTATAATTAAAAACTTTTCAGTTGATTTAACAGTTCACTTCAGGCATTTTTGGGGCTGTAGAAATAGCAGTGCTTTTAAGATAATGAACATTGTATGATTGCTAATGAAATCCACATACGCACACACAGACACACATATATATACGCGGTCTTTCTGCTATGCATATATCCATCTACATACAGATATGCTACTCTTAGGTTTATTTAAAAAGAAATCAAATGGGAGGGAAAGCACATTTTTCAAATGTGGCTCTAATTGTCTTCTGTGCGTGTTCTATAGATCATTACTGACTGTTTACAAACCTTGCTTGGAATGGCTTTGCAGCGAGAGAGGGGTAACATATCTTCATTGTTTATAAAATGACAGCTCCTAATGGACCATATTAGCTTTAACACAAACTATTAAATCCTTTTCATTAAATTATTCTGCGCTCTCTTTTGGAATCTTGTTAGCTCTGGGAAGTAGGTGCAAACTCCTAAGGAAACATGAGCACACATTGAGACTATTATAGATAATGTTTATTAAATAAGCCTCTGAGGATGTTTTTCTTGGGTTGCTCTCAAGCATTTTGAAGGAGTCATGTTCCATGTTTGAGGTCCCATGTTTCTTCCTCTTAAACTATGAGCAGCTGTAGCACATGACCTACTTCTGTGGAACCCTGTAATGATTTCCTTCCTTCAGTGGCTTCAGGAGTCCCTCTTCTGCCCTGTGAAAAAAGGGACAAATATTTTAATCCAAGCAAAATGCTAAAGCAGGTTTTGTTGGTTTCAGGGAAGAAACTCTATACAGCTACATCACTGAGTGTAGGCCTCAAATTGGAACCATCTGGCCCGCAGAAGCACCACAAGATCTTTGGGGAAGGCATGGATATTTTTGCCTTGGGCTGTAACGCATACACCTGCAGAAAGGGTAGACATGTTGGCAGACAAGCTGGACTCATACAGGAATACAAGCCTACTCTCACAGCGCCGTGGCAGTGCCGGAGCTTGGAAATTACACTGACATGTTTAATAAACGCAATTGCTGTGCTGCACGCTCTCTGGGAAGCAAATGTTCAGCTACGCTCTCACATAAGTTAATTCAGGCAGGACCCATGCCAGGGCCCACATATTTTAGCCCCCTCACACAGACAGCCCCTTTGAAGGCAAAATGAGGACAAGGTAAGGAAGACAGTAAGCACAAAACTGAGCATTACATGTTACGGCTGCCTTTTGCAAGAGGAAGCCTCATGTGATATTCATGTGAACGGGATTAGACTGAGGAGAGATTCTTGTTGGTAAATATTACAGGTCTTGGGGAAGGCATAAAGCTAAAAGAAGGCAGGTGTTGTCGTGGTCTAAAGCAGTCCATCCACCTCCATGGGACGTCCACAGCACATTAGGATGGGATGCAAACAGACAGTGAAGCCCCACTCAGGCTCTGAAACTGTCAGGAAGAGGCAGCGTCGGAGCCCGGTCAGAAAATGCAAATGCACATAACAGAAGCAGGAGGACACGTATCCTCTGACTGGCAAGCTGCTAAACAATTAGGAGTGTAGGTTTTCAGGGGCCTCTGCACAGCGCCTGGGTTTCTGTCTGCAGCCTGGTAGGTGGCAGAGTGAAAGACCGGAGCGTGAGATTTGCACATTTGTGATCTGTAGTTGCAAGGGCTGCTTTGCACCTGCAAATTTGTGCCCCAGCCCTACGGGCACTCTGCAGATGTAGATCGCAGTGGTCCCTCAGGACTCAAAGGTTAAGGCCCACATAGCTGGATATCAATTCCATCCTATTCTCCTTTGAGCAGTGTGCACAGCATCCTCGGCAGAGTTTTGAGTGTTAGAAAGTGTTGCTGCTCACATCACGAGGCAGACAAGCCAAAGGGGAGCAGCTTTTCCCCAGCCTGCTCCCTTCACATGTAGACGTTCTGCATCAGTCCTCCTACTGGGAAAGTTTACACCCAGAATCTCAATTTGCATCTTCCCATATCCCCGAGGAAGTCCAAGGAGAACATGTGGGCCCATCGCTGCTTTCAATGTGCTCTGTATTGCTACCACCTGGAGCCATGGACGTGGGCTATCCTAGCTGACAAATAAAATGCACAGCATTAGCAGCGAGTGAGAGCAAAATGGTTTTTTTCTGAGATCTATGGAAACATTACAGAGATTTTGTGGACAGTGGAAATAAACGTAATAGGAAAAATAGGTGGAGGTACCACAAAGGATAGCTTAGTTCCCATCTTAGTCCTGTCTGATTTTGGAAAGAAAATTGGATGTCAGGTACTGACACACAAAATGAATGGGATACAGTAGATGTTGCTGGAGACAAACTTCCTGCTGCAATCATATTTGAGGACTTTTGCTTTGTTCCCATCACCTTGCAGAACTCCTCACTGCTGCCCCTGCAGCCAGGATAGCGTTGCCAACACACAGCTCCGAAAGTCTCCAGCACTGTTTCAGCAGCAAGGTGAGAGTTAATGAGGCTCAACACACTTCCTACCAAACTTTATAGGGGAAACCCCTTGAGTGAGAGCAGGAAATCCATCCCGTAAGCGTTACAATGTGGTCTCAGTTCTTCAGCTAGAAACCAAAGAAAATACTGATATTTTTCAAAATATCAGTATTTGATGTTTTCCAAAATGTGAGGGGTTCCCCAGCTAAATTTCCTTTTGGTTCAGAGGGGCAATTTTTCATTTCAGTGCTGTTTGGATTTCTGAAATAATTGATTGTATAGCTCAAGAATATTGAAAATTTCCCGAAGCCAGATTCTGCTGCTTCTGTTTACTGTGAGTGTGTGTAAGCAACCTTACTGATGTTAGGAAAAACGTGCTGTTTGCCATGAAGAAGGCTGGGCAGAATCAGATCCTTTCTAAAAGCCCTCTGAAAGATGGGGAGAAGCAGGAGGACCCATGTTTCAAGTGCGTTTTGACAAATACCAACCAGAAAACTGGCGAAGCAGACGGCAGCCTTTCTGAAAGCTGAAATCCTTCCCACTCCTGACACACACACTGGGAACAACATCAGAAAAGGAAATCTTTACGAGGGAAAAGCAAACGCAGCTGTGAACCTGGGAGGCCAGGTAGAAGGATATGCGAGCACATAAAGAGAAAAACATTTTCCCCGAACAAGTTTTTCAGTGCCGTGGCTTGTCCCACTGCCCCTGCCCCATCCGGGGGCAGCCGTTCCCCCTGCACACTTTGCGATGTGCACCGAGCCTGGGTTGCAGTGGAAAGCCACAGCTCTGCTCCCAGATATGCCAGTCCTCGTCCCATGGCCACGACCTCGGGCATGCTGCAGGGCTGGGGGCAGGGGGAGGAGGAACAGTTTCACACACAGGTCCCATCCCCACGCACAGCCGGGATGCAGCCAGTTCCTGCATCCAAACCCATGAGTCAGGCAGCGCACTGAGGCTCTGTGGTTTAGATGCAGTCCAAGTGCTGCTGGAAGAAGCACGCATCTGCAGTTTGCAGGAATAGAGCTTTTTATGAGATGCTGTTCCCTTTCCATCAGTAAAGGCAATAGAGAGCTCTTTCTCCTCCAGAGCTTCAGGATGGGGAGTTCACGCAGCCTCCTTCGAGACCGATGGGGTTCCAGCTATTGATTTCCCTGACTTGCTCGTAAGTTAATATTTACCATAAACATCTTGATGAGAAAATTCAAAAGAGAAATGACATTTTCAAAACAGCAGAAGCTGGGAAGATAACAAACCAGACACAACTTTAAACAAGATATTTTTAAAATCATTAAACCTTCCTTCCTTTTTTTTTTTTTAATTAGTGACAGAAAGAAAATATGATCAGAAAAAAAAAACAATGAAAAAACAGAAGGGCGACACACAGCTTTTACTATTGAGTTCATTACTGTGATTATTGGGAGAGAAGACATTTTTTGCTTAATTCATGAGCCAGAAACAAGCTCTTTGGAGGCTGCATTAAAAAGACCTTAAAACGACATTGGAGAGATGGCTTTGGTAGAAAACTGCATCTGGTTCAGCTGCACCCAGGTGCTCTGTTCCCCAGAGCAGAGCAGGCTCCTCTCCCCACCAGGGTCATCACGCTTCCCTGGAAATGGCAGCAAACGCATCCCCTTGCCCCAGCTTCTGCCTGGGGAGAGCAGCCGACAAGTTCACCATCAGTGAGGGCAGAGCATGAAAGAAAACACACAGCCGACGGAAAAACGCAGCACACACAGCAGGGAATAATATTTCACTTGTGTGGCGGCCGCCCTGCTCTGGCAGAGTAAATAGAGCAGGTTACCCAGCCATGAATATGGCACTGTTTATAAATACGAGCCCCGCTGCCCGGGGATGTGCGTGGGGAGTGCTGGGCACGCGCGAGGTCACCGCGCCGCCTTTTATGATTTACATAAATCATGTCAGCCCCATGAAGCGAGCCATTCAGCCTCCCCCTGCCAGACTCAAAACAGGTAGGAACTGTTAATGGGCCCACCATGTCTCTTAAAACGCATCAGAGTGTGAGTGTGTATCCACCCCAAATTTCTCACTTCCCCCTGAGGAGCAGAAAAGGAGCCAAAAAGTGGGTGCTGGTGAAGCTGGGGAGCTAAACTTGGCTTTAGCCTTTGCCTCCATGGGAGAAAGCATCATGATGAGTGAGGGTGGTGGTGGAGAAAACGCAACATTGCCGCAGTCTGCTGGGCCACTCCTCCTGTGATTTCCCATGCACATGGAAAATTCTGATTTTTTGCCAGAGGAATCAATGTTTTGTGATGAAACAGAAGCCCCTTGGTGAGTGGGCTTGCACCTGAGTGCCTGCGGTTTGGGGCTGGAGAGGAAGGTGGAGCAGAGATGGATGGAGGAGCACAACCCTCTGCCAATTTTCTTCTGGCTCCTTGGATGCTCCACGTCCCATCTGGATCATGCTCGAACAGCAATAATCCCAAAGCCGCAGCTCAGGACACAAGTGGCAGAGAGCAGTTTCCTTTTCCTTGCCACTTAGCAGCCCTATATCACTGTGGGGTTCTCCTGCTTTTGGAGGACAGAAGTCCCTTCAGAAGCAATTTGCCCAGCTCCCGAGACAGACGATGGCGTCAGGGTGGGTGCCTGAAACACTGAGGATCTGGCTCGCAATCTTTAACTCTGCCCAAATTTCAGCTTAATAACATGTAATTATGTAAAATAATTGTAAAAATGACAATTACACATGAATCATGTGTAATTATGCAAAAGAAATGTAAAAAATATAAAAGCGGCACAAAATCCTTATGATACATTGATGGTATATGGACATGCACCATTCACTACTCTTAAATGCAAGTTGATTTAGAAATATTACTTTGACCATAAATCAACTGCGTGCTGTGTGATTCCTGTTGATCTACAGCTGTGACACTTTCTCAGAGAAGAACAGATGTAAATATCAGAGAAAATTGGGAAGCGTTCTGGGAAATGTTTTTCACTGAAAAATGTGGTTTTGTCAAAATCAAAGCCTTAGGGAGGAGATGGGATTTTTTTTTAATGAATATGCCATATTCTCATACAATTGAAAAATGTTTTTAAAATGATCAAAATATTCTCTTTCTGTACTTTCAAAAGAAGAAATGCAATTTTTAGGCTGAAAGTAAGCTTCTGTTTTGAAATCTAAGTGAATTTACACTAAAAATGTCAAAAATAAAAACACTTAAGTCAAAACACTTCAAAGCAAACCAAAGACTAACTTTTCAGAATGGAGTTCTTTTAGACACAAACTAAATTTTTCTATTTTATTCGTTATTCATTTTTTTTTTCCCACAAGATTTCCACTTTTGGAGCCAATTCAAGATAGAAAAAGTTTTTGCAATTTTGCAAAGAGCGGAAAACTGTTTTCTTCCACCTCTGCTGATCTGTAAGCGCATTTCCAGCAGACTACAGACAGATCCATAAAAAGCTCTAGCATCTTCTCCAGAGAAGCTCCACCAAGCCAGAAAGGAGAGGATGCAGCTCTTCAGCCAGATCACCTCTGCTCTGCTGCCCCAGTCCCAGTTTGGACCCCAGGAACTGGTTTTTCCCCAAAGAGCAACAGGGAGGTGCCCTGGAGCTGATGGCATTTCATCGAGGTGGCAGGGCAGTGGGTCACCATGGAGTGACCTCTGCCTCCTGGTCTAGTCAAGGTCATGGCTTGGAGAAGGCCACAGGCCTCTTCTTACTTGAAATGAAGCCTTGACTGAAAAACAAAAGATCTGTGATTACTTTTTTTTTTCCCCGATACTGTTCCCTCCTGATGGTGATTTCTTTCCAGGGGCAATTAATGGCAAGCATTGCTCTGTTAAATTCAGGGGCAATTTCAGTTGTAGGCGGCACCAACCAAGTCAAGGACAATTTCAATCTTTATTTTGTGTTTGGAAACTCAGAGTGCTTTCTACTCAAGACCAGCTTTTGTTTGAAATAATATGCCCCGTGTTTCTGCAGCCCTGATCTCACAGCCTCACCCACGCAGGAAGGACATCCCTTACAGCCAGCATCCTGCTGGAAATTGGGCAGTTTCAGGGTGAAGTCCTGAAGGGAGGGTTGGGACTTTGTGCATGCCAGGCTCTATATGCGGAGGGCTGTTGGCATCCTGGGTCTCTCCTTTCTCAGAGAGAAGAATCAGCTGCAGGATGTGACCTGGTACATGTACCTGCATACCTTTGCTTCATTCCTCTACAGGAAAGAGTTTCCTCAGCTTCCTTCCTTAAGGCTCAGGTTTTATATTACCAGGTAAATTTCCTTTCAGCTTTATTTGTGTGGAGCGAGAGTGACATTCTGTGGCCAGTCAGATTTATGGCAGCTCGCTCGTGCTGCCTTTTCTCCCTCCCATAAATACCTCAGGGTATAAACCATTCTCTGATAACCTCTTGTTTTGTTTGTGGCTTCTATCACGCTTTGTGAGAAATGAAACCAGAGGAATTCTCACATGCGTTTATGTGGCGTAAAATCCTCAGGGATTGCTTTGCCACGAATCCCCAACAAATTCAGATGGCTATGTACTGATTATTATTTTATGAGAGCAATGCTTGATCGTAATGTAAGTAACCAGGAGCATGGGAAGCATAAAACGCAGCCTTCAGGCTGCGCGCTATCTGGCTCAGCCTACTGCGCTTGGATGGGATGAGGAGGCCATCTTCCAAAACCCCATAAAAAAATCACATGGAGTGCTGTTTAGAACAAAGCAGAGGGCTTTTTAGGCACTTGTGTGCTGCAGATAACACACAAGCTACACTAAATGGAACCCATTTCGTTGTAAACATAATATTACACTTGACAGTTTCCAGCGGTAAAACATCAGACAGTCCAGGCTGAGGAGAGAAGAAACACCATGCGAGGAGCAAAGCTGGTCACAGACATCCACAAAAGGGCCAATGTGGAGGAAAAACAAGCCATCCCCCGTTCCACAGCATCCATCTGTGGTCTGGAGTCAAAACTCATCTCAGACACACGTGGCACCAAAAGCAACCTGCCCGGTTTAAGCAGCGGAGAGCAGGCACCGGAGTTTATGTTGTTCCTCTGTTTATTAAAAACGGATGGGAGCACTTGACAGAAAAATCAAACTTTTGGTCATGCCTCATTAATCTCTGTTGTATCTGTCAGATATGTGTGTCCGGAGTTTCAATGAGGCTCTAGAATCGAGATTGCTGCTGAGCTCAGTTATTTTGTCTAATTTTATATGAGGAGAAACGCTGCCAGTCACTGCCGGCAAGCGAGTGGGGGAATATCCGCAGGCCTTTGCTGTGGTCATCTTCCTGCCCCAGCCCTCAGACCTGGTGTCAGGGGCAGCGAGCACCTTCCCCTCATCACAGCCTGGGTTAGGGCCATGGCATCATGGCACACAGTGATAGAATCATAGAATCATAGAAATACTAGTTTGGAAAGGACCTACAGGATCATCCAGTCCAACCGTCCTCCTATCACCATAACTACCCACTAAACTACTAAATCATATCCCTTAGCACCTCATCCAGATGCTTCTTGAACAGCACTAGGGACGGTGACTCCACCACCTCCCTAGGCAGGCCATTCCAGTGCCTGACCACTCTTCCGGAGAAGAATTTTTTCCTCATATCCAATCTAAATCTTCCCTGGTACAACCTGTGGCCATTCCCTCTTGTCCTGTCATTAGTCATCTGGGAGAAGAGGTCGACCCCCTCCTCACCACAACCTCCCTTCAGGAAGTTGTAGAGTGCAATGAGGTCTCCCCTGAGCCTCCTCTTCTCCAGACTGAACAATCCCAGCTCCCTCAGCCGCTCCTCATAAGACTTGTGCTCTAGACCCCTCACCAGTTTTGTTGCCCTTCTCTGAACACGTTCCAGGGCCTCGATGTCTTTCCTGTAGTGAGGGGTCCAAAACTGAACACAGCACTCAAGGTGCGGCCGCACCAGAGCTGAGTACAGGGGGATGACCACCTCCCTACTCCTGCTGGCTACACTATTTCTAATACAGGCCAGGATGCCATTGGCCTTCCTGGCCACCTGGGCACACTGTCGGTTCATGTTCAGCTGAGCATCAACCAACACCCCCAGGTCCTTTTCCTCTACACAGTCCTCAAGCCATTCTGCTCCAAGCCTATAGCGTTGCATGGGGTTATTGTGGCCAAAGTGCAGGACCCAGCACTTGGCCTTATTGAACCTCATCCCATTGGCTTCTTGCAGGCCCGGCTCCTGTAGACAGTGGAGCTACTCCAGTGTAAAAACAGCATAAGTGATGGGCTCAGCAGGCCTTGAGTGGGCCCAGCAGGATGGAGACAAATATGGTACGAAACAATTGGCTGCATATGGTATAGGAATCTTGTTTTCTGGAAATACAGATTTTGCCTGGAGATCTTTCTACATGTATAGGATTTGTCAAAGTGATAATAACTTGAACATTTGAAGGCAGCAGGAAAACCCACCTCAGGGACAGATGCAGCTCTGATGGGGAGGATGGAGGGTGTGTGTCCATCCCAAAGGCAGCCATCTCCCCGCCATGTCACCTTTGCAGTCCATGGCTGAGAGAGGAGCAGAGCTGGGCAGAGAGCTCACCTGTTATCTCCCCTTGTGCGTGGCAAAAAGCAGAGATCAGCGAGTGCAAGGACAGCAGGTGCACCTCTGCATTTCAGCAGGACATCTCACTAGATGTCCTAGTTTCTAACAGAAGTTACGCTTCTCGTAGTGTCTAGTATGAATTTATCTTGTACCTCCGAGATACTGATAACATCCTGGCAGTGTTGAGTGGAGCCGAGGACATAACTCACTTCCGCATTCCTCTGCCAGTGAAATAGTTAAGGGGGGCATAAGGAGCTGGGAACTGGGAGGGGACAGGACCAGGGCAGCTGACCCAAATTGACCAAGGAGCTATTCCATCCCATATAACATCATGTGATTGGTTGGTGGCGTTTCCGGGTTCGGTTCGTTACGGAAGGGGCTAGCTGGGAGGAAGGGTCACCAGTGGCTGTGAGCCCTTGCTCTGCGTATCCTCTCTGTGTATATATATATATATATATATATATATGTACTGTTATTTCTTTTGTTCTCTTTACTATTTTAGTAAATAGCATTTATCTCAACCCACGCGTTTTACTGCATATCTCTCTACTTCTCTCCCCCGTCCCATTTGGGGAGGGGGGAGGGTGAGTGAATAACTGTGTGGAACTCAGCTATCTGCTGAGCCAAACCATAACACAAGACCACTCTGAAGACCAGTTGTATGGGTCCATCCACAAAGAAACAGAATGCCCTATTAATGCACAGAGTGGACCCAGCTAACTGATCACCTGCCTGCGACGTGGCGGATTCTTCTAAACCTAAGAGCAAATTCCCACTGTCATTATGTGAGCTCCTAATGCTTAGAATATGTTTCCAGAGCGGTTTTAGGAGTGTGGATTATTGGGCCGCCTGATCTGCTGCTCATTCTTGCAGATGTGTGAGCAGCTACACTAGCTGGTATCACTTGCTGTTGCTCAGAGAAGCCTATGCAGCTATATATATTTGTAGCATATTTGAAGCTTCTCTGTGTTTAACATCTTGTTAGTTTTTTTTCAATAAAGTGTAATGACGTAGGAACCATTTTTTCACAGTCACATCAGCCCTTAAGCCCAGATCCTTTAAGCTATTCAAGTACTTACGTATATACCTATATGGAAGCTTTTCAGGCAACTCACTGGGTTGGATTACCAGCTCCCACTGAAGGCTGTTCAAAGTTCCAGCTTCCCCGCAGTTGCTTAAGTTGTTCCTTCGGTATTTAGATACTGAGGTGACAGGTACCGAAGGTGTACAATAGCTGGATGACATGTAGAAGATAAAGATGGGTGTTTAAGCACCGTGGGATGCAGGATCACCCTTAGCTGAGTGGCAGCTGAGGAAAAGGCCGTGTGGTCCCCCTAGGCATCTCCTGGCCACCAATAGCCCTGGAGCAAACTTGCCAGGCAGTAAGCGCAGACAGGGACCCATGAAGGTATGACATTTCTTATGCTGATGCAAAAGGCATGGCACAGGGAAAATCTTCACTTAAGCCAGTTTTTTGGGACCTGAGATGTAGCAGTGACCCTCTCAAGACAAAGTATCATAGGTCAGCATGGGCATAACTGGGAGGAGAGAGGAGACTTTAGCAGGGGAGGTTGGGCTAGATGACCTCCAGGGGTCCCTTCCAATCCCTACACTTCTGTGATCCTATGATTTTGTTACTCTCAGATCAACTTGCTAGAAATACAAGCTTGTTTGGTTGAAACGGAGAGTTGGGGGATTTTTAACAGACAGTCATGATGGAGCTGTAATTTATCCTACAAAAAAAATGATGCAAGCATTGCCAAGCAGTCAACAGCTGGCAGTGATACAGCTCTTTGGGCTGTATCATTTCCTAACTCTGTATCAGTCAAACAAAGCCACCAACTATGATCAAAGAATCATCATAGAATCCTAGAATGGTTTGGGTTGGAAGGGACCTTAAAGCACATCCAGTTCCAGCTCCCTGCCATGGGCTGCCCAGGGCCCATTCAACCTGGCCTTGAATGCCTCCAGGGATGGGGCACCCACAGCTCTCTGGGCAGCCTGTGCCAGTGCCTCACCACCCTCTGAGTAAAGAATGTTCTTCTAATATCTGATCTACATCTCCCCTCTTTTAGTTTAAAGCCATTCCTTCTTGTCCTACCACTATCTGTCAGTGTAAAAACTTGATCTCCCTCCTGCTTAAAAGCTCCCTTTACGTACTGGAAAGCTGCCACGAGGTCTTCCCAGGCCCTTCTCTTCTTCCAGCCTGAACAAACCCAATGCCCTCAGCCTGTCTTTGTAGGAGAGGTGCTCCAGCCCGCTGATCATCTAGGCAATCCTCCTCTGGATCTGCTCCAACAGCTCTATGTCTTTCTTGTGCTGGGGTCCACAGACCTGGACATAGTACTCCAGATGGGGTCTCATGAGGGCCTAGGATTTGTTCTATTCTTCCATCATTTTGGGTGCTAGATTTTCTTCAAGAAACACAGACAAACTGAGGTTACAGACTTGCTCAACTCCACTGCTATCTCTACGAGATGGAGGATACAGAGACCTGGGGGACCCTTACTGCGTTCTACGGCAGCAGTACTCCTTTTCTTCCTGTAAAGACTTTGTGCCTCCTTGGAGAGGAGTCAGGAGCAGCCACCGTGTCCACTGACTTCATGGTTTCCTTTCTGCTCTCCATTACTGGCAAGTTTTTTTTGCATGCATCTGGTGCTTGAATAAAGTAAAATGCTGTTTTCAAGTGTGCAAATATACAATAAGTTACTGGTAGCTTCTTGGGAGGGTTAGTGAAAAGTAAGTACAAATGTTTTTATGCTTAGTAAACAGTATGGATGAAGATGTTCCCTGCTTTGAACTGCAAAACCAGAAAGTATCACAAAACGTTTTGTTAAACGAGACAATACGTCACTGAATAAAGAATCTTTTGTGAATGGAAAGCTAAGAAACTCAATGATATTATATTTAGTTACGCTAAATATGCAGCCTTTCCCCCTACATCTCTGCTTCTGCCATTAGTCATACAAAGCTCTTCTTCTTACCGCAGAATATATCAAATGCAGGTCTCCAGTTAACTCATGTGTGAAATGTGCTTGATACCAAATGAATAGATGATCATAAAAACAGCATTCTTTTTCCTGGAAACACAAACCAGTGGTGATACGTATTGCTTCT
Source organism: Penelope pileata (assembly GCA_013396635.1). Lineage (NCBI taxonomy): Eukaryota > Metazoa > Chordata > Aves > Galliformes > Cracidae > Penelope > Penelope pileata. Next base: position 71,151 of record WBMW01000890.1, on the reverse strand, counting down.
GTTTTCAGCCAAAGACTATAGTACCAGATGGCTAACACAACTGTAACAGCTAGCTGCATCTGGATAAGAAAAAAAATGGATGGTGTGAGCTAATCTTTAAAAAATGCCAGATAACTTTTATCTCTTTAAATCATGTTAGTGCTGAGTGTATTTCCTGCTCACGCCATCCTAGGACTGCTCAAACATGCCTTAGACAAGTTCATTAAACATCATTAAACTGAACAAAGGCTAGTAACCATCTTTGCTAAGTCAGAGGTCAGCTTTTGGGATATGATCCAACATCCACGGAAGGCAATGGAAGATGTCTCACTGATTTCTATGGCCTTTGAACTAGGAGCCTAATGGTTATTTCTCCTTGTCTGCATCCATTATGGATTCAGATGAAACTTATACTGGTTAAGGAAAAGAACAGAGATGGCAACTTGTCTCCTTGGATGAAATGGCTGGGCTTCCCATATTTAAATGCACTTTTTCCCAGGGAAGTAAAGATGTTTGGGTAACTGTGTTTGGCAAGCTATGTAATCTGAATACTGAACAGACAGAGGAAATACATCTTTTCACCGTACGTGATTATCAGACAGCCAAATCTATAAATTGCAGGGATGCCCTGCAACAGTCAGGTATCATTTCAAATTAGTTTTAATTCAATATCTTTAAGAATTAACTACAAAAGAAATTCATGCACTGGGATAAATTGTTGGCACCATTTTGAGTTTGTGAACAGCAAGAACAAAATCTGTGGGTGATGAATGAGGTACAGGCTTGCAGAAAATATTGTAACTTCACAGCTGTGCCAGGCTACCAAATAATATTCTGAGCGCTAGCTGTTGGGTTGGATTTGCTTGTCTTCTTCCTCCCATTTCTTTCCTGTAATGGCAGCAGTGCAGCTTAAAAATGCCACAATTTCCCTTCATCATATTTGCCACAGTGTCTCAGACACTATGTGGAAAAATCTCCCAATTACACAGTAATGAATTACTCAGTGTTTTGTAATGTTAGAATGTCACAATCACTCTAGCATTTTTGATGCAGGAACATCCGCAAAATTGCATGAATCACACAACCAGGATGGAAGAGAGAATAGCCTTGCAACGACTATGCTATTTTTCGAATGTCGGTGAGTTTCTTTGTTTAATCTTCCTCCAGCAAACAAAAAGTGACTCAGCTTCAAAATGATGGGCAGGTGGGAGAAAAATAAGTGGAAAGGACACTAGTGAAAGGTTTAGTTAAAGTTAATTCTCAGGTGTTTCTCAGAGCAGGGATCAGTGGTTTGAGAACAACAGGACCAAGTCACAGCCTGGATGAAGCAGACGGGGCAGCAGGTTCCTAAGAAGCTCCGTGGAGAGCAGGCCATTACAGCAGTGAGAAAATGGGACCTGAGCCTCCTCAGCCTTCACACCCATCTGCTCCTGGGAGCTCCTCGTACAGCACTTTGGGTCAGAATGCCCACCTGAACTGGCCCTCTCTTCCTCCACCAGCATCCTGGAGATTCGGCATAGGAATTGGCAGACTTCCACAGAGGGGAGCATGGTCATTGTCTAACACCATCTGGCCCCGGTGTGATGTCTTATTCTTGCATCTGGAGCCCACATTGTGCTGCAAGAGGTGTTGCACTAACACACCGCAAAAGATAAAGCTAGAGACATCAATGGGAACACGGACATTGATAAGGAAATGCAGAGAAAGTGAGCCAACATTGTTTAACATCATGTTCAGGAGCTTTGGTGAACCTGTTGCCTGACTGTGGTCATGTGTGTTGCAGGCATTATGGCACTTTCAAAGCAGGGAATGATGTAAGTTAAGAGATATCTGATGGGAGTTCCTCCCAGGGGAAAGCTTAAGGAAAAGGCTGAGAGTGCTTATTTAGAAGTGTGATAGGTGTGCAGGAACAGTTGTCTTCACAGGGCAATTAGATGAGAGAATCAAATAATGGCAGTGGTGGTGGTTTGAGAAGGAATAGACAGCCAACATCCAGCAAAACGGAAACAAGCAGTTTACATCAGTTGCAATCACAGAATCACAGAATCAATATAGGCACTGAGGTGGGAACTAGAACAGAGAAACAAAAAATATGATCAAGCTGCAAAATAAAAGATTTTTTTTTCTCAATAGCAGTCAAAATAGACTTGAGTGGCACTCAACTTTCCACGGTTTGACTGTCATGCTCGCACGACTATTATCCAAGCCTCCTCTACGTTCTCAGACCTGGAACAGACCCTCAGAAATCCCTCGGTGACCACACAGAGGAGTCTCTGGATTTAAAATCCTACAGATAGGTACTTCTTACTGAATATTTTAGTGTCAGTGGTCTCCAAGCACCACTGTTAGTCTACAGAGGGGTCTATAAAATGTACATTTTCTAGACGTTGAGAGACCTCCACTTTGACTTACTAGCCCCCACGTTGCCTCCCAAGTCTTTCCCTAGCCTGAGTAACATGTACGCTCAGGCACAACAACATGCAGATCTGATGAAAAGGTATTGTACAGATTTCAATCCCATGTATGGAAAAGTGTGAATACATTTTCATATGCCTCTTTGGGCACATATTTTTAGACAAAGAAACTGACAGACAGGAGGATAAAAATAATCATCCCACATACTGTATGCTCAGAATATTCTAATGTCAGTGAAGTTGTCTGCATTTCCATACCAACATTTTTTTATTAGCTGATTCATAACTTTTCATTTATTTCCCCAAAGCATTTGTTAGTTTGCTTGTTTCTTGAGTCTCCGAACGAGCACAGCATAATGGCCTTTCATATGTCCAATATCTAACTCTGACTTTGCTTTCAGACATGAAGTTTCCTAGACACCAAAACAAAGCATTCTGCACATGCTTAAGAGCTTTGCTTTCCTATGTCACAAGCTAGGCAGTTAATTCCCACATATTTCAGCGCTCTGCTAATCCAGAAGAAAACTACACTTGTCCAAGTCCAAATGGACTCCTAATTTGTGATTCCTGTTTTTTCCATAGGAGTTATGAACTGAACGGACTACAGATATTCAGCCACAGTGTACGAAAAGGTGCAACATATACAGAGCCAGAAAAAGAGAGCAGTGATGGAGGAGTCTGATTCTGTAGCTCAGTGACAACAGGAATCCCATGGGCAGGTACAGTAGCCATCACTTCTGTCTTCTGCCCTGCCCCTGTACCTTATCCTCACTGTGTGATTCTTAAATAGTCTCTGGGTTGCTGTGAAAAAACCTTGACTATATCTTCAGTTCTGACTTGTAAAAAGTGGGTCAACACACAAGTGTAACAGATAATATATCATAACTATAAAAGCAATAAAAAATGCAGAAGGCACTCATGCAGTACAGTCTCATTAATATACCACCCCTAAAATCTTGACTTTGGAGTTTCCTGGTGTTATTCTAACCATATAGTCTTAGCATTACATTAAAAGTCCTCACTGCATAACGCTCCGGATGGGCTCAGCAAGCACAGCAGGAACTGAAACGTGGGTTTCTGGGTTTAGTAGTTTTGACCTCTGCTGCCCATCACGAAATATGCTGGTCAGGGGAGACGCATTCTGTGCCAGCAAGAGTTATATCAATATTTTCGTTGGTTGTCTGCTATAGCTTTTCACACCTTTACTTTTCAGAGCATAATAGGAAGATCAACAAGCCTGAAGGATGGTGGATTTAAGTGTTCCTGGACTCAAACTTAAATGATAAGACCTATTTTGAATATTGAGACACATATGCATCCACAGGGGATGGGAGAGAGGTAAAGAAATACATGCAGCATGGGTGTTAAGGAGAGAAAAACAGCGTCTGCTTTGCTGGTTAGTATTTGGTGCCCTCTTCTGCACCCATCCATATTTTTAAAGTTCTTTACAATCAGAGAGGAGCATCTGTCTGTCGTCCACTTTGGCATAGTTGTGCTTTGCTGCCAGGGGCAAAGGGTCATCCTAGCAGATGTCAGCCATCGCGGTGATGGGAAAAGTGGAATCTCTTTTAGGTGAGGGGAATTAATTTGTTAATATTGTCGAGATTAACAGGCTGCAAATAGAAATTAAAAAACATTTAACTGAGATTTCAGTTATGACATCTAAATTATTATATTAATAAAAGTAAATTGTATTTTGATTGTGACTGAACAAGAAACATACCATGTATATAAGGTATATAATCAGTTTAATCACATGCTGATCCCAGGACAATCTCATCCTAACATGTTATGAAATTACAAATAACATATAGCGCACACAATTCTTCATAGTAATTTAAATGTCACTTTGCTAAATGAACTCAAGACAGTTTTGCACTTCTTGAATGTGGAATCATTCTAACATTAATTTCTATTTTTTCCATTACTGAAAGATAATTTCATGCTAGAATTTCAAATACTTAAATCCAAAAGGCTCACTAATTCTGCTCTCACCTTTTGAATTTCAGTAATACCAAAAGCAACAGGAAAGCTTGCTAACTCCTCTTGTCTTTTTACCTTGAACCTCACTGCATCTGCAGATGCAGAAGGCTTTGCAAACGTGTTACAGCAATTCCCTACCAGTCTGCCACAGTTTGGGCAGCTCTTGTTTTCTGTTGAAGTATTAATTTGCTTTGAAAGGAGATGATATAGAAGATATAATCATGCCAGCTCATAGCTCCTCTGCTGAGAACTAAAGAGAGCAATATTTAAATCTTAGACGTTATGAACATGGCAGGACTCATCTCCCCGTGTCATTCCACCTGAGCCCCTGACCGAGGGCAGGGGTGCTCAGAAACATTGTCTGAGCAAGACACAGAGGAATGAGGTTTGGTTTTACCCTCGCAGGTATGCCTCTGTTCCTCCCTATCGCCGGCTGACTTCATGAGAAGAAATCCATCTGACATTTTAAAATTTGCTTTCTTGGATACATAGGTTTGAGCAGCTGCTGCTAACCTCCCCTACAGTTTTGAAGACAGTTTGTTTTCAGTCAGGCTAAACCTTAGAGCCAAAACTGTCATACTTGGGTGACTACATTCTGCATTGAGACAGCAAAGCAATTGGCCTGATTTTAGAGGATGAAAAACAGTCAGAGTTTGCATCAACCTAGAACCTCTGAAACTCAGGCCATCCACTTAAGTGAGCAAATATGCATTCAGTTTCCCAAACACAGATTTCCATTTGAAAAGGCTGGCTAGTGTTTTTGATTTACTTTGGTAATGAACTGCCAGGCTTACTGACTTGTCCTGCAAACTGTTACCTCCTTTTTTTTATTTATTATTTTTTTTGTTTCACTTTGGGAGAGGAAAGGCATGTGCTTAAAATCACTAATTACTAATGTATGTATGTCAGAGGATAGTTAGAGTGAGGTATACCATAGAAGGAGGCTCAGAAAAACATGTGAGAAAACATGCTGCCCTGAGCAGACATCTGATCCTGAAAGCTCTTGCAGACAGGGCGCACCCAAGCAAGGCCCTCCGGCATCATGCATCCTATCATCACACAGCACATCTGAGCAACACCAGAAGTCTTTCTCTACCGGGAGGTTTGCATCTTATCATGCAGGAGCGCAAATCACAAATGCAGGTACTTCCCAGCAAAGCTAACTTTAACCTAAATGTTGCCCAGGTTCAACTCGTCCACAGGATCCAAGCTTCAGTGTGGTGGAGCTAAAGCACTAACTGGCTGGCCCACAACGGGTGCAGCCTAATAGTTCAGCTGCCTGTAGCACAGACATATGTTTGCTCCATGGGAAAGCCTCAAGGGTATGCAGTCCTTCAGTACCTTCTGCTCATCTAAAGAGGTTGGCTTTTTCTTATAAACAATTAACTGGGTATCTTTTGTTTCGTTCTGTTTTGTTTTGTAGCTTAGTCCAGTAAAGAAATCCATAGGCTGTCCATCCACAGGTCTCAGTACTACATATCAGCACAGTGTGGACAAACCAAACTCAAGTGCTATTTCACATTGTGGTTACTTTCACTCAAATAGAGCTAATACAAGCAGAGTAATTCATGCATGGAGAATTCACGCTAACTCTTCACCAAAGACACATCCATCTCAACAAAGACACATCCATCAGTAGTGCACAGGAAGTGATTTTATCTGTGTTGTTCTCACTTAGGTGGCTAATTAAGACCAGTTAATCTGAACAAATTTGAACTGGATTCAAAGTGTCAGCCTCAGAGATTTTTTCTGGTGTACATAGATCAAATCAAATTAATTGATGTAAACTTTTTAAACTTTTCTAATGTGGACAAGATCAAGTGCAGAAGTAAACATGAGTACAAAAAAGCAAAGTTCCAGAGCTTACAGCACTCTGTTTTTTGTGATGTGTTATACCTTTCTATCATGGGAAGCTGACCTTCCAGCAAAAGGACTAGTCAGAAGGTCACTAAATACGGAGTTGCCCTTTGCTTGTATTTGGATAACTCTGATGGATAAAACATTGTTCAACATTATTCAGGAATGACATCAAATGTTTTGCCTCCATATGCAAAAAAATTGTGGTCTAGACTAAGAGGAGGCTTTTGACATCCTTGCTTTGTTCTCAATTTTGCAAAAAAAATCACATTCAATTCATTATTAGATGAAGGCATTTAAAAATACTAAGCCAAAGCTGCAGTTTGAACTCAAACAAGGATGAAGTACCAGTGGAAAGAAGAACATTTTCCTCCTTTTACCACCCTACCTACAGTTTTTGAAGGTGATCAACTGTTGCACGCTCTAATATTAAAAGGATTTTTAAAACACATTTTATTGGGAGGACTTCTGATTTAAAGAGGTGCTTCAGGGAGTAATCAGCTGTTTTACTATCCTGTTGAGATAGCTATCTCTCTGCCAATGTAAGCTCAAGTAATATTCATATCAGTATAAGCAATGTTATGGCATACAATCTCAGAATAAACTGTGTGGAAAGCAGCTTCTAATACGGCGTCATCTACATAGTAAAAATATATGCCACTAATAGAACATACAAAGAGAACAAACACATCACAGGCAAACTCCCCGGGAGAAATAAGCTTTATCACTACACCAGTATCAAGTTCCTCTAACCTAACATAACTAAAATGACTCTGATAAGTCAGTTAAGAAAATGATTTGAGAATAAAACCACTTTGGTTGTCTTCTTCAGTGTCACACTTTATGAACTCCAGATCAGCTGCCTCAGCCTTTAAGCTGCTTGCCTCGTGTCAGACTGCATCAACCAAAATAAGCAGAGGGACTTGAACGAGAAGTCGCTTCTTTAAAGAGTTTATGTCTGAGAGTGGGTGAATTTCAGAGGAGCTGGGCATGCTCTCTACCCATTTGTTCATCCAGATTTCTTTCAACTGAATCTGCCCTTGCAGATTTAAGAAGCCTGAGAACAGAGTTCTGAAAAAGCTGTTTTTAAACTACAAACATCAGCTAACATCATCCAACAGCTAGTAGCATCTTCAATCCAGAGGTCATGAGGAAGCCACTCCAATCTGCTATCTAAGCTAGCTCAGCATCAAGCCATCAAGAACCAGCATCACTTCTTGATGACAACCAGCTGAATTCATCTCACTTTCAAACTATACTATGCTATTTAAATACACCAACAAAAGGACTGAGCCCAAGAGCTAAAATCTCTGTTAGCTGTATCCTGCCTGGGGGAACTAGTGAAGGAAGCACCTCCCTTTGCTATGCAGACCACAGGACCAGCACTTGGTGGCTCTGGTTCTCCCAGCACCTATCCTTTAACAGAGCAGTGGGCTTCTCAAACCTCTGTTGCATTTTGGGACTGAAGCAATATCAGGTTATGCCACAATGACCCACAACACTGCATGCAGTCCTGACAGAAGAGTTTGCCTGAGGCCTATTACGTCATTCTGGTCTGCATACCTGCTACAGGCTTCAGTGGTGCAAGTGATTCCTGGAATACTGCTATTGAGCCATTCTCTAAGGCTATGTACTAATAAATTAAAGTGTCAGGGAAAGGTCCTGGGCAAGGGAAGTACATCAGCTACACTGTAAAACCACACTGCTAGAATAGCCCCTGGTACAACTTTTGTCTGTGCCAATCAGGCCTTTGCCAAGCATAGCTCAAGAATTAGTGCAGCACTGTCACCACTTTGTGTGGATGCTTTGGATGTGGTGGCTCTTTGCTGAATGGTAGGGACTTTACAAACGTAACTGTAAGTCACTTTGTGACAGTTGGCCTCAGTGCCAGAAAACGGTCATGGGATACTTGGCCTACCAGCGCTAGCATAGCTTAAGGGCCTGCCAACTGAAGGCCTGCTCAGCCTCTGCAGAAATTCGGGACCAGATGTAAGATGCTGTTCACCAAAAGTATGGAGGTATAGAGAAAGTGGGTGTGAGTCACACCACTTCTCTTGTCCTAAGACAGCCAGAGCACTCTGACATACCCCTGGAGAACAATCTGAGGGTGCTGGTGTTATCTTGAATTATTTGTCGATGAAAGCGAGGTGTTTGTTTTGGTGGCTTCCAGAAATGCAAGTGAAAGCACTGTGGAGCATGGGATTGCAAGCAGTATGAGAAAGAAAAGGATTACACTTCTCCCCACTACAGTAGTTGCAATGTTTCAGAGAGAAGATACGTCCTGCTGCAGTCTCAACTTCCAGTGAAGACAGATATGTTTGATAATAAACATACAATGTGGCCCACAGAAAGTACAATTACGTGCCATAGTGCTATGCAATAAGCCTCCTGGATTCCTTGTATTTAATCAATCAATGCATAGGGAATTTTTTATTTTAACATCAAGTTCTCCTTAACTATTAGAGCTTGCTCCCTGGAGAGAAATATTGCTAATTATAGTAATTACCATACAGTTCAGCTTCTGGAAATTTTTATTATACATTTAACTTTTGGCATTATAAAATGTGAAGTGCAAAGTACATTTGATGTGCCTTTCTGGACACCTTAACAGTGGCATAATCTATGTCCTTTCTTTGTACAATTTTTGTATTTCTAATATGGAATTACACAAACCCTACCCACTCTTCTGTTACCAGAGTAATGGAAAGCATTTGTTTCGAAAACACTTACCATAAACCCTTTCTTCCTTGTGGTAAACATTCAAAAACTGTATTCTTAATTGTAAGAAAAATTCCTAATGAAATTCTTGTAATCATCATCACATGTAATTATGTGAACTCTTCTTCTAGGAATGATGTACAAAAAGTTCTCAAACAAAAGTCTTCTGTCTATAGATACATTCAACTTGCTTAATTTCCTTCTTGTTTATTATCAAGAAGTAGGAGATATTTCTCTTACAATGGCACTGCCATACCTGGACTGCTTCCAGAAATAATAAGGTGTTTGATGCTTTCCAAGAAATAATGGTTTCTCTGCATCTGCTCAGTGATAGCCTGCTTGGCAAATAAGAGATTTGATAAATTCATTTTCTGAGTATACTTATTTTATTGTGTTTCCTTCAGAAGTTTACTAGATATTTACTTGAGGAAAGGTCAGAATAGATTATTGTACAAAATTTTAAGGTAACCTTGCCACTTGAGACATTGAATTGCATTTCTGAATTAAATGTAATTCCTCTATTTTGTACTTTTGACATTAGAAGTTTTGAAGCTCTGATTAAGCAACCTAGAGATGCATTCAAGCAGTTGTTCCTGTGCATTTATGAACAAGAGCCTTTCCTCTCAGTCTCATTTACTTATGTGTTTTGGACACACACTAGATTTATACTTACTTTTTGTCTTCTACCTATATGCTCTAATCCTTTAGAGCTTGCTTTCCTGCCATAGACTTCTTTTCCATCATCATCTCCTTCCACATTTGGAGTTGTCTCTTACAAGAAAGTACTTTGTTAACCTCCTTTTCTGTTCTTCTTTATTCAGATCTGTTTCTCTTCTTCGTATATCTTCTATCTTCTATAACTATTGACATACAAATTCTTTAAATACTAACTACAAGACAGGCATCTTCATGGTTTTGCATTGGAATAGCTCATAGTCCTATATATGTCACTGCAATAAAATAAATTTAAGAAACAGATTTTGGTCTAAATCAAGAAAATCTACCATAAATAACACCATAACAGCTTGTTAACTGAGTGAGAATATTGCTGTGTCACAAAGGATTCTAGATTTTTCCGAAGAGAAATAAAACAGTAGTATTAAAAAGAAAAGTGGAATATAGAAGAAGGGTCAGGAACATGGATTCAGGAGAAGTTACTCAGAGAAGGTGAACCATTTTCTTACAAAATTGGTTTTGATTCTCTAAAAATATTTGACTTCCAGCTCTTACAAATTATGAAAGAAGCACAGAATAGGTATAAAAGAATATTAATTACACTTTTTATTCTTGTATTTGATTTATGGATATTATCTTACTTGGGTTAGAATAAATGAGCAATATATATGTTGGTGTAAACAGCATGTCAATGAAATCTCCATTGGCTATGATGTGATGAATATTTAAACGATTGGTGAAATATGTTTTTTTCCCCTCAAATAATGTTAGAAATTTTGAAAATATTTTCAAACTTACAGCTGGTAATTCTTAAACCCTCTGGACTGATAGCGTTGTCCTGTCTTGCAGGGTATGCAGTCTGAAAATGTAACTCAAAGATGACATAAGAAAGGCGTGGTAACAAATAATGTAAGGGATTGTAAGGAAAGCTTTTGTTTGGTGGCATTTTGTGTATTTGGTGTTTATTGCTTGGTGTGTTTTGGTACAGCAATAAGAGCATCATAGTTTAATATATGGCTACAGCTCTGACTGGAATGGAGAGAGCACTAAGAAATACGCATAAAGTTTTGAAATGATATGTGTTCTGTTATGAGATAAATTAACACCTCTTTTTCAAGAAGAAGGAAAAGAAGAAGAAAAGGAAGTAGTTAAACATTATATCTCTAAAAACACCACTGGTTAACACATTGCTTTTCCAATCTTTTGATGTGGGGATCTCTTAACTTTTTCCAGCAGAGAAGTGTAAGAATCCATTTTAATAAACCAATATAAATAATTCAAAGTAACAATTAAACTAGATATCATTTGTAGAAATTTTCAGACTGAAAGAGGCAAAACCAATTTTGTTTTCCCAAGCCTGGTCATTGTGAGGCCACCTGCTTGCAGGCTACTAACAGGTGTTCAAAAAGCGATGAGAGCAGTATCCTGAGTGTAGAAATACTTTATCAAATAATTCCTTATTTCAATTCAGGCTCAACAGGGTATTGTTCACTGAATTAAATGGCACTGGGACAAAGCCCAGCGCCAGAGTTTTCTAATTTATAAGTAAAGTACATACCTGTATTTCTTAAAACACTCCATCAGCTTGAGCAAGAGATAGCATTATCAAGTAAGGATGAAGGAATAGACTTGACAAGATAGGAGGGAAAATGGCCATATCAAGAGAGGAATAATAGCCCTATCAAGAAAACTGGTGAGAAAAGGATAGGTGCAGACGTGTAAGGAATATCTCTGCCTGCTGTGCCTCTCAACCTTCTACTTAATAAGATATCAGGACAAAGTACTTCTAAAACAGGAGAAATAACCAAATGACTAACCACAGAAGAACTCTTTAAATACTATTCACAGGAGTAGAGTTACACATTTGCTTGAGCATTTTCAGAATCAGAGCTTTTCTGACAAATGCATCAAAAGGCAAAGCAGTACCATGACACAAAGTACATAAATAATGCGGTAAACTAATGGTCTGAGGGGCATGAGGGAAAGGTGGCTTTTGATTTGTTTGGTTGCTTCCTTCATTTTTTGAAAATCAGTAATTTATTGCATTTAATTAATATAATCACAGAAGATAAGTGGTAAATCCTACTTCAGACTTTTCTCCATGAGCCCTCTCCTAACTGACATCCACTCTGCGCCACAAAACTGCCTGAGGTCAGCTAGCGCAGGGATTCCTTGGAATCAGCATTATATCTGGCACAGAAAGCCTCACAGCCTTTCCACTCAAAGAAATGCTTTTTATAGCACTAGAATTGTAAAGATTTTTCCTGTGACAAATGACAATACTGATAGTTTGTCAGGAAAGCACTTTCAAAAATCAAAAGTAACCTTTCTTAATCATTCTACTGTTGGGTCCTTACACAAATGGTGACAAGTGCTGACCAGTGCTCTTAACAGCTGCTGGTTCCAGGACTGCTAAACACTCCAGGGAAAGTGATCATGTTGTTCTTCTATTTCAGCAGAACATAAACCTAAGGAAAATGAACATATAAAAGCTATTTAGACAGGATTTGATCAGTGTCATACCTGCCACAGAGTCAGGCAAATCGGATCAATAAGGTCAAGCCTGTCTGTAAGCAGATCAGTAAGGTATGAAGCTGTCCCTCAAGTACGTACAAGAGTGAATTGCCAAATGATGTGATCTTCGTGGGCAAGTTAGACTTGCTTTCAAGTTCTGATAGATTTATAGGAACGTAGAGAAACGTGTGATGATAGCAGATTCCCATAGACACCCAAAAGAAAAACAAAGGAAAATGTCTATTTTATTGATTCCAGAAAAGTGTTGACTTTCCCTTTTATTTCCAATGCTTAAAACTTAAGTTTTTATTTTGAATAGCATCATATATTTCCTGATAATTCCACTCTTGCTTTTCTTTTTCTTTCTTTCCTTTTTTTTTTTTTTCCTGAGTCTATCCAGAAAAACTAGCAATCAAAGCCCACTTGGTGGGGGATGCTGAAGTCCTCCCCCAGGAGATATTTAACAAGCTTTTTCATGTTGCTTTGCTTTTATTTAAGTAAACTGAAATGGTTTAATGTGATTTGTTTTGGCCATATTTTATATTTAAGTACAGTTTGACCTTTGCATGTAACTTTTTATAAATGACTGGGAACGCTTGGCCAAAGAGACTAAATGTCTGGCATCCTTTAAAATAAGCTGGAGCCTACTTACCTCTGCAAGGTTCAGGATAATTTGCTGCCAGCCAACCATGTTCAGCTGGGTTTTGACAGCTCATTATAAACGGCACACGATTTGTGACATTGATATGTACGTAAATCAGTCAGTTTGTGACTATGCCCACAGAAGATGCAGAGTCCTTTCTCTTTCCCCAAAGCTCCTGCAAACTTTCTCTCCCCTGTTCTGCCTCCTGTATTGAAAGAGAGCCACCATAATCTGAGAGATACAGTTGCTTGCTGCAGATGTTCAGATTTAGGCTGACATGCAGTATTATCTTCTCACGTGTAAGGAGACGATGATTCAGGCAGTTTCTACCGATCCTTATAATAATATCTCAGTTACGCACGCTATTTCATGAGTTAGCTCCAGACTGCACCATTTACCCACTGAAGCTGAAATTTCCAAGCAACTTTAGCGGTCGGTGGCTGACGGTGTCTCAAGGCTGGTAGAAAATGCCCGGAGGCCCACCTTCTATCTAAGTGCCATGGAGAGCAGAGTACTACTTCTCCATTCAGACCAGCTCTTGCATACATGCATGAATGCTGAAGAAGCTTCCCGTGCTTACTTCCCCCTTCGTACTTACTCACAGAAGGTCACTGTGGACAAAGCTCTTCTTGTGTAGGACTAATACAGGAAGCATCTTTTTCAGGTGATGTGCTGCCTGGCTCTTCATGTGCAGGCACCCACGGGGTAGACTGTAGGTAGTGCCTCGTTGCTGTAACAACAGAGAAGACAAAAAGAACCAGCAGTTCCTTTGTCAGAACACCTGGGGAGGACATCTGTATTATGTTAGACACTTGGTTTTGCTGGACACTTTATAGCCTTCACGTTCTAACATTAAGTACCTAAAACATTATAGCAGGTACAAAAACATTTATTCTCTTAGTTGCCTTAGCACAAGGGAAAGCAAATGATCCCAACGTGTTTTAAATGGATTCAGTACAGACACATGAGTTGGATGTTTCTGGGAAGAAAACTACAGCAGAAAACTGGCCAGATTATCTTCTTCATTATTTGAATATAGCGGACAGAAAGTAACAGCAGTACTCGGTGCTTTTTTTCTCCTTCCTTAATCCAGATCCAATCTGTCATTCTCTTTCCTTGTTATCTCTGTGAAAGATGCTTCACATGTTATTTCTTTAGGCTTTCAGTGAAAGCCCTGATGACTCAGAAGCTTCTGCTACCAATGCTGCTTTAAAACCTGAAATCTTTAAATCACACTTCCTTGTTCTTCATTATTTCAGAGACTGGTTCATAGCTTGTTAAAATAAATATAAATCTTCCTTTTCAGCTCTGAATTAGCCAGTATTTTGGTCATCATTTTCATTTTGAGAGAAGAAGAAATTCATTTCTCCCTGAATAACACTTTGATCTCTGTTGAGCATCTCCAGGAAACACAGAAAATGTTAGGTTCTGATCTGCCAGCTCCCGAGCTCTGAAGACACTCCAAAAACAAAGAGGTTCAATCTTTTCTATGCACACCATTCTTTTCTGAGACTCACTGAAGAGGTGAGGTTTATGCTTTCTTCTTCAGAAAGTGTCCCAAAGAACAATCGTCTCCACTCACATCATTTTATGACATTTCAGTTCCTGTTCAGCTTTCAGCAGATGAACACAGAGTACTTTGTGGCCAAGGTGACCACGTACTCAACAACCTGGCCTCTTTGGCAGGGCAAACGGTGTCTAGGAGCATGGTGCTCCATGGAATAGCCCATGGGCATCAACTGTCTGCTGCTCTGTGCCTGCACCCTGCACAAATTTCAATCCAGCAGGAAAGACGTGAAGCCACAGGAAGGCAAATTTCAGCCTTAAAATCAAGATGGAGTTTGCTGTCTGACAAAGACGTACATGCAGTTCACAACTTCAAGTAACATCCATAAACTGTACATAGACAAATTCCTTGCATCGTCCCAGGAAGGCACACTTCAAGATGTATTTTCTGGTTATCTGGTGACATACGCTGGACTTACAGTATCTACTCCCTACCTATAAGTGAATCTTGGGAAGCATGTACAATTTGAGAAATTACTGTTTTCTTCCATTTATTCTGAATATATGTACATAGTCAGTACTTACAGAAATCAATAACAGAAAGTTATAAATCTGAGAAGGTTCAGTAATGGGAATAGCAATAAATTTCTGTGCGATGAAGAGATAAAACTACTACTTCGCTGTCTATGGATGAGGGAGATTATTTGTATTTCTGGTTCTATTTGGGGCTGTTCCAGCCAGCGTCACAGCTCAGGGAAGGTGGCTCTAACCAGAGCTGATGTGATTCAAGCAAGGTCACTCGGTCTCTAGGCCAGTGTAAGGCCTCCTTTATTTAGCATTATAGACACAGCTTATGGATCTAATGTCAGCTCTGACCCTAAGCTGCTTCTAGGATTAGTAGTGACATTAATTATACAGAGATAAAAAGTCTGATGCAAACCCTAGTTTAAAGCACAGCCCTAAGTAATTCTAATATTGAAATTCTGAATCAGCAATAGCAAGAGTGATAAACATATGGAGGCAAAGCGTATGGTAGACAAACGACAAAGACATTACAGAGTCTAAAAGCACTTGCCAACTAAAAATAGGCCCAGACACTGCATTTGGATCTCTTTGGACTGACTCTGGCATCCATGTGGAATAAAACTGTCTTCAGATGCCTCCAAATTACATCCATGCAAGTTCTCTTTCTTTCTGAGAACTGTTTGTAAATTCAATGGGGGTTACTCAAGCACATAAATTATGGTAGAGCTGGAGCACAGCAACGCAGAAAGGAATGCTCCCCAAAAAGCTTCACAGTGCTCAAAGATACACATAAGCTGTGAAGGGAAAAAAATATAAAAAGAACACCACCACTGTGAAGAAAAGATGAAACAGATGTGGGGCTGTGAAACAAACTGCCGTGAAGTCAGTGGGATTTGGGTAGCACCTTTCTTCATGAGGAAGGAAAGCTGTCCAAAGGAACAGGAGGCACTGCTTTATGAGCAAAGATCTCTGCTGATGTCTCCTTTACCGCTTCTGCGCTCGCTGCAAACCACTCTCACAGTAAAATGAAATATGATCCATCTGTATTTGGTGTTTTCATGTAAATCTGTTTTATTTTTATATTCAATACTGTTGGAATCATGACTCTTGAAACCTCTCACAACAGGTGTGATTGACAGCCCCCTAAGTGCTGTGCCTTTTATAGCATAGCTTAATTGACAGCCCTTAGGTAGCTGGCACATGCTCTCTACAAACTGGAGGGTGATCAGTCCGCATTTGAAGAAATCTAGGTACAATGAAGCAGTTGCTCTTATTATTCATTTTTTAAAAGTAAAATTAATGTGTTTGCATTTAAGAAAGCATGACTTCTGGATATATCAACTTTAAGCCTTTCAATAGTGATGAAAAAGATCAATGCAAAACAATTCCAATGTCAAAAAGCATACATATGCCATAAAATATTGAGAGATTACTTAACTGGAACAGAGTTAAAATACTGCTGAATTATCTGCATTTCTAACATGCATCTTTTTTTTTTCAACCACATATCAATTATCTTCCGAAACATACAGCTTTCTGTCAAGCCACCCTTCTCCTCTTCAGTGCTCTTCCAAGCCAAACCTCGAGCTATTGTTGAATTCCAAGTGATTAGACCTGAGTGTTCCTACACTTTGCTGGTTCTAAAGAGATGCCAGAAGCTGCCCCTGGTTAAGATCTGAGTGGACGCTCTGCCTAGCATCCTCTGTCTCTACCACACACCTGCTTGGGCCCTGGACAAGTACTAGTGTTTGATGTCTGTTCTGGCATCAATGTCCCAGAACTTTAATATGTATATGCATATATATATATGTGTGTGTATATATTCACAGATCAAGGAAGAATAACACAGGTGAGAGAGTTCAAAAAAAAGTTTCTAAGAACTTCAGAAATCAAAAGCAAATCTACTCTTTTATTTTGTTTCTGTAGAGCAGAAGTGAAAACACTAAAATATTTAGACATCTCTTCAGAAGTGGATTTAGATTATAGTATCCTGAGAAGTCTTAATTCTCCAACAGCTATTTCTTTGGTCTTCTGATTCATGGAGTCCCTTGCTTTCTGCTGCAGGTTACCTTGATCCACTGCATGACAGCAGATCATGCTGTATCCCCAGATTATATCCTTGTCCTCATCATCTAGTCCCAAAACAAAAGTAGGTAATGTGTAGAGTACAATTAGCACGTTATGCCAACGTATGGGTGATAAAGTTCACAACTTGAACAAGTTCCCAGAGTTGAGCATTGCCCAGCCAGGCTCAAAAGGGCAGTCCTGCCACACAGGAGACTAAAGATCCACAGAAGGCTTAGCAAAACAACAGGATAGTTTGCATGGATTAGGTAAGCATCTACAGTATGTCAGCTAAACACAGAGATAGAAAGAGAAGCCCATTGGAATTAGATGTGGGTAAGCAGATTAAACGTGGCTTTCTTGCATTTCTCCTAACCTCCGTCTTAATAAACTTGACAGAGGGATGGGGAAGCAGGAGTATAGCATGTAAATAGCTTCCATGACTTCATTTTTATCTTACTTTGGCTGTTGCTAAGAACTGACTTTGAGCTGGCAAACACAGACTCATGTCATGTGAGCAGAAATGGCAACCCTCACACCCAAAGGAATCCTTCTGGAACACAAGCCACGTCCACCACAGAAGTCCATTCCCTTCAAGCATCCCAAGCAATAACTACTTGCATTTAGCTAGAAAACCAGACATTTCTGGAGAAGCGTCTTCCACGGACAAGCAAGTTCAGGTAAACTCCTTGGCAGTAGTAGGATTGTTGGAAAAATACCTGGGTCCACAAATTTCAAAACAATTTGTGCATAAATCCCCTATCTTGAAGGGCTAGTTTCTAAGAACTGACCACTCTGAAGATCCAAGAGACACAACATAGTCTTCATCATTAAATACTGGACTCCACATATACTGAAGTCTCCATTCATCTAATGAATTGTTCTTCATTTGCGAGAACAATTTTATAATCCTAGACTGAAATCGTGAACCATATACTGACTCCCATGTCCTTGAAAATACGCTGTGGATTGCAGTAGCATTTGGTTTTATTTCCCAGTGGGCACAGGAGTAGATAGACTTAAGGAGAGAGGGGAGCTGGACTGACATCAACTAGCTTCAAAGTGCAAGTGGCCAATATTGTGTAGGCATCTCTGCTCCTTGGATTTTATTGACAATTGACTGCATGTGGAGAATGAAAGCAGTTCACTCCCATGGTGTTTTGCTTCTAGACAACCGGTAGTGGTGAGAGGTGACGCTTGTTTGGCACGGCAAGGACTGAGGAGCTCCTCCATCCCTGAGCAGAGCCAGGCAAGACGGCAACAGGTGGCAGATGGGGCTCGCCATGAATCTTCCAGAGGCTTTCTCTACACGCTTTAGCTCCTTCAGCAGTGGGTCAGTGGGATTGTGACCTCGTCCTGACTCCCTTTTAGTCTCTTTTGCAGAAAAAGCTGCTCACCAAGTACAATCCTTACACACCATGTGAATGAAAGCCAGCTGCTGTTACCAGTGCTTGGTCAGGTGTGCACAGAAGAAAGTCATTTCACTGCCTCCCTTTGATGCAGTATTCATAGTGGTTGCTTATATGTATCCATGTCAATAAAAATACCAACGGTGTCATTTTCACAGTTAGTAACCCAGGGAATAAATACATCTTTCCAGCTGGCTTCTCCTTGACCCTGCATGAGCGATTTCCGTTGCCCATTGTCAGTTTTCTCAGACCCTCTTTTAAATCCCAGGAAGGAAATCATACTTACAATAGAGTGGGAGGATTCAAGAGCCATCAGTGAAAACGTGGAAAGAAAAACAAGCCTGGAAAAGCTGAGATTTGCTTCCAGAATGTCCCCTCAAATCATGACTGCTTCTAAAGAGAAGGCCCCCAGAAGTCTAGAATATAATTTTTTTTTTGAATGAATGAAAATTTTAATTACTTTCTTCTTTTCCTGTGGCATAAAACGCTACTGCCAAAATCCAATCACCGCTAAGAGTATATATTTATATATACATACCATAAAGCTTGGCGAAACAAAGAACACCCTCTGAAGCCCCCAAGGTTCAGCATCCCAACTACTAACACCTTGGGAGGTGACAGCATCCACTCCAAACCCCACTGAGTGAGAGAGAAGTGCGTAATCTCTAAAAATTGGTATTTTTTTCTGCATCAACAAAAACTCGAGGCTAGGGTGAAACAAAACTTTTTGCTGCAGCTCCCAGGAGCAGCAAGGTCAAAGCAGACCCACTGCAACTTCCAGCAGCGTCTGCTCCAGCACGAGTCTGATTGCAGCTGTGGGCTCCAGGCTGGGGTTCCTCGGAGCTGAGCCCACCTCGTGTAACACATGCACCCGCTGCCTGCCACAGACCCGGTCCCCCTGCAACACAAGGTGTGAGCCATAATTTTAAAGATTGCTTTCAATTTTTAATAACGTGTGTTTTACTTTTCAGATGCATGTTGAAGTTCCAACACAAGGATTTGCACACAGATGTAACAACAGCAAACAGAAAAACACCAAAAAGCAGCAAGACAACAGAACCCACCAATGTCTAAGTGAAACATGCCTGGAGACTTAAAACTAGGGGAACAAAAATGTCTTCAGATTTTCCTTTGGAGAGCAGAAGTTAACTGCTCCACCTGTTTTAATAATGTCTGTCATAACTGTGCCCCACATCAGCTGTAATTCAGCAGTCACAGAATATCCTGAGTTGGAAAGGACCCAC
This sequence comes from Penelope pileata, assembly GCA_013396635.1. Taxonomy (NCBI): domain Eukaryota; kingdom Metazoa; phylum Chordata; class Aves; order Galliformes; family Cracidae; genus Penelope; species Penelope pileata. Next base: position 51,620 of record WBMW01000890.1, on the reverse strand, counting down.
AAGGATCACTGAGTCCCACTTCTGGCTCCACACAGGACCACCCGAAATCCAAACCCTGTGTCTGAGAGCAGTGTCCAAACGCTCCTTGAACTCTGGCAGCTTGGGGCTGTGACCACTGCCCCAGGCAGCCTGTGCCAGGGCCCGACCACCCTCTGGTGAAGAACCTTTTCCTAACCCCCACCCTGACCCTCCCCTGACGCAGCTCCATGCCGTTCCCTCGGGCCCTGTCGCTGTCACCAGAGAGCAGAGCTCAGTGCTGCCCCTCTGCTCTCTTCGTGAGGAAGCTGTAGGATGCCATGAGGCCTCCCCTCAGCCTCCTCTGCTCTGGGCTGAGCACTCCAAGGACTCCTCATACACCTTGTCCTCCGTTCACATCTTCATAGCCATCCCCTGGCTGCTCTCTGATAATGTTATGTCCTTCTCACAGTGTGGTGCCCATAACTGCATACAGCACAGAGCTTTCAGCGGCCGCCCTGCCCCTGCCAGCCTGGCTTGGCGCTCAGGCAGCAGCGAGCCCCAGGCAGCACGGCCACCGCTCTCCCGAATCCCCGCGCTTTGCCCACGAATCCCCGCCCGTCCGTCCCCGGCATCAGGCCGGCAGCGCTGACACCGCCCGCCCACAGCGCAGGGCACCGCGCAGGCGCGGCCTCGGCCCCGCCCCACCGCCCATCGTTGGCGCTGGGGCCTACTGCGCGCCGCGCTGTATCTCGGGCGGGGCGGGAGCCGGGGCCATGGCGGCGGCCGCTGGGCGCGTGCTGCGGCTGGGCGGCCGCTGGAGCGCGGCGGCGGCGCCAGGCGGGCCTAGCGCTCAGGTGAGAGCCGGGCCGGGCCGGGCCTTTCCTTGGTCACCGCCTCCATACGTCGCTCTTCGGCTCTGCGTGGCGGAGGGTCCGTCTGTCGGGGAGCGCGGAGCGGATGGGCGGCCTCGGGGAGGGCAGCGCGGGGTGGCCCTGCTCGGGGCCCGGGGGGCCTTCGGGAGCGGTGTTCGCCTCGCTGAGGGCCCCGGGGCTGCAGGGCCGCCTGGCAGGGACAGCTTGAGGCGACCGCGTCCCGCTCAGCCCTCAGTTTAGCTCCGTTCCGTCCTCGTAGTGAAGGAAAAAGAGCAGCCAAGGCCTGGTTTGTTATGGGTGTGGGCAGGGTTAGCAGAGCCGGGCTGTACGCCAGAGCCCTGCACAAAAACACAGCGCTTTGAGGTTCATGAGTAGATAGCACTCAAACAGTACTGGGTGATGGCTGACACGCAGGGGAGTTCTGCAATAAGGTGGGGAACGTGGGCTGAGGGTCTGCGTGGTGGCTGTACCACAGCGTGAGGCATAGGGGAGAGGTGCAGTGAGTACATGAAAGGTAGCCCTGGAGAGAGCAGTGTGAACTGCTTTATATTGATTTGTGGATGAACTTTGTGTGTTAGGGATGAAGGCCTGGTGACCAAGTAGGTAGTTCCTTGTGCAGCAGTCAGAAATGCTCTGAAGTTGTGCAAGGGCTGAGAGAAGAGCTGAACAAGTTCTAACACTTGGTCGTGGTTCTTGACTGGAAGAGCTTGTGTGGTTTTGGCTGTCCTGTATCAAAGCTATGGCTGACAGTGGTGCAGCATTCCTGGGCAGGCCCCTTCTTGAATTTGAGCTGAGAACTCACAGAATCACAGAATTGTGGGGGCTGGAAGGGACCTCTAGAGATCATTGAGTCCAGCCACCCTGCCAAAGCAGTTCCCTACAGCAGGCTGCACAGATGGGCATCCAGATGGGTCTTGAATATCTCCAGAGGAGGAGACTCCACAGCCTCCCTGGGCAGCCTCTTCCAGTGCTCTGTCACCCGCATCGTGAAGAAGTTCATACGCATATTTGTGCAGAACTTCCTGTGTTCCAGTTTGTGGCCATTTCCCCTTGTCCTGTCCCCACACACCACTGAAAAGAGTCTGGCCTTCTCCCTTTGCCTCCCGCACTTCAGATATTTGCAGACATTGATCAGATCCCCTCTCAGCCTTCTCTTCTCCAGGCTGAATAGACTCAGGTCACTCAGCCTCTCAATGAGGCTGATATCTTGTATCATAAATGATACACTTTGTATCATAAATGAGGAAACGATCTTGAAGGAGGAGTGACTGTAGAAGGTAGGGCTGGAAGGGGCCTTCAGAGATCACCTGTCTGATTCTCAAAGATGGCATCTGTGCCTAAGCCCATAGCTACAAACAAATCATCGTGTTTCTAAATGTCTGAAATAAAGTGTGTGAAAGGAACTAAGGGGAGGCAAGGCCCAGGAGACTTCAGAGCTTCTTATGTAGTTATCCCATATATCAGTTTAGTGAGGTTGTTCTGAGTGCTGTGTGTTTCTGTGAGTGCCAAAAGCAACTCATGAAACTCAGAAGAAAATTCCACTGAAGACTCTGAAAAACAAGATATCAACAAATCTTTGAACTGCAGGTTGCTGGAAGCTAGGGAAATGTTCTGGAAAACAAAATGTCACATTTGCCCTATCCTTGTGGCTCAGCTGCCTGTTGGTGAGAACAGGAGAAGGTCATGCACCTTTGTTCTGACCTCCTATAACTGTTTCTTATGCTAAGCACTTACCTATCTTTTCCATTAGGGAACTTCCCTAGGATGCCTGTCCTAAAAATCCCTCACTAGAATTTTGTTAATTACTTCTTATTCTTGTCTGTCATAGTTGGGGAAACTTTTTTTTTTTTTTTTTTTGTTTTTTTTTTTTTGGTCTGTTATTTGCAAGCTTGTGTTGAGAGTGGAAGTGGGTAGGGACACTCTGTAACTCCAGCTCCCTTAGCTTTGAGGGGACATTAGGTTTAGTTGTATATTTTTCTAATAAACAAAACACAGATACTTAGTACAACTTACATAACAATAATAATAATAAAAAGATCTAGCTTTGTTACTGTCTGTCACCTCTGTTGTGATTGAGTAGCTCTCTTAGTAGAAGAGTTTGGAGTACCATGTGGCTATTGCGTTTGATTGGGTCTGGAGCTGTGTGTGCATCAAAGCGGATGGTAAATGTGCTGATATCAGAAAGATTATATCGCTTTGCCCTGCCAGCAGGGAAGGTAAAACCCAAACGTGAACTCCCTGCCTGTTGTTACGAATCTCCTGCAGAGTCTGGGTATGAAGTGACTGAGCCTGAGGCAAGTGTTGGCTGCTACAGTGTAGACACTGGGCTACAGGTCACACTGCCCTTCAGAAATTGTTGCCAGTTTGTGTGTTGGCCTCAATTTTTTTGGGAGACTTCAGAACTCTGTGCTAAGAATGGAGTAGCTTTTTCTGCTGTTGTTAGCCAAGCTAGAGTTGTAGAGCCTGCTCGTGTTTGGTAACTTATGCCTCGAAACCACCAGATCTAAATCTCTCCTCCATTATGCAGGTTTGATATTTACCATGTATCTCTACGCTTATTTCCATAGTATACAGTGTAAGCAAAACGAAATACAAAGGTTTGGTCAAATGAGCAAAGGAAATAGATCTTATGGGTGGGGGAGATGCAGTTTTAGTTACTTTCAAGAGAGAATTCAATTAAGGAGAAGTTTCTTCTGATTAAATACTTTAGCAGGCCTGGTATGAAAAGTAATATAAAATCACTTCAGCATGTTTGCTGGCATCTTGTGATACTTCCTGATGTGTTTCACAAAATGCTTATTAAAACATAAACCTGATACTGACTTACCTAATTAATTTGTAGGCCAACTGGAATCTGAGATTTTGTAAATGAACTAAAATACTTTGTAAAACATCACGCTTGAAAGCCAAAAGCTCATGCACCGAACAAAAAGTTGATTTTTTTGGAAACTTCAGACCGGAGCATTTATGTTCTGTGTAGTAGCTACATGTTGTATGCTTTGTCTTGTACAAAACGTGACCAAAGGACTGCTGTTTGCATCTTGTATGTCTGTTGTACCAGTAACTGGAGCTGTGGACAGAAGGCTGCTCCATTCCTGCGTGCTGTTGTGGTTATACTGCTCCAGCCATGTGTCTGCCAGCTAAGCTCTAGCCCAAAGATAAGTTTTAGAACAAATCTGTTTGTGCACTGCTTGGTTTTGGAAATGAAGGCGGTTGAAGTCTGCCAGCGTAGAGCATGGAAGCTGCATGAAAATGGTGCAACAACATTCATGCCATGTAAATTGGTGTCTGCTTTCACCTCTGTAGTTATATCATGTTGTAAAAGGGACAGTGTTTCGTCTGGAGTTTGAGCAGAGGTAAAGCTCTGCTTCCCCTTTCCTTCCCTTTCAAAATCATGGGAAGCTTGACTCTTCCTTTAGTGATACACATTGGTTTTCATGGAATCGTAGGGGTTGGAAGGGACCTCTGGAGATCATTGAGTCCAACCCCCTGCTGAGGCAGGTTCCCTACAGGAGGTTGTACAGGTAACCGTCCAGGTGGGTTTTGAATATCTCCAGAGCGGGAGATTCCACAGCCTCTCTGGGCAGCCTGTTCCAGTGCTCTGTCACCCTGACAGTAAAGAAGTGCTTCTTCATGTTCAGGTGGAACTGTGTTCCAGTTTGTGCCCCTCATCCTGTTGCTGGGTATCACTGAAAAGAGCCTGGCCCTGTCCCCTTGACACTCATCCTTCAAATATTTATAAGTATTGATAAGATCCCCTTTCTCCCAGGTCTCTCAGCCTTTCCTCATAAGGGAGATGCTTCAGGCCCCTCATCATCTTTGTAGCCCTTTTTTGTCCTTATCACCCCGGTGAAGCCAAATCCATGGGACAGCAGTGAGCAAACAGGTCCTAGCTGCTTCTCTTCTAGGCATAAATAGGACAGTCAGCTTGAAGTTGCCTTAAAATGTTTTTTTTTTCTGAAGCAGATTTTGTATAAGCTGATTTTCTATACGTTTACTGTCTCCCTGGAAAATAAGGATTTGCCAAACTGTTTTAATGCTAGGTTGTTTGGGGAGGGGTTGGTCAGGAGAGGTTAACACTCCAGAGCTGTGTCCAGAAGTAAAGGCTTTCCCTTCTCTCCTGTGCTGGTGGAACAGCCTCTTATTTCAGGAGTACTGGTAGTAACCGATGTTGTTTAAAAATGGTGAGGCTGCTTTCTGCAGTAATGCTTCATGAAATGTGTAATAAGTCCATGCAAACCTCTGTGGTTTCCTCTAGGAAGCCAAGGAGCATTGCTTTCTTGTTTGACTGAAATGCCAGAAGCGTTTGGCGCTGCTTTGCACTTCTTGCCTGTGCCACCCATGAAATACTGCTCTTATCCCAGAAGAGGTACCCGATACAATAGATACTAATTTGCATAAGAGGCTGTTTTCTAATTATGAACAGTTTGTGTGTCCAGGGACTTTTGATTAGTGACGAATTGAAACTAGGGAAGAATATGAATAGCTTGAGGGGAGGAGGACAAAAATGAGAAAATTAAAACAGAAATTGACAGGAATAAGATGAAAGCAATCTTTTTAAAGTATCCCGTTTAAAGCATAGCGGAGAGAAAGCAATTTTGGGCCAAGTAATATGGAATCATGCGTTCATTAACAAGAATTACGAATAATTAGTTACTATTACAACAAGTAAGAAGATGAATTGAATTCTTTCCTGAGGAGTGACTGGGAGAAGAGTAGAGAATATGCCGAGATGCCTTTTTGCTTTCTAAGGAAGCCTTGCTGATGGAAACTGTACATTTCAAATTAATTTTTTTCCCCTTTTAATTCTATACATGTAAATGGAATCTCACAAAAAGATTATTTATTTTTATTTTTTCAAAGAAGCAAACCAGGACTAGCATTGCTTTTTCTCCACAGCTCATAAGCATCATATGCAACAGCGTTCTGCCTTGGAGCTGTTTGCAGACCTTTTGTGGCAAATGCACATCTATGTGTGTTCATGTCTCTGTGGTTGTAGCCAGGCTTGGAGATTGCTACTATATTTGTATCAATTATAGGAAGATAGTTAAGTGTTTTGAGCTATTTGTAGTAGCTTAACTCGGAATGATCAAATCCATCAAAATGGTCAGCATGTCTAAATTGTGATTTATAGAAGACTTTCTGTGACCAAGAGGATGTTTAGTTGTTTTGGGTGCTTATTTGGTCCCTCATAATAAGTCTACTAATTCACTTTGTGCGTGTTTGGATTTTAATGTTTGATGAAAGGTAGACTGAGGCTGCAGATCAAGAAGTGAAGACCGTTTAATAATTTGCTGAAAGAAATGAAGGTAAAGAGGGGGCTCTTCTTTCTCTCGCTTTTCAGCCACCTTCTGTCAGCTTTGGCACTTCTGAGAGCCATCTCTGAATGAATCGCTGTCACTAGCTCAGCAGAGAGCTCCCTGCTCTTTGGGAGGGCACAGAAATTTGAGTGATTCTGCCAAAACCAGGGTGCTGCAGGAGACTTTGTTAGCACTAGCTTTGGAGAGAGAAACTAGCATGTACTATTGGCACCAAGCTGAAACTGGGACATTCCAGCCCTGTCAGTGAAGCTCCTCTTCTTCTGACAGAAGGCTGGAATGAAATTAGTCGTCTTAGTTTCTGATTGTCTCAGTAAAAGAGAAAACAAACTTGTCTCCCACAGTGATCAAAAGATAAGTGTCCCTGGAGTTTTGACTTCTGAACTGGAACTGTGCTTGGCAGTAGGTAACGATGAGAATCGCCCTGCTTCCTTTCCTAATCATTCCAGCTGAGGCAGTGAACCTTTCTGAAGAAGTAGTCTGGCACTGAGCAAGGAAGGAGTGCTTCGTAGCCATTCCAGGGCCTTTAGCAGTGGTTGTCCACTGTACCACAGGACACGGGACACCCACACACTTCCAAAAGCCATTAGAGAGCTCTTCTCATATTTCGTTATGGGGTGCTTTTAGGTGAATGCAAAACCTTCCTATATTCTGATTTATATATTTTTTTTTTCAAAGACAGCATCTGTTGATCAATGCTGTGTTCTGCGTTTGCTGGATGTTCCTAACATGCAATGCTACTTTTTTTTCCATCAGAAAAATCTCACTAAATTTAAAACAAAACCTACAAACTTAGAAAGCAGATGCAGAAATACAAATATGTTCAGTAAGAAGAAAAGTAGTTGTACAGATTAATTGTAATGTGCGAAAATGTTCAGCTTTTAGAATTTGTTTTTCAGTTCTTAGGCATTAAACAATTGGAAGAAAATGGTTTCATGAGTGTAACAGCATTTTCTAGCTTACTACGGCAATGTGTTGAATCCTGTTATAAGTAAGCATGACTTGCTTTACTGTTCATTTTATTGAGCTCACTATGCCAAAACTATAAAAATAAATTTAACTTTTGTTTTGTTTGTTTTTGTTAGACGTTGAGGTTAATCTATACCACTACAGCAGCATGGAAGAAAAACATAGCAGCCTCAGGACCTGAAAAGTACACAGAGGCGTTTATTAAGAAACAGATTGAAGAGTTCAACCTAGGAAAGAGACATTTAGCCAACATGATGGGAGAAGATCCAGAAACTTTTACTCAAGAGGATATTGATGTAAGTACAGTTGCTCTGTTGGAGAAGTAATTTACTGTAGAGTTTCAGATATTGAAAGCACTTTACTTCAGCGTGAGCCCCTCAGCTCTCTGTGAATTTTAATCAAACTGTCAGAATAAGGACTACTACTATACATTGCAAACATTGCAACTGTGACTGTGAATAGAGATTCTACTCCTGCTACCATGTGAGGTCAGACATCACACTATAGGGCTGCGTACCGTATCTTGCTAAAGCACAGTGGGTTCTTTTAAAAAGTACTAATGGATAATCCCCTTGATCTGAGGTTATAAGAGGCACTGTAAAGGTTTATGTAGCACTTTGAAACGTTTACCCGCAATTTGACCTGCTGTGTGTATTCAGGTTGGGTTTTCTTGTGTGATACTGTGGTTGCTGGTAATGCAAATTAAATTTTATAGGATGTTTTACAGCTAACCCTCTGGCTTAGCTTAGGGGTTCTAATATAGACCTGCGTTTAAGGCTCATATCAGTATCTCAAAGCATGTTATTTTATTGCCATTCCCTCTGACAACTGACAGATGGGGGAGACTCTTCTTTTTCTGTGCCATTTAACTCATGTATAGATATATCGTCTTTCACTTTAATTAAAAAAAAAAAAAAAGGATTTTTTTAATGTCCAACTTACACTTCCGTCGTTTCTATCTTATTTTATCACACATCAGAGGTAGTGAGGAGGAATGTCATTTGGTGACATTCAGTCTTAGGTGAAGCTGCATGAAGCTTTTTCTGCGCAGCAGCAACGCTGTTACTAAAGCCATAGCAGCACAGTGTATCAGTGGTGCCCCTAGGGTAGATGCTGCATATGCCAAAAGAGGTGTGTGTAGATTCGCTTTTTTCTGGGGAAGGGGATTGTTTTGCTAGCATAGTTTTGTCACCTCTTTGTGGCAAATTCTGTCAGTGTAGCTGTTTCCATGTAAGTGGTCTTGACAGCCTGCTTATGCCAAGGAAGAACTACACCTGTAGGTGGTGAAGCAGGATGATTTCAACCACGTTTGACAGAGAGGCTTCAAAATGAAGTTCTTAAAATTTCTCTGAAAATAGATGGCAAAGTACAGAAGAAAGACAGGTAATGGCCTGCTGAGAAAAAGGTTGAAGTGAGACTTGAGTCTCATCAGGTATCAGAAAATCCATAAGGGAAGCTTGACTTCAAGTCAGAAATCCATAGGAAATCAAGTTTTATGAATACAAAGCTATGCACTGATACTGTGACTTTCATTCACTTTGCTCTTCTACAGACAGGTGCCATTGCAGACCCTTCCAGTCTCAGCGTGGGGTGGATAAGGTCCTGTCAACAACAAAAGTATTCATTGAGGCATCTGGGCCAGAAGTAGTAGCGGCTTGCTTTATGCTGGCTTTCTTGCTTCTCAACAGATCATAGAATTTCCTTTTGAGTTTTTCTTCCCCTCCTCCCCCCCTCCTTTAATGACACTTCTGTTACAAGAAAGTAACTCGAAAAGATATTCGGGCACGAATCCGCCACTAAAAAGACCTCATTTTAGTACAGTGTGATGCTGCTCCTTATAGTTTAGTTAATTTGCCTGAGAGGTTAGTGATAGGAAAGTGCATTCACCTTCCTTCTCTTGATAAGAGTGTAGAGGGAAGTCTTACAGACAGCAAGGCTGGGAGTGGAAAATGACCAGCATTATGATCACTTGCACAAAATTAACTGAGCTCCATAATTAGTTAACACAGTGCAGGTGGCAGGTCTGTTTTGCAGACTCTATTTCTGACAAGACGGAGAAGTGGAGCCAAAAGAGTACTGTTTTGTTTAGTGGTACCAAATATCTGTGGTATATGTTTAATTTCTTCATATTCCATCAGGTGTTGAAAAATACTGAGTGTATAATGGTGTCTGCTATGCATAATTAAATTTCTGTTATAAAAATATAAAAGCTGCTTAAGCACTGCCAGGAGAATTACCAAGCTTTACATTTTGAACAGTGATAATTCTTTCTGATGAGTGCTTATATACCTCCGTGTCTTCTACTCTTAATCAGTCTGTGCAGTGTGTTTCAAAAGTAGACATCATAGGATTCTGTCCTTCACTAGAGTTTTAGGTATAGTTCAATAAAAGCTAAACCTTGTAAAGTTTTAAACTGGAAAATAAGTTGACTTATTTGTTAATCCTTCTCCTGGATGTTGTGGAAGCAGAATTGCCTCTTATTGATGCTTTTATTTGGGAATGAAAAGTTAAGCTGTGCATTACAACTGTATTTCTGGAGGAAAAAAAAATTCAGCAAATTGATATATAACTCTGCAGAAGTCTACCAATTGCTTTTTAATTGGTATTATAGACCTAGCTCTGAAGCTGAGGTGTTTTATTCTCCTATGTGTGACTATGTGGTATGAAGTTTCTCTAATTGATTCGCTTTGCCCATTCCATTTGATGTATCATTTTTCACAATATTTCATAATTTGTGCTCATTTCTAATGAACAGAGTCGTTAGGACAGGCATGTCTAAGTACAACTGACAGCTAACATTAGGTGCCAGATGCAGTTTATAAAGCTATGTAGAACTGCAGAGAACAGTTTAAATAAATTAGCACCTGTACATTAGTCTCACTTGCTGGTAATTTATAAGCGAATCAGTAGAGATGACATTTAGGTAAGTCATTGATCAAGTTAACAGCTGCATACCCACTGCCCAGCTGGGATACCTAATTAATAGAGATTGCAGTCCTGACCCAGTGCTTTTCCCCGATTGAGTCTGTAATCCTTTTATTTTTTTGATTTAACTTTAACTTACAGTTGTAGTAAACAGCCCACCTTCATTTTCCACTGTCAGTTCTGTGATGTTCTACTTTAAAGACCAGAAACCTAAGTAAGATTAATACAAGAAAAGCATCTTAATCTACTTGACCTATTTATATGTCTGTATTTTTATTATTCATTTTTATGCAGTCACTAAATGCTCTCTGAGATACGAGTTCATCCGGAACTTTTTCCTGTAAGTTAGCAAAACTTGAAGGCGAGAAATGTGTTCATTTTCTTCTGCTGTCTGCCACATGACCTAATAGATTGTTGTCAAGCAGATGGAGGAATTTTAGTCTAAAATATACATTTAGAAATAAGTATATTCAGCTGCATATATATTGTTGCGAAAGTACCAGTATGGTTCTTCACTATGAAAATGTTATAAACGTGAGAAGCTTCATTCCTTAGAGGGTATAGTTTCTTTCAATGAACTAGGACTTCTGTAATGGGTTTAAAAAAAAAAAAGAAAAAGAAAAAAAAAGAGGGTGATATTTAGTTGCTTTTAAAAATGGCTTAGAGCATCTGATTTCTAAGTAACATTCAAATTTTAGCAACCCAGACTGTTAGAAATAAGTGAATATTAGCATATGTGAAATGTCAGAAACGTTACTCAGAACGAAATATGTTTCTGAACTTTCATTTATCTGCAAGAACATGATGTCCAGCGTTGTCCTTACCGGAAATATTGGATTTCACACTTTTTAAAAAATGACATTTTTTCATTTAAAAATAAAAGCTAGAATACTTTTTTCCAACTTGCTGGAAATATTCTGGATTTTAGATGCTGAAAACTTTGAGTATTGCTAGTATGGTTAGGAGTAAACACAGCCATTCCAACAAACATGTCAGTTTGAGAAATAGTGAAGTACAGTGTTTAAATAATGCAATTCAAGAGCTAGAGTTTTTCTGCAGAGTTCTCCAGGTTTGAGAAGAGAAGTGGGTCTGGTGTGATCAGATGGAGAGAAGCTATTGCTCAGATGTTCTGTTAAAATGCAGTAGCACAAAGTGTCACTCCTTAAGTCAGCGTTTTCATTGTTAAAACTGTATATTTGAAAGAGAATGAGGTGCATTCTTGAGCCCTCTGGGCTGAAGAGGGTGCTACTGCAAGGGAACCCACCTCCTGGGGTGTTTTTTCAAGTTTTTTTTTTTTAATTTTCTTTTCTGGATGCTTCTTTGATAACTATCTTTACACATGATTTGAGCAATGAAAATTAGAGTGGGATGTTTTCTATTTGAGCTGTAGATTCAGAAAAGTGTGGGAAGGCACTTGGGCAAGATGAATTTGCCCTGCCAAACCTCTCTCCTCTTCACAGAGAGTAATTTAAAGATGGAATTGGTGCCTCAGTGTCCCTCCTTGTCCCAGTATGACTCTATCAGCTCTGTCTGAATTCAAGTAGCACGTTTTTAATTTTTCAAGGCATTTAAAAAACAACAACAACAAAACAAACAATAAATCCTGTTTGACTTGGAACTATAGTCTCTGACTGAGGAAATGAGTGAACAAAACTTTTTGGCTTGTACATAGGAAGGGGCAAGAGGATCAGGAGCCAGCACGTGCAGCATACGCAATAAAGAGGAAAGATGAAGGTGTGGCAGATCTATTGAATTTGTGTAACATGCCACATGCGGTGTTGGGCAGCTTATTTAGTGAATGGCTTTGCCTGTAATTTGTTTGAAGGACTGCCAGATATGAGTTTTTTTGATATGGATAGAAGCTTGTTCTCATTATGCCTACTGGCTTGAATTCAAACTGGAAGGGAAATTCATTGTGGTCCTGTAGGAGTGTATTGAATCATCTGGTATCTCAACAAGTGCTGATATAGCGAGATTACTTTAGTTTGGTAAGAAATGCAAAGTTTGCCAACGCAGAGTAAAATGTCTGAGGTAAACCATCTGAATACTAATGTGCTCATTGTGAGCTACTGTTTTTTTTTTTTTGAGAGTGTGACTACAGAGGTGTTTTTTTTTTTTTCCCCCCTGCATGGATCAACAGAGTTTAAAAACACGCACCTTCATATCCTGAGAGGAAACAGATTTTTTTTTTTTTTTTGCAGTACCTCACAGCAAATGCAAGCTGTACCAACTCCAGTTTTTTCTAGTAGTTTACGTTAGCATTTATGGAAACACCATTCTGTTGGTATGTACCAGGATTTGTAAGCATATCTGCTGAAAATAAGTACGAATGTTTCTTTTTTAGAAAGTTGTTTAATTTCCAAAGAAAATGGAAAATAATATGATTTAACAAGGAGAATTGTGAAATAGCAGCCCAGAATCAATCTGTGGAGGTTAGAGTGGGATGAACGAAACCTTGCATGTCTGAAGTGATGGCCTAAGGAAAGCGATTCTTGGTCAAATTCAGTAAAAACTGAGGACACAGTTATTTAACAGCAAGAAACTCCCCTGAATGAAGGACAGCAAGACTTCATCTGGAGTCTTTTGCATCCCAGGGTAGTTCCTAACAGGTTGTAAAAACAAATATGCCTCCTTGATTACATTTCCATAAAAAGGGAGAGGGCAGTAAGACTATTTCTTTTCATTTT
>WBMW01000890.1:0-22050 GCA_013396635.1 Penelope pileata | reverse complement strand
CCTTTTTTTTTTTATTATTTTTTTGCTACATCAGCCTCTAAAATGAAACATCTGGTGCTCTATGAAAGTGTGAAGATCAGCTTAACTTCTTCGGTACTTGAAATTCTGTAGAATATTAAAGGCACATAACAGATTGCTTTTGATTTATTTAAGGTAAAAGAAAAACTTCAAAAGCTACTGCAGTAGTTTATGACAATGGGACTGGAAAAATGACAGTGAATGGAATAGATGTTCTCCATTACTTCCCAGTCCTGCAGGACAGGTGAGAGCACGATGAAATGCTGTAGTTTTGATGTACTGAAAATATTCCACCGAAAGTAATGCTATGTAATTATGTTTCGGTGCTATACTCCACGGAGTTGATGCTATGATCTTTTTTCTGTATAACTACCTATTTTGTGAAAATTAGTCTTGCTTCTCCTCCTACTTTTCAAGAGTCATTAATATAGGAACTGATAGGCAAGTGTTGTTTTTGTTTCTTATCTCTCTCTTTCTGCAGGGATGCGGAAACCAAGAGCACAGACTATTTGGATAATTAAAATTTTGATTGCTTTAGAAAAGGTGATTTGCAGTTTACTTTATACAAATAATAGTAAAAAAAAAAAAAAAAAAAAGTTATCAAATTGTTCCCTGAGAGATTTGCAAATTGTATTTGTGTTTAACTGCTCTGTCATACTGTAACATAGTGGAAGCAAACAATGTGAGAAACTTCATATGCAGCTTCAGATTTTGAAGGACGTGCACAGTTTGCTATAGGGAAGACTTTTCAAGAAGGATAGAAAAATTCCTTTGTCAACCTTTGGTGGACCTTGGCTTCTGAGCTCGAGAGTAGAGTGAGAGATTGCTCAGTCTTAATAGCCAGATCTTGGCATCCATAGATAATTAGCAAGACAAAATTAATTGCAAAACTGAACTTGAAGTACGTACCATTGACAGTTTGAAAATTATCCTTGCTGCTAATTCCCTGTTGATGTAGTTTATTTCAGTGGGATGTTAGGGATATAAATACCTTTCTGGAAGTTAACTATGTTTTTGTATGTACTGGGATAGGAAATGTCTATGAAGTAATGCACAAGTATATATTACATTTTTATTATGCTTTTTTTTCATTTTTAGAGAACAGTTGTTGTTCCCTTTCCAGTTCCTTGGCAGAGTAGGAAAACATGACACAATTTGCACAGTCTCTGGTGGAGGAAGATCCTCACAGGCTGGAGCAATACGTTTAGCCTCTGCAAAAGCCTTGCGGAGTTTTGTGACTGAAAAGGAAGTGGAATTTATGAGGCAAGGTAGGAACAGAAACTTTATTTTGGTATTTCCTAATGTGTTTCTAGTTTAAGTGAATTAATACAAGAATCGTTAAGGAGCAGATAGTGCAAATTTGAGTAAATATTCCCAGTGAAACCTTATATGTTGCATGAATGGGATCTGTATAAACTGTTTTCATTTTATTTCCTAGCATCCTTTGTATACATTTTGGATGACTTAAACATTTTTTCATCTATTCATGACCTCTGTTTGATCTGTAAACCAGCTTATATTGCGTCTACATAAAATCACAGAGCATACTTGTATGTTCAGTATCAAGTAAATTTGGATCAGGCAATGTGAGCTGTGGAGTACTAACATTGTATGTTGTTTTACTTGCATAGTTGTGTCTTGTTCATGTGTAAAAAGTTCTATTCTCAAACACTGGAGCTTTAAAGGGCATAATGAGCATAAACATACTACATGAAATGAGCCAGACTGAAGGAATTTCTTTTCTCTCTTGCTTTGGAGTTGGCAATTTAGCCTAATAAGATAGAACTTATTTGGATAACTGCAGTATTTGATACTTCTTGGTGATGAGACACCATACTGTTGCAGCAAATGCAGAGTTATGAACAGAGAGCCTTTAACTGTGCTCTCCCCAAACTAGTAGGGATTACCTGTGTGTATTATTGGCAGAACTGTTAATATTTTTCCACTCTTGCCATCCATGGAAGCAAAGCTGTGTTTGTGCTAGTATTTTTGGAACAAGTTTCTCTGATTATAGTTCTTCAGTACTGATAAGTGTGACTTGCTGGGAATACTCCTGCAAACTGGTACTTTAATGAATTTGATATCTTTTAAGGAGATCAGCATGATTCTGAAGAAGTTTTTGACATTGTCAGATACAGTTTGGAGACCACTGCTTTAGATTATGCTTAAAGTTTTAAAAGTCTCGTGCTTTGCACCCCAAGAGCTCACAAGATCCATTGTGGTGTATGAAGAAAAGACGACAACTTCAATTGTGCACATAGATAATTTGTAAATGAATGTATAGACTTAACTGGGGTGCATGCTCAAAAATCTTTTACAGATATGAGTGTGCAACTAAAAACTTTCAGAGACCACTGCGCTAAAGACTTAAACAAAATCTATGATGAAGACATTGTGGGATTTCATAGTGATCTGTAAAGTAAAATGAGAGGAAAGTTCAGTTACCAAAGAAGTTAAAATGTTGGAGAAACTGATTACATTCCTTTCAGCTTGGACCTTTATCCTTCTAGATGTTGTAGTTCATATACAAACAATATCTGTGATATTAGCTAATAACAATAAATAAATGGGTGCTTCTCTGTGTTGCAGCTGGGCTGCTAACAGTTGACCCACGTGTGAAGGAGCGAAAAAAGCCTGGTCAAGAGGGAGCACGACGGAAGTTCACCTGGAAAAAGCGATAAGTCTGAGTGTTTAAAGAAAGGCGGGATGCTCCAAGAATTTCACAGCACGTGGTTATGACTTAACTGCTCTATAAATATATTTAGTAATAAAGACTTTTTTCCATTATAACTGATGTTTTGTCTAAGAAACAACAAATCACTTTCTTCAAATTTATTTAAAATCACTGAAAATTGTCACATGATGTGTTGAAATAAATTCTGAGTGCCAGCTTTCTAGCTCTGCTGTAGTCAATTAAAATTTATGAAACTGTTGGTGCATTTTTGAAAAACGAACCTATTCATTTAGTGACTTGACAGTCAAAGTTCTGGAATGAGCTCCTAAACAGGTGTTTGCAGTTTTGAAGTGCCTCCCTTCTTGCATCTCAGGTATCTGAGGATAAGTGATAACTTCCAACCTAACCTATGGTGGAGCTGAGAAACTAGTCAGAATGATACTGACAGTTGTTGAGGGGATGTTGATAGAGAAACATTCTCAGAGGGTAACTTTTGACTTTGGAAACTGTTGCCTCGAGGATACCTCCCTAGGGTTAAGTAGGGAGTGATTCAGATTGAATATCTAATTTTAGGTGCTCTGAATCACTCTCTGGAGGAGTCAGCTTTTTTCTTCTTCCATTAAATGCAGAAAGAGCTGGAGGGGTTAGCCTGAAGTTTATCTTCTCCACCCTTGAAATCTCAAGGGGTCTGATCAAGGAGGCATGTTCTGAATGTGGCTAATGCACGAAGATAGCATTGGACTCTTTGCCAAATCCAGTCAGAACTTCTCTTTTCTTAAAATCAGAAGCAGGAGGTGATGACAGTGCAGCCCACCTCCTGTCTATAATTGTAGCCTTCCAAAATAGACTAGTGGTTACAGCACTCCCCCAAAAGCACAAAATGTTGGTTTATTTCCATCTTCCTTCCTGGGACAGAGGTCAAATACTTACAGCTTCCAGGAAAAGCATATCCTTCGTCTTTTCCATAGGAACTGGGCTATGGTGGAAAAGAATATCATGTTCATCAGGCCAGGGGAAAGCAAACAAAAAGAAATATCTCTCAGTAGTTCTAACAACAGGGCCGTCTCTCTGAGTATGGGAGCACAGCGCTGCCTCGTGTTTGCCATAGATCATACCAAAAATATTACACCTCAGAGATAACAAAAGTTGCATTGTATCTGATAAGTAACTGAGTGATCTGTATGGGCCATCATTTTCTCAAGCGTCATTCAAGAGGCAGCAGCAAACACATAGATCTCTTGGACTGAGTAAAACAGAGCAGGCTAGAAAATGGTTTTCAGCAGTCTGTGTCCTTGATGGCTGTGGTCCTCGTTGTTTCTCCAGAACCACTTGGTGCTTATTTTTAACTGTTGTTCTATTTTGTGTATTGAGAATGCTCAGTAAACTTGGGCAAGATTTCTCTGGAGTCTCTGATAGCTTTCATGTCACTGAGGTTGGACTAGATGATCTTGTAGGTCCTTTCCAACCTAGCCTTTCTATGATTCTAAGGTAGTTGATCTCAATGAAAATCCATGACTTTTGAAGCTGACTTTAGCAAACAGCAGAGACAATTCACCTGACTCTTGGAAAAGCAAATGGAAGTTACGCTGGACATATTTTAGACTAAGGAAAATAGAAAATGGTTGAACTAGCCTTTCTGCTCATTTATCTCTGAATTGCTAATGTGTTGCAAGATAACTATATTGGGTTTCAGTAAAAGTTGTGACTTTTAATAAAGCTTTCAGTAAATACCCATTCTAAGATGGGAATCTGGGAGGTTCTTTTGATGTGCTTACATATCAAAGCATGAATAAACATGCAAACTGAAATGGAGGTGCCAGCTGCAGAAGAAATGGGAGGGTAAGAGAGAAGGATCCTACGTTTTAAAGACAAATGAGTCTGATAAATAGTTTATTGCCTAAGTATTAGGCAATAAAGCTGTAAGAGTGCAGCAGGGTATCAGTACCTACACCATATGATGTCTTTTATGTTTTAAAGGATTTCATAATGTTTACCTTCCAAAAAAGTATGGTCATGGCCCTCATTGTTTAGACCCAGCAAAAATTTTAGGCAGGGTAAAACTTGAGGATTTATTACACCTTTAGGGAAGTCCCTAGAAATACCCAGTTAATGATGCGTGACCAGTTCACTTGCTTCATAGCAAGTTGCTCAAGCTTCCAGTTAAGTCTGCTACAGGGCTGAAGGACGGTTTTTGAAAAGAAATAAATCCACAGAGTTACATATATATTACATTTTTCCTTGTATCAGCTCATACCTTAATCATGTGCAATATGTCAGTGTTTAGGAGTTAGGACATGAAACATTGAGAAGGACTCTTTGTAGTGTTAAAGCTCATCAGAAGGTGAGATGACTTTTTTTTCATTCATCTTTACAGGTTCATTGGAATTGTAGAATCCAATAAGGAAATTTTATTGGAGTTGTTGATTTTGGTTAAAGCACAGTAGTAGAATCAGATTATCAGTCTGAACCTGTTCCCCTCATCCCTTTACAATCTCATGTTTCAAACCACCAGCATGGGTGTGTGCCACACCTCTTTCCTGCTGCTTCCGTGTGCTTCCAGATAATTTGCCCATACAGTTCTCCTGATTTAAGTTGATTTTACTTGAGTGGAGGTAGAATTTAATGGGAAGATGTGCAAATGATGCCCTGTGGTTAGAGAGAATATGCTGTATCGGGGGAGGTCTGAACCACTTTTCAAGGATCATTCAGTGCACAATGTCACATCACTCCTCTTGGAGAAAAGCTCTACCTGTGGAGTTAGCACTTTGTTAGCTAGCTATTGAAAGCAGACTGCAATTCCACAAGCATTTGTTACGCATACCATCTTGATAAGCCTGGTCTCCCCTCTCACAGTCACTCAGTAGCGAGGGCTGGGGGTGCTTCCTAATGTGTTTCTTGCTATCAGATTGCACAGTGAGAAGTCTGAGGTTGATGGGAGCAGTGGTCTTGAACATCTGCCTGCCTGTCTCTCTGCATCCCTGTCAGGCTTCCCAACTCTGACCTTTGAATCACTTCCAGTGTGGACCAACTTACCTTGCCAATAAGATTTCAGAAAAGTATAGTGAATGTGGTGGGTGCTTGTACTTAAAACATTGAAATGTTTTTAGACTGCGGGCATAAGGAGGAAATAAGCCTTCTGTGCTTTCCAGTCAGGGCGTGTTGTGATTCTTCGTGCAGGTTTGATTTTTTCCCCTCCATCGCACTGATGTTTTGCCTTAGGTAGGATACCAGAACTGGCTGCAAGTCAAACGGAGTATATCAATACAATTGATTTCTGGTAGCTCTTGCAGTGTGTTCTGTTTCCCACAGTGAAGAGAAGCTGCGGAGATGTTTGGTTTGTCTTAGTGCTGCCGTTGTACCACAAGGTGGAGCAGTTTGCAATCTAATAGAACCGATTTCAGCGGTAATGGCGGTGAATCTTCCCTATAAATAAATACCGACGTTTATAACAACAGATTAATATTAAAACAACCGTATTGGGTTTTTAAAGTGTAGATTCATATTTTCTTTCAAGGATTTTTTTCTACTGGCAAGGGAAAGATTTTAGGGCAAAATAATGCATGTGAGAGAACACTGGTTTTCAGAAATCTGATTTCAATGAATCAGTAATGCCTTCAAATTGGTATTTCAGATGACATGCTAAGAAATGGCATTTGATGTGTGAAGCCTGGGGATGGAACAGTAACACTGTGCCATTTATCACAAAATTAAACTCACTGATCTCTCTGAAAACGGGGAAGTTCTGGAGTTACTCTGGTGGTGAGTAGCCATAATCCTGATACGTTGTGGAACCTGTTTAAAATGGACTGAGGGGTTTTACAATACTGCTCACATGAATGTTGGGAAAATTTGTTCTTAAACAAGCAAATAACGTTTAATTTGAGTTTTTCCTCAAAACTTGTGTTTAAGGTATTGTTCTGCCTCTTCTTCAAAGTCCGTAATCTGGGGAGACCTCATTGCAGCCTTCCAGTGCTTGAGAGGAGCTTATAAGCAGGAGGGAGACCAACTTTTTGCGTGGGCAAAGCATGATAGGACAAGGGGGAATGGCTTTAAACTGAAAGAGGGGAGGTTTGGATTGGATGTCAGGGGGAAATCCTTTCCTCGGAGGGCGGTGAGGTGCTGGCACAGCTGCCCAGAGAGCTGTGGGTGCCCCATCCCTGGAGGTGCTCAAGGCCAGGTTGGATGGGCCCTGGGCAGCCTGACCCAGTGGGTGGCAGCCCTGCCCACGGCAGGGGGTTGGAACTAGGTGGTCCCTTCCAATGCAAAACATTCTGTGATTCTATGATATAAAAAATAGGGAATACTTTCACTATTTTCTTTACCAACTTCTGGATGAAAAGGAGCAACTAATGATGGTAATGAAACTTAAATACCAAAAAATTGGAAACGCACATTAAATTAGCATCGTATAAGGCTGGATATAGTGATTTCATGTCACACTTGAAAGTAAAGCTATACTTCAGTCTCACAGTCAGGCTGGTCATTCCCAAACTGTTTCAAATGATAAATGTGGATGCACTGTCCTAGCAAGTGGTGTTTTGCCTGAATGTTCTCCTAGTCAAAGTTCAGAGGATGCCATAATAATGCATGGGATAAATAGGCAGTGGTTGAGAAGCGAAGCTACCAACCCTTTTATCACACTTCCTCTATTTTCTTTGAGAAGTATTTGATGATGATACACAATGACCTATGTACATACTGCTTCAGTCATCAGCAACAGAATTTTTTTGTTGTTACTTTTTCAATATCGGGTAGAAGAGTTCAACCTGAGCAGAAAAACATGAGAAGATAGGTTTTGTTGTGGATGTTACAGGTACTGTGATTAATTAATTTGGTCACTTTTGATTTATCTATACTGATGTTTTTCCTGGATATTTTGATCTTTTAAAGAGATTAATACTATGTGTAAGCTGGCAGAACTAAAATCAAGAGCAGTGTAACTTCAGACAAATTCCTAAAAAGCTGCATACTATTTTCTGGCAATTTATCTACATATTTATTAGTTATGTATATGACTAGTATGAGGTTGCCAATTTTGTTGTTTCATCTGTACAATTATTTCATAAATTCCTTGCATCCATGGAAACTTTCACAGCACCCCCAGCTGTTCTATGTAGACAAGAAGTCATGGGCTGGAATTGGAAGCAGAAGTATTTAGGCTCTGCTAGCTCTCAGCAGCCATCAGCTGTAGCAGCTTGCTGGCATCCTGCAAGCACACATGGGTGCAGATTGCTGCCCGTGACCTGTCCGTATAAACAGAACAGGGATGGTGTGGGAGAAGAACGGAACATGCAAACAAGTAGGCGATGATGGGTTTAGGCTTCACGTTGTTCAGTGTCAGTGGTCACCTTTGCTGTTAGTTTTCAGCATGAAATAACTGAATCTTGAAGTCTTTCTTTTTGGGCAATCCCAATCCCATCAGCTCTTTCTTTCCTGATTACCAACCAGGATGCTCCTGGGGTCTCCTCAGAGGGAGTCTGTAGGCAAAACCCAAAATAACCAAAACCCAAAATAAATCTTTATGGCATTTAGGATATGTGCTGACCATTTCTTCATTGTTTCAAAGAATGCCATATTCAGATGCTGACAATGCTGACATAAGTTACCTAAGTGGATTGGTGTAGGATGTGCTTACAGGCTAGGTGTGGCCCTGAAAAGGCTAGTGCATCCCCAAAGCAATTTCAAGCAAAACTAATAATACACTAATTCTTTCTTCTGAAAGTGAAATTTTTTGTGTGAGATCAGCAAAAGCAAAACCTTCTCTGTTCCAGGACTGCTGCCCTGGAACACTTTCCCTTAGTAACTGCTGTCTCTCGTAAGGCAAGATGAGGCATGACGATGTCAAGACAATGATGATCATGCCACTGGTACTAGGGTAGAAGTAATTCCAAAACCTCCAGCCTCATCTTGGTACAGTTGTTTCAGATCCCAGAGCAGCCCTGTGGGATTGGGGTTGGTGGCACCTCTTAAGTTTTGACCTTTCGTGTGTTGTATCTTGGATGCTGGGTCACGTGTAGGCAGTAGTGACAGCTGTAACACCTTTAGGTGGTGTAGATATCAACTGATTTTTGTGTTCACATAATGTGGCAGGTTTGGGACAAAAACTGTGCAAAGCAAGAGAGTAGGAGTTTTGTTAACACTAAAATGGTAGAAATGTTGTTGAACACTGAAAAACAAGAAAAACAGGTCACTGCTTTCTACAGGACCTTGTAACTTCATCATATACACCGCTTTTCAGGCTCAGTTCCATGTGCTCCTCTGTATTTGTGGGACTAGCCAGCAAGTTTCTCACTGAGGGTGCTTATGCAGAGGGACAAATACATGAGAAAGCTACGACATGCATCCTGAAATTACTGTTCGAGAGAAAAAAATCTGCTTTGTTCAACTTCACTACAAAAAGGAGAATTTCAGCACACAGTTAGGCAATATTCTCTCACCTCACAAGCAGAATCATGGGGCAGATGGGCTGCCTGGATCTTCCAGCTTCGTGCTGCAGGCTGCCTCCCCCCAAACCTGGGTTGCCACATCCCCATCCCAGTGAGCAGCTTTGGGGTTGGCCGAGGGAACACTCACCAGCAGCAAGTGCATGGCACATTCTGTCTCAGGGTTGGGTGCTAGCGTGTGCACTGTGTTTGTTGCAAGAGGGGAAGGAAACTCGGACCTTACTGAGCCTGTAAAGCCTTAGTGCCAAGATCCCCCCTCTGTCTTTCACCTAGGACAGCCCTCTGGAAGCTCTTCTGCTAGAATTGGTGAGATACGTGGGCTGTAACAGTCAGCACTCTCACAGATGTCTGACCCTGGAGAAAAGTCACTTTGAGGCCCATTCCAAATTCCTCCCGACGTTACCTCAGAACTCCATTTAATTTCAGAGGTGGGCGAAAGCACATGCTTCAGGGCTGAAGAACTCATTTGTTCTCCAGTTGTGAAGGACACAACGATTTTATTTGACTGAGGCAAAATGAGAAAGGAAAATGATATTTCAAAAATTTTGTTGGAGAAATATTTGCTTCTTTGTTGCTGCAACAGAATTAGCAGGTAATCTTTGCCTTATCTCATCTGGGCGAGCTGGTTACTGGTGTGCTGGTGGAGCTGGTGCTGGTGAGCTGAGCCTGCAGAGCACGCACATCACCCTCTGGGAGGTTCACAGGATGCCTCAGACCAGAAACTTGCAGAAGAGCTGCCCAAGATAAGGCACAAAAACCAGGCATGACGTTGTCGCCAGGCAGCCAGGGCAGAGGCACCGCTGGCCCGAGCCCCTGCGCTTGGCTCCAGCGGATGATGTGCCCCTTCCTGGCAGCAGCACAGCCCATGCAAGTGCTGTCATTCACCTGTTTCACACAATCCTGTTTCACAGTCCACTATAAATTTCTTTGTCCCTCAAGGAGTTTATCATTTACATAAGTATAATGTTACTTCAGCATCAAGTCTACCAAATGTTTAACATCACCAGTCAAGACTTTACCCGTTGCCTGGATTTGGCATAAATCTGATTGGCTCCTTTTGTAGAAAGCCAATTTAGGAATCAATTATGTATTTTAATGGCCATGAAAACAGCTCCTCTATGGTCATTGTAGTAGATTGCAGATTGTAGTCTGACATCACTCAACTGTGCAGCAAATTGTCAGAAAATGAAAACTCCTATTAGGACACTTACAAATCTCCGTTTCAAAATGACTACTTAGCAACCATTACAGCATCTTTACAGAAATGTTGCTACCCTCGTTACATCTGTACCTTTCGTTCATTTCTTTCCCCCTTTCCAATTTTCTCCCAGCATCTTGCAGCTTGCCTATTATTTGGATGTATAATTAGAAATCCATTATTATGTTTTATGGAGATGCAAAGAGTAGGAAGAAAGCTGCATAACTACTTTTTACATAGAGCATGCAAATTATCCACCTTGTGTATTTTGGCTCTGAATGTTCAGCAGATGTAGTTTCATTTCCCTTGGATCTCTGTTTACCCATTTTTATTGCTAGTCATCAAGTATAGCAGCAGAAAAATCAAAATAGGAGGGGGGAGGGAACTTCCCATAGAAGCAGCTCAGCACGCCCCGGTTGCAGAATGGTATCAACATTAACGCGCTTCACCTACGCAGTGCTGTGCGTGGTGGTTATTTATGATAAATAGATGGGCATGGAAGCCGTAGGAGTAATAAACATAGCATGAGAAAACGGTCACTGCCAAAATCTGAGTAGTTGGGATGGTGCTTTGAAGGATATGATTTAAAGTGTTCCATGCAGACAGCGCGCGTGCTAAAGGAGGATGCAGAGTGGGGCTTTGGCTGTATCTCACATCCCAGAAAGAGCAAAAAACTTCCCTGAGCCTGATTCTTCCAGACGACGTTTCTTCTTGTCTTGCCCAAGTGTAATATTATGTGATACGCTCAGGAGCTCATCTGGGGTCAATGGGGATTATATGGACTTCACGGACCTTTAGGTCAGGCCCTCATGATTTAAAAATCTGACCCTCCTCCTCTGCCAGGTCTCATGGCACGGCACAGCTGGGTTTGTGGGCTGCTGTCCTGCCAGCTAGGGGAGGAGAAAGCAGGGTGAAGGTTCACCCTTCTCCACCTCCCTCCCATGAGGCAGGGATGCCCTGAGCCAGGGGCTCCTCCTCTCTCTGAGGCTGGCGGATGAGAAGGCTCTGGTGGGGCTCACAAACATGGCAAAGTGCCCGGAGCAGGGGCTGCCCCTTTCAGCGCAGCGTTAGGTGCCTGGCCCCCTGGGAACCCTGCCTTCTGGAGGTCTGCCGCTCTGATAGAAGCGTGTGGAAGTGGCTCTTGGAGAGAACATAAAAGCA
The DNA here is from genome assembly GCA_013396635.1 of Penelope pileata. NCBI lineage: Eukaryota > Metazoa > Chordata > Aves > Galliformes > Cracidae > Penelope > Penelope pileata. Next base: position 10,556 of record WBMW01000890.1, on the reverse strand, counting down.
CATCATCTTTCTTTTTTTTGTAGGGTGAGCAGGTGGGAGGAGGTTGCCAGCATTTGAGGTGGAGCTGGCTTCAAAGGAAAGGAGCTTCCTTACTGAGATGTGACACAGCTACAGCACGGGAATTACGGCTGCATGTAATGCTCGTGATTGTTCCAGGCTTCGGTGGCTCAGTGTAACTTCCTAATCATTACATTTTAAAAATACAAAAGGGCAGAGTGCGCTTAATAGGTATGCATTTTTAAAAAATAAAAAGAATAAGCATTTTCTCTGAATACTGTTTCATCTAGCTCCTTAATCCAATGACTGGGAAAAACAACCAGACACAACTTGTCTGCAACGTACAGATTTTCCCCCAGAACTATCACCCTGAATTGCTGCTGATCTTACTCAGCTTTCAATTTCACGGAACGGGCAAACTAATACCTTGCCAAGAGCACTGACGTTTTTTAGTCATGGAAAGAGTGGGAAAGAGATTTTGGACAAGGAAGCATTACCTTTGGATGATAAGATAGTATTTTATCAAGGTATTATATGCACCTAATTATATATACTTGGGCATGTGGGTATTGTATGAATATATTGTATGCATTAGAACTAGGAGATATGACTGACAGTTTATTTTTTCCCGCAGAAAACAATTTCTTGAGTGAATTTGATCATTTAAGCATCTTAGGGAAGCCATACGAAAAGATTGAGGTAATTCAGAGCTGCAATTAAGAAGTTCTTATGGTGCAGGACCAGGACATAGGAAATCCCTGGGTCCTGCTCCTTTGCAGATCATGTGTGTGATCACAGAGAAACTGCTCACAGCCTGACCATGAGCCGCAGGAGCTCGGTAGTTCACAAGTGATGTGAGTGGGGTTGCACTGGATGTCTCTTTAGCTCTTCATCTTTCTGGCAGTGTCCAAGCTTTCCGTAGCTAATCCAAATGAAAATGTGCTGATGCCTGGTGCTGTCCCTGGCCTTGCCTGTCCTTCCCTGCAGCCTGTGACATGCTGCTCTCCCCGTGCTCTGTCCTGAGACAAGTCCTCACCAGTGGCAGCGCTGGATGGAGATGCTGCTTGCAGGGGACAACCCTGCTTCCCTGTCAGCTCCAAGCAGGCCACCAGCCCTCCAGAGGCTTTAGGGAACTCAATACAGGTGCACAAATGTTCGCTGTTGGTCAGAACTGGCCTGTGGCTTTTTGGGCTGGACCACAGAAAGGAGAGACGCTCCGATGTCTTGTTTCTTCTACTGTTAGTGAGACTGGAGAGGTGTGAAGAGTGACAGCTGCTTTGGGGTGACACCAGCCCATTCCCCAAGACGGGAGGCGTTCTTCCTCTGAGCCTGCTCACCAGCTCTGTCTGAGCTGGGCGGCTAAAGAGTGGGCAGAACGCATCTGTGCAAACCGACGTAGGTTTTTTATCTCAGACAAGCGGGGCTGCCATAACTATTCAGCTTTCCTTGAAGGAGAGAGTAGAACCTGAAGGCACTGAGGTTGTCGCTCACACATCACTGTGGCTAACCACAGCCTTATTCTAACCTTCTGCTGGGGCCTCAGGTCGGTTCGGCCAAGCGTGGATCAGAGACTCCAGCTCAGACCCACCCCGTGTTACGGGTTATGTCTTGCAGGTCCAACAGCTGTAGAAACACTTTAATCACAAATTTAAGAAGATATAGCTTTGGATGCACCCTGGGAGTAGATCTGTTGAGGAAGCAGGTGCCAGTTTTCCATAGTTACTTTTAAGAGCCAAATTGTGCTTGAGTGCTGATTTTTAGTTTTAAGGCAATATTGAGAATTTAAAAACCCTTCTTCTTTTTTTTTTTTTTTAATTTTTTTTTTTATTTGATCCAGCTGGAGCTTGTACTTCTTTAACTTTTTTCTTTTATTATTTAAAATCCTTAATTATCTGAGACAAAATTGGTAAGGAAATCTGCAGAATCTAGGGATTCCACAGAGCTCTCTCTATAAACACTCAGGCTATTCACTGGTGCCAAATAGACATGTGCCAACTCTGAAACACCCACCCACTCTCTCCTTCTGCCGCAGCAAACTAATAAGCACATTGATTACATTCATTTAAAGAAAAACACTGCTCTTTTAATCTTTACATTCCCTATAGTTTAGATTTCTGATTACGAGAGATATCCTGTTTATCACACTTTGCATGGTGAAAAAGCTACTTGACACACCTCAACGCACTAGATATTTTAAAAGAATATTTTATAGGATACCAGTGAGTGGTGGTAGGAGATAATTATCATTTCCTGCAAGCTGTTGTTGTACTATTTGCAAGACGAACGAGAGGTCTCTTAAATGCGATTTTTGTGAAGGTCCCTTAAATGCCTTCAATCCCCCCAAACAAAAATGTTCACATGCAGTTTCTCTCTTCCTTCCCTCTCTCCTCCCCACCCGTCCAACTCCAAAACCTGGGAGAACTTTATTATAGTAATACGTACACTTATAGGTGTGTATGTAGATACATAAATGCAAATGCCAAATATGTACCATATGTATGTATCATACATGCATTGATGAAATGCACAGTGCCTATTTAGAATCACAGAATGGTTTGGGTTGGGAGGGACCCCAAAGCCCACCCAGTCCCACCCCCTGCCGTGGGCAGGGCTGCCACCCACTGGGTCAGGCTGCCCAGGGCCCATCCAACCTGGCCCTGAGCACCTCCAGGGATGGGACACCCACAGCTCTCTGGGCATAGTTTAAACCAATCTCAGCTCTTCAAAGCAGTGGTTTTCAACTTTTTCGATTCAAAATCTGGCAGTGATGGCCCAGGTTAGGTATGAGTGCCTTGCCAAATTTCACATGCATGTGTATGCATGTGTGTGTCTATGCGCACAGACAAACTCATGTATCCTAAGCAGAGCACTGTGGAAGCGGCCCTCAGGCTCCACCAGCTGTCTGTCTGTCTGCAGCTGAGATCTCCCTGGGGAAGGGTCACAGGAGATGACTCCTGGCCTCTGCAAGTTTTGCTGACCACGACTGTGCAGCCCGGGTTTCTCTTTGCTTCCAAGGAGAAAGCCAGCTGTGCTTCCTCAGGCCTGTTGTCTTGGATTCTCTGAGGTGTGCTATTTCTCTACAGCAACAGTGATGCAATTATAGCATTAACATTAGAAGCATTTGTTGTTGGTAATAATTGCCAGAATCTAATGTCAGCCTGCTGTTTTTAACAGGATTGTCAGAAAGGAGCCAGGAAGGGCTGGACAGAGAGTCCCCGTGGAAATGTGCTGAATGGAGTAGACGAGGGAAAAAGCAAAAAACTGTTGATTTAATAAAAGCAGATAAAGAAGGACGCTTCTACAGGAACTCTTCTGCAGTGTGAGTGGTCTTCACTGCCAAACTTCTGTATTTGAGATTCTGAGCTCTCCACACTGAGTGCTGTCATCATGGAATGTAGAGACGTGCATCTGTAAGAGCGGTTGCCATAATCCAAATAACTCACATTATATGAATTCCTAAAACCAGCTCTGTCATTACTGACCCGGAGCGGACCCTGTGGGGTTAACATTTGAGGTCCAAAGTCCTGTCTCCACACCACGCCGTTGTACCTCTGTGGCTGAAGTTGGGATGGTGCTCCCACAGATTCTCATTCTTCCAGTTCTTTCCTGTTTATATTTCTGGGTGTATGTGTGTGTCCTCAGTTATGGATTCATTTGGTGGTTCCCTTTAACACAGCTGTTTATTAGTGGCCAAAAACTTGAATACTTCTAGGAATGTTTTTTTTTCCCCCTTAGCTCCGTTGGCCTATTAATTCCTATCATAGATTGAACTTTTCAGTTAAACTCAGCTCAAGATAGATAACAGAATAAAACTGCTTACTTTTATTATCATTATTTCTGTATTATTTTCCTGTGTATATGTATTCCCAATAACTATTCTGGTAGACTTTTAAAGGTGGCGTTTATGAAGAAATGTTCCTAATATTTTGACTGCTAACCATATTTTTGTCCCCTTAAAATAGCTTTTCTAATAGAACAATTCAGGAAAAACACTGTCATCGTATCGTACTGTGACAAGGACTGTTCAGCTTTACAGTTTGGTAGTTAATGTATTCCCAGCTCTTCACTGTGGGTGGCAAGGGTGACTAGAGATAGGATAAAGTTGAGATTGAGATATAGAGATATAGAGTTTTATTGTTGTCTGGTTATGAACTATTTAGTTATGGATTTGGATCCATGTCACAAGTAAGCGACTAAAGAATATCCTAAATTTTCAAGTGCTGATGGGAAGTCCCCTAAAGGACTCCATAGAAACTGAAAAGCTTTTCACTGCAAAGCATTTCTCTGAGCCCAAAGGACTTAACAATAGTTAAAAAGATAATTGTGTGCTGTAGGACCTCGTTCCTCTTGCTGTTCATTTTCCTTGCTGTCCATTTCCCTTCCTGTTCCTGCAGAGACATTTGACCGTAGTGATCCTTACAGGGAGGATTCCCGGAAGGGCTGAAACCTTTCAAATCCTATTGCTTATACATTTTCTGTTTTGACAGAGCAATATGAAACAGTTGACCTTGCCCAGAGCAATATCATTAAAGCTAAGCAAGATGGCACTTTTGTACTGGGTGTTGGTCAGGAGCTGTCTGAAGCACTTTCCGAATTCTTGTGGAGAAATAAGATAAAGGCAATTGAAAAAACCATGATGTTTACCAAACAATGTTTCATGTTTTAACATGAATTTATGGGTCGATTAATGTACAAAAGGAAGGAATGAAATGCACTACACCCCAGAAAGTTCATCTTTTATTTATTTATTTATGTATCATACAGTAAATGACATTTAGAAAAATTAGATAATTTGGAGAACCTTTATTTGAGAATTTGCTTTTGAGTTAACACTTGTTCTTGTCAAGTGACCAGTGGAGGTCTGTCAGGATATTTTATCCCTTGCATCCAGTGCTGGAGAATAGATAGAGCCCACTGATGTTAGCTACAAGCTGCCACTCACAATTCAGTCCAGGTGAACTGGGAGCCCTTGAGTGCTAATGAAGGTCAATGAGGAAGAGGAGCGCTGCTGTTAGGGTGCCTGTCCCACCCGGAGGCTTAGGTGGTCAGCCTGGGACTGGCCAGTGAATTGTAACCATCAGCTGCTTAAGGACTGAGATGCTGTAAGTGATTTGTGAAAACACAGAAAACAGACACACAGTACCCTGCATCGTGTGGTTCTAGAAGAGGCATTGCTGATCACTTTATGGACAATTCACAGGTGGGAAGAAAGGACAAAGTCTGATGGCTAAAATTATCACAGCGACAGGTTTAGTTCTCTCTAATATAATGTTGCCTAGTGGGGATCTTGTCACATTGGGACCCTCCCACAAATTCTCCAGTAGCACTGATGACCCCATCCCATGGCACCAGTACCCTGCTGATAGCAGGCGTGCTCCCTCGTTTCACAGCTGCTTTCAAGCAGCCCGCAGACCTTCCGGGGCTGCTCCCCTCAGGTGGAGGAAAGGCGTAGAGCCAGGTCTCTCACATCCTTTGGGCACCATAGCTGAGAATATTCACACCTCTTTCTGGATGGTTTTTGCAAGTGTAACACCCTGAGTTGGGCAGATTTTCCTTGTCTGCCTGTTAGTTAACATCACTTTTCCCCTGTGCTTGCATAGGATGGCAATTCTGGGGAGGAGGGATAACCTCATAAATAGGGTTATTTTCCCTTCTGCATCACTTCTTTCCATGATGTGCTGGCTGCTGCGTATTTTCCCCAGCATATCGTAGCTTTATAGGCTGGAGTGCCATCCACAGCACAATTCCTGTCCTGGAGATGGTGTTCAACACAGATGGCTCTTTGTCGCTAAGTGTATGTGAGATCTAAATTGAATGTGCTCTCTTGTCTAATATTTAACAAAGCACATTTAGTTAATGACTAATGTTTCATTATTGCAGGAAGCTTTTAGTACCAAAAGGTTAAGTGGTTCATTTGAATATTGCCCGAGTATCTTTGCCCTGTCAGGGCTTTTTTCTGAAGTTAATTTGCTATTGTTGTGATCATGTCTGACAAGTGCTGGGTAAAAGCGAAGGCAGGTTACGGGGGTCTGTTTCCATGACATAATTTCACCGGTATTTAGCAAGCTGGATTTTACTCAGCTGAGCATCTAATTTGCATGGGCCTTTATTCAGGGATGAAAAGCCAGTTCTGCGCACAGGCCATCTTCCACCGGGAATTATTTGCGTCTGAGGCAAAGGACTCTGGAGGAAGTGATAAAAAAGCAGGCAGAATTAATGGAGCTAGAAGAGGTTAATGGAGCTACAAGAAGAGGCTTGCTACACATTCACACAGGTAGAGGAGGAGATTTAGGTATTGTTATTAAATATAAAATTATAGTGGCTGAGTGCTAGTAAAGCACCATGGAAATGAGTTTCTGCTGCACTGACATTAACGATGTAAACTCTTGTGATGTGGTCATAAAAATGGAAAACATTTTTTCCCCGTAACAAAAAGGCCCTTTGTTACTTTGCTTATGCTCCACTCTCAGTTCTTTGAGGGACTTTTTTTGGTGAAAAGCAGAATTCTTTTAAACCAGTTCACCACATTTTTTCTCTTTAGTTTGTTGAAAAGGGAAGCGCATGTGCACATCAAATCCCCACCATCCCATTTTGCTGCTTTCCTGGATGGGAGCAGGTCATGAAGCTGGCTTCTGAACCCTGCGGTGAGAACTTGCCTGTTACAATCCACCAGAACTTTTTATTTGTGGGAGGGATCTAAGCTGGCCTTCATCATTTAATTTGACATACAAAATATGACTTAGCCCTATCAGAAGAAAGTTCAAAGGCACTTTCATAGGCCCTCTGAAAGCGCTGGAGGTGCTCCTGCAGCGCAGCGATGCTTCTGTCCAGGAAGGCATCTCTGCAGTTTCAGGATGGGAAATGAAATGATTCATTTCAATAGACACCTTGGAAGGCAGAGTATGACCATGACGCATGGGGAGCTTAAAGAAAAAATGCTACTGCATTCTAGCTTGCTGTTTATAGAAACTAAAAATACCAGAGATGAGATAAATAATGGTCTGCACACCATTCCTGGCTGTATTTCAGAGGACTGATGTGGAAGCTCTTGGATTAATGCGCACCCTTGGAGGCTGTGTAATGGGGGATGGCGAGTAGTGTGCTCAGGGAAATGCTCCCACCAGGGCAGCAGCTGCTCCAGCACGCAGGCAGTGAGGTGTAGGAGCACATCTTAATGTGCCCATTGATCCCTATGCCATGGGTGGTCAGAGGATGCTGCACTGCCGCCTGGAGCAGCTCTGGAGTCTGTCTGCTCCACAGATCTGAAAATGTTTGCCCATGGGAAAACTCCGGTATGAGTGGACAGAGGAGGAGCTGCTAAATTTTTGTCTGAAATCCATTTTTTCATGCGTCTGCAGGTTCTTGCAATGCTCAGCTCCACGTGCCCTGCAGAAAGAAGTTTCTGCTTTGAGTCTTGTCCTCAGAGATGGTGGTTGGACTGGATGATCTTAGAGGTGTTTTCCAACCTTAATGACTCTATGAGCGTTGCCCCAGTTTTGTTTAGCTCTGGTGTATGTTGGATTCATGGGTATGTTAATACTGTAAATACAGAAGCCCTGCTATATATATATATAAATACAAGCTGCTGGGAGCTTCCAGTGTCCCTGTGCCAGTCTCTAAGCAAAGTCTTCGTCTCTAAGCTCTCCCTGACTGGCAGCAGCTCTCAAAGCCCACGAGTCTGCACCATCCCTCAGATGATACATTGGCTGAACAGAGCTGCATGCTGGCAGCAGGTCACGGCTCAGTCGCGCTTTGAGGAATTAGAGGAATTTTGGTCATCAATTGTCTGCGTAGATCTAAAAACTGAACTTGTCCATAGTAAATGAAGCAAGCTGCCTTAAGCTGCTAACTTCAACATGAAGCCAAGTCACCCTTTTCTTCTATGGGAGAATCCTACCGATTTCTTTGGAAGATGGAAATTGAAAAAATGGGTGATGAAGCGAAGCTGCTGTGCCAGTTGTCAGGAGGTCAGCTAACACTCGTTGCCCACATTGCTTCCACCGGTGCAGTCACACTTGATTTTCCACAGGCGTGCATTTGGTCATCACTTGCTGAGGTTTGCCTCTTGCCGTATGCTTTTCTGTCTTCAGCGCAGCGTTTCCAACAGGAGCTGTGTCTCGTACCTATTTCTAATCACTTTGCTCCAGCAGTCCTTCCCAGCTCTGGGCTCGGACCAGCTTGTGTCAGCCCTGGGGCAGGGCTGGCCGGGCGGGCTCAGTGCTCCGCTCCCTCACCAGCTTAGCAGATGTGCGTGATTAAAGTATTATTTACATTCTGGAGCCTGATTATTATTTTTCCTGCCTCTAACCTTTTCACTTTTACAAATTTATTTTGACTCTGAAATTCTGGGGATTCTGCTTATAACCTTTATGTTTATTGGTGTGGTAGATATTATTAGGATGTTTTTCCCCCTCTGTCTAATTCTGGAGTTTAATTATATTTTTCCTTCTGTCTTTTTGTACAGGTGCAGTAATTAGATGGTATTAAGTCTGTTTCACATTTATTAAGTAGGCTTGTTATTGTCCTTTTTATATATATTTGAAGTTGTAAATATGTCATCTTTCTCATGAATTCATCTGGCAAAACTTTCCTGTATGTCAACAACATTGTTAGTGCTACTATGGTTGCACTAAGAAAAATCCTGAAATTGTTGGGGATATGCCCTGACCCTTTTTAGCCATTGCACTGAGGGGCAGGAGTGAAAAGCAAAATGCTGATTTTAAGACAGCAGCGCAGGTCTTGCAGTCTCAGGGAGGCACAGGGTACAGGGAAGGCAGGAGAGCAGGAGGAGGATGGAGATTGCATCTGACTCTTAGGGCAAAGTTGACAAAGCCACAGTGTTTGTGAGTGTCTCTAACTGGAAAGACTGTCCTAAAATCTGAGCGGGTGCTGGGTGGACACTGGCATAATCTTATTTTTCCTCTGGGTTTCCTCTCCTTCTGCCTTGGCTTTTGTTCCTTTCTCCATTCTGCCATCCACCTTCAGCCTTACCTCTGGATTTCTGGTGCCATATCTGCAGCTTGTCCTGCTAAGACACAACAAACTGATCCCTTCCTGTTTTCTTCTGAGTGTTCCCTCTCTCCCTGTATGGCTGTGCACACTGGGAGCAGGCATAGAGCACCCAGGTCTCATGCTCTTGTTTCTGTTCTCCTGAATCAGCTCTTAAAAAGCAAATCCAAGTTGTGCTGAACCTTAAATGTTGAATATGAATACTTGAAACAATGAAATGATTCAGAGGTGAGTTTGGTTTTAAACTCAGCCTTGTGAACTTCAGCACTTTGAAAGAGATCCTTGACATTTTCTGCGGGTGTTTTCTCACTGTTTCTGAATTAATGGGAGAAAGTAATGTGATGTTTTCTAAAACACTGTGTGAGATGAAACACAGGAAGCACTAGGTGTCACATGGATGCAGCTTGTATGGTTTTGGAAAGGATGAGTTAATGGACTAGGCATGCATGAGCAGACCTTGCATGAGCACAGACCACATGCTTCAAAATCCTGATAATGGAGATGGTAAATACAATAACAGTGTCCCTGAGGTGAACAGGGGGAAGGAGTGAAGAAGAAGAGAAGATCCTTGGTAGCATCATTCCACCACGCCAGTGTTCAGCACCAGCCAAGTCTGGAAGTTTATTCTCCGTCATTATGCTAAAGGAAAAATGTGTCCATCTTTTGGAAGGCAGTCCTAAGCACATCTAAAAGTTTTCTTATAAGAAATGCCCATGCTGCTGAGAGCACACAACACTTAGATATTTTAGTTCTGGTAAAACTTCTAAGTAAGACATCATCACATGATCAGAATACTGATAGCAGAATAAGGCGTGATTGTGACACAAGGGCTATGTTTCTCTGGTAAGACAGGGCTTACAGAAGTCTAGTAGAAAGACGTGGTCACGTTTTTGTTTGAGTTGAATATTTGATTGCAACTCCATACATTCCGTTTGAAATTTTGCAGGTAATGTATTTATGTCGACTGAAAATTGAATCTTAAATATACCAAAAAATTGGTGATTTTTTCAGCAATCTTGAAACCAGTTTTCAAATTCCTTTATTAAAATGGAAAGCAAGGCTGCATAGGACTGTGTTTAGCAGGGCAGAGCTGCTGCCATGATGACTTGGCAGTAGTGGGCAGGCCGCAGTACAGGCTGTGCCGGGCCAGGTGTTGCCCGTGGGTTGGACATGCCCGGCTGTTGTCAAACACCATGCTGTCCACGCGCTCTCAGGCCAAATGGAGACTTGATAGAGAAAAAGCCTGGACTGCACCCTCTTCCCAAATCTTGTTCTGGTTGCCCATGGCCAGAAGAGAGGANTCTGGTTGCCCATGACCAGAAGTGAGGAGAACCTGGGGCTTTTCGGTGCTGTGTGACACTGTTGCCTGCCAATCATTGGCTTGGGCACAATGTCCACCCCACCCCAAGTGACCAATGTGATAACCTGGCTGAAAAAGTGACGGCTGCCTTGGGTACCTCTGTGGTGGGGGCTGGGTGTGGCCCCCTAACGCAAACAGAGAGCCAGAGCTCAGGACTGACAGCAGCCGTCGGGTCTGAGTGCCCTGCAGG
>WBMW01000889.1:4940975-4968472 GCA_013396635.1 Penelope pileata | reverse complement strand
CAAGCTATACAAACAGCTTCCTTGTGTATCATCCTTGTTAGCTGAAAATCTGTAAGTTTGGTCCTGTAATCAGCTAAGCTCAGAACAAGACTAGAGGGGAAAGGCAGGGATTTAGTGCTTAAATCACTTTCCTAGTCCTAAATCCTGGGACTTATCTGTGCCAGCCGAGACTTCAGGATCACTTGTGACTCAACTTTCCACCAAGAGTATCCCAACCGCTTTAAAGAAAGAGCTGGCAAAAGGCATTAGCAGCAGTGCTGTAGAGCACAGTGGATCTCAGTGTGATGAATGTCCCACACTGACTTCCAGGATACCACATTTGTCAGGAGTTCCCAAGTTAACATACTTAAACTTTGTCTTGGAAAGCTAGGCCAACTGCAGCAAGACTCCAGCACAGTCATATCTGCAAAAAGTACTACAGAAAACCAGGCAGGCCAGTGAACAACTTGTGAGATGTCTTTTTTCCTCCATGCTTTTCTAATTTAATAAGAATTAGAAGTACATATTCTGCCTAGAGGTCATCTCAAGGTATTTTAAATACAAGCTGCAGCCTCCTGCCTGCTATTTACCTCCATGAGCAGTAGCTCCCTTCCTAGAATTAAATTTTTAGGCATGAAAAGTCACTGCCTTCAAAACAGTTTAAGTTTATTAAAACAGCATTAAGCCTTTTTGTTCTCCATTTTAGTAAAGCATTTATTCACTCTTTAAAGAGGAGTTTGATATATATCATCATCTGAGGAATGTCATGTCAGTTTTAAGTTAGCCACAGATACAGCTGTGCAGATCATGTTTCCTGTCAATACCAGAAACTTGTCAACTGCCTGTCTCTTACTGGTTCTTCCCTCTTCAGCTGTGCCACATCCAAGCTTTCTTGTCTTTGTCTGCTAGCACATTAGCAGACCTCTTCCTTACTTATCTGCTCATCAGACAGACATTTTCACCCCCTTCCATTAGCACCATCAGACTTGACTATTGTACTTCTACAACCATCATCTGTACAACCTAGTTTCCACAGAATCCTACCCAATTTGAACACAGGATTATCACCTCACCTCTAAACCCTCTATAGTGCTCACAGGAAACGAGGTAGCTAATGGATGAGTTAAAATGCAGAACGCCTAAAACTTTATAAAGCGCAGGATAATGTTTGATGAAGACTTTGGAACGAAGGTTGTTTCTTCCTGTGTGCAACAGTAGTGACTTTGTAAATGCAACAGAACAGATATGATAAAATTACAATAACGGGTCTTTAATGGAGTCGATATGACCACAGAGATACAAAGATGCTTATGCACAGATGCTCTTGTACCTACTGCTGCTGTTACAATTAACAAAACATTTGCTGCAGATAACCATGGGGGAAGGTTTTCACTTTTATTTTTACTGCAAATTAAAAATTTGACCTGTTTATATGATGTTTGGTTTTGAGAACTGATCTATCAAACATCTGATGTTGTGTATTTTACTGATATAGGACTAAAAAGTGAAATATGGCCACCTCACTTTTAGAAAACAGCCTCGAGGTAAATTCTACTTTACTCTACTCAAATACAAACTCCTAGGCTACGGCGTATAGAATGGGGCATTCCTACGAAGCAACTACAGATTCAGTAAATTAGCTAGGTTGCATTCTGACATCTGTCAAACACCGATCACCACCTCACCTCTAATGAGAGAGGTTTGGAGAAAGACACTCTTCAACATGAAAGGCTGCCAGAATTTGCTTCACTATTTCTAACTGGCTCAACAGCATAATACAATGTAAAGCCAGTTCATGTATTTGTATATATGTATGACTTCCCTCAGATGATGATAGGATTTCTTTAAAAGTAAAATTTTATGTTATTCATGTACTCAAATGATTCAATTTAAGATCAGGAAGTTTTCTGAAGAAAAATAATGTGGTACAGTAATTTGATTATGCCTAGAATCAGATACTGCATTCTGCAGGCAAACGCTTTCTGTGAAACCGAACAGTTTTGCTACATAGCTGTGATTCGTGCATTTAAAATGATAAATTTAAAGCTATCAATAGTAAATCAGTTGCAGGTATAGAAGATAAAACTGAAATAATTCATCATATCACTATAGGAAAACACAAAGACTAGTTGTAATAGGTCGTTTGACTTTAAATTGAAATCTGTTTCTAGGTTTTTCAAGGACAATCCGCTTTACAAAACTTTAATGTATACATAAAAATCATCCATCAGCACATCTGATCCAAATATACTAATGATTTTTATTGGTCAGATCTTGAAAGTGAGGTTTATTTTTATGGAGTATGCATTAATTAACCCAACATGTACTATCTTCCAGTGTATCTAGCCAAGTACTTTCATTTAAACATGTTTATTGTGAAATGTTTGCATTCCCAACATTTGTGGCCCACACACAGACTATTTCATACTTCACTTCTGAGCAGCTACAAAAGTTAAAAAGAGTTATTGTTTTTGATTAATGCATTTTTGGGGACTTTTTTTTTTAAATGTTCCAAAACCATGCGTTAACTAAGTCATTCTTCTACATGAAAACATCTACATGTATTTATCTTCAAAATGGAGTATTAAGAGAAAATGAGCGGGATTCACTTTAGATCCCTTCCGCTTCTTTGTGGAAAGTGTACGTTACTAACTTTTGGTATAATTTGACTGAACTTATGCAGAGTATTAACTGACTGATTTGATATAACTTTATCAATCATAAAGAGAAAAGCTATGTATGCAGATACGTGGAGTGGTGCATTACAGATGGGAGTTCTAAGGCTGTGGTTGTCATCTTTTGATTAAGAAAAGGAAATGATTTCACTAAAAAGATATTCCCTCTTGTGTTGTTTTAACTGAGTTTGTACTTTCCACCGAACTGGACATATTTATTGAGACTCATAAGTTACTTCACGGTTACCAACATCACTGTAATCTCAACAAACTATCTTTTTTCTTGCCAATTATCTAAATATCATAACTATAAAATATCTTAAAACATTCTCTATAGTGTAAACATCTTAGCTACAAAGCTTTAAGTGTAAACAGTATGATGCATCAGAATGATTTTAAGCGATGTTATAAAAACTGCTCTTAAAAACTAAACAAAAATGTAAAGCTTCCATCTGTTTTATGATTTTTCCACTGTAGAACTACTGCTGTGTGCCAGTTTACTGAACCATGGCTTGCTAAAGAGATTGCTGGGGTCACAGATTGAAAAAACAAAGAGCAAGTCTTTAATGGTTGATTTTTTTCTCAAGTCTCCTCGATACGGTTTGAACAGAATTAAGTGCATGGCAGCAGAAAACACAACATAAAAATGCTCATGTCGCCTGTTGCAAGGGGGACCCTTCACAAGAAGATTAGCATTTTGCAGGAGATGTCTTTTAAGCAATTATCTTAAGTTCTTTTGTGACTGTATACCTACGTTGTCACCACCAAACAGCTGCTATGCTGTGATTCTTTGCACTGTGTATGTACAGAGTTAAATATAGACTGTAGATTGCATACCAAAGGAGGGAGCATACACAGCCTTACTTTGCATGCATCCTAACCCAGATATCAGAGAACAATAATTCTGAAATTCTGGACATTCTTTTCACTGAATGCTGAGAGAAGGGAAAGACACAGAAGGCAGAAAAATTCTGTCTTAAATACAGAATTGCATATTTAAATATTTAAAGCATAACAAACCTACCTAACTATTCAGTATGTAGCCAGACTTTGCATTTTTCTGAAAGTGAAAATACAGTTATGCTTGTATAAGAAGTCAGTTTACATCATACAGGAAAAACTGAAGAACCTGATATACAGCAAGGTACTTCAGTACACTTAGCTACAAGCATTTGAGTATATTTATGCACTGTACTGAAATACAGTTTCCAAAATAAACCTTGTTCCTTTCAGTCAGTCTTTTCATGTGAATATGGCCAAATCGCATGACTACAGAATGGTAGCAGTTTTTGGGTTGCAAACATGTAGGAAGAAAGAGAATAAATGAGAGATCTACTGTAATTAGGCTGAAACTTCTTTTAAGTTGATTGATCTGTGAACTTTCCAGAAACAACATAAATGATAGACATCATCATTCCTTCCGTAATCTACCCATATGCCTGTCGGACAGCTATCATCAGATTTTCTTATCAAGCTCCACCGTATTTCTGGGACTTGTTACTTGCTACTCAGGAACTACAGTCTTGGAAAACAAATTTGTCTCCTCGCTGAATCAGGCATTAGGACCCCAGCTACCATTCAGGGATTTCTTCCAAGAGAAGCTCTGGTGAGAACTCACTTCCATTGAGGCACGTATGGCCAGATGAACTATTTGACCTTATCCCTCCTCCAGCACACGTAAAATTACTATCCAGTACAGAATTTTACTTCTGTTGAGGTGAAGAGAGAGAAAAGAAACTCCTCAAAGGCAACAGTCCTTTTGCTCTATATTGGTCTACAAATTCTCCATCTTCAACTCCATGTGTGGGGAAGAAAACTAAGCAGCCTGTCAACACACAGAGGGATTTTGACTCTATTCCTTGGCGTGACTCCTGCACCAAGGAGGGATCTGGCACACAGCTTTGATGACACTTCCTAAATGAATCCAGACCAATTCATGGATAAATTGTATTCTCCTTACAAGAAAGGCAGTTAACGTCATGAGAAAGAGCGATGGGATCCGTGCCCCAGAAATTGATGCAGCAACCTTGCCACAGAATTGCATCACTGTCATTTCCGCTTGTGTGTAGGGCCTTCTTTCTAGGGTTCTCTACTCACACTGGATAGAATCCTACAATCCTTACTCGTGTAAAATCTTAACCACAATGAAGAAGTTTTTGCTTTCAGTGCTGTGAAGCAAAATCTCTGTATCTACACTGCACCGCCTGGGGGCAACTACAACACCTGGATGTTTTAAATGTCTATATTAAATGCCAAAATGCTTTCTAAGAAATGGGAGAGGCAGCATGCTACATTGCTACTGCACTGTGAAGCTTTCTAAATGACCACATCTGCAAGAGTTGCAGCAATGGCAGTACAAACACAGCCTATGTGATTCTGGGCAAATTCTGAACATATTCTCACATTCATATTCTCCTCTCCCACTGCAGTCTTCCCAACAACATCAACAAAAAAGGCATCTTAAGGCACAGGTATTTGGCATTCTTCCCATAAGGAGCATTATTTGAAGGTGAAAAACAGGCCTTCATCCCACCACACCAGCTGTTTAAGTACTGTCAAGGAAAAGGGTGTTTGTTTAATTCACAGATACATTTTAGCTATTAGTTGGCACACACCTTTGACTCTATGCTTTTTCTGCCTCTGCAACAGGGAATGATCTGTTCCACTTCATTTTCAGGGATTCAGCTAAAATAGAGATCTCATATTCATATATTTGAGGGTCTTTCACCTTTCCAGGAAATATTTAAGTCAATTAAAGAATTAATCACATTGTATGTACAATCCATCTTACCTGCTGCAGCCAGAGCAGTGAAGTCTAGTAGTCTGTGCACATGTCTAAGGATCAGGAACAGACATCAACACAGTCTGTGGCTGGAAGATGTCCTTTAACCTCTTCGCCTCAGTTTCCCCATCTGCAAAACACAGTGAAAGACGGAGCTGAGTAAACACTATAAACACTGCAATTCAGAATAAAATTTGGAGTTAACAGCATTAGGAACACGTAACTATTTTCTGGTTTTGTCTGTCTGCAAAATTTGGAGCATATGTGCTGTACCAATATTAGCACGTCTTCACAGTCAACATCTAGAATGAATGCTTAAATATTCATTGACTTCAAATTTCAAATTGAAGTTTGAATTTGACATCCATTCTGTAGCTGTAACAGCATCAAACATTAATCAGGGAGTAGAAATAAGACCACTTAATTTATATAATCTACACACAGTGGTCAAAATATATACTTCTGGAATATATAATCTCAAAGTTTTAAAAGTATTAGCTGCTTAAGTCAATCATGTGGTACATCCTCTCCCTCTTTTAACTGGCTGATTTATGTCACTGAGCAACCAGACAAAAATTTTGAGATGTATGTTCAACTGTAATGCTCACAATTTACATTGTGTATTGAATCAAGTAAATATGTAACCCATGTAATCTGGGAACAGAAGAAATAACATGATTTAGGTAACCAGCTATGACTATAAATTTATAAGTAATCTAAACAAAAAAACCTCTAAGAATAAAGATTCTGAAAATGTATTATTCACTGAAGAATTCTGTAAGTAACCACTGAATAAATGCTTTGCACATTCAAAAGAAAAGAAAAACTTCAAAATACAACTAAAGGAGTTGCTATGAATTGTTTGTTCAGATCTACATACCCAGTGATTTTTTTTCCTTCCTTAAACTACCTACCCCTACATAAAAGGAAAATTAAATTACACAGTATCTAATACACTATCTTTGTGGATGAGTTAAATTTTAGGCAAGGAGTATCTAATGCAAATATTTACATCCACTTAAGAAATATATATAAAGTTACCAAAATCTACAGAGAAACTATTTTAACAGAACATTTCAGCCCTGCTTGATGCTTACATCCTCTCAGCTGTGTCCTTCTGGTCTCCTTTCCAGCCCACTTTCTCAGTCACACACATATCTTCACCCAGGTGAGCATATTCCCTTGAACAAAGTGACAGCCACAGTCACTAAGCACATTTCTTTCCTATGACTGCTTGAGTTTCCCACAAATTTTGCACTCACCATACCACGAGCTGCTTTTCTCAGTTAGTTTTTCTTGTTTGCTTGTTTTTGATCAGTGTTCAGAAATCTTAATCTTTAAAGAAATTGTAGTAAAGCATGAGAAAATGAAGAAGAGGAAATACGAAGCTAATGCCTTGCACTTAAGCTCAAAGAAATCACCATTTCCAAACAATGGAAACGCTGTTTCCAGGTGAAGATGAAAAATCCCATGTTATGTCTCTGGAAACCAGAATGTAGCTAGATTTCTGATCTCGGGTAGAAACAGTGTGGATAAAGCTGATCAGCCCACTTGCACTTCTCTTTCTGAAATCACTAATAAAGTTTGAGGGGTTATTTTTAAAGCAGCTCTTACAGTGTTCCAGCTCAGTACTGTCAGCTTCAGATCTCCAATGTAATTTGATTTATAATTACATTTTTAAAAAATAGCATTAAAATAACATTAGAGGGGTCATAATCTGAACTTTTTAATAGTTAGGCACGTAGCATAAATTTTGCAATGGATCTCCAAAAGGATTCATCTGGAACATATTCTGACTGAAATTCCTTCCTTCAACCAAACAAGTACTCTGCTGAGGTTGGTCTGCCAAGAAGCCTGTGTGGAACCCCGCATTTCAGTGTTCCTTCAAATGTAAACGGATTGACATACACTGCTGGATATTTTAGTCAAAGTCTTTTCTTGCATTATAGCCAGACCCATGTTTGTAAACACTGATGGGTGAGAAATTGTCAGAGAATCCGGGATTGGGGCCCTCTTTTTTTTTTTTTTTTTTTTAAGATGGGCATTGTGACACCCAGTTGGCTCCACCCCTCCTGAACTCAAGAGTTTTAATTTTCTTAGCCTATGTGATGCAGATTGGTTTAGTGGCATTGACTTAAGGGAGCTACTCAAGTTGGTCAAGTTCTTCACAAGCCAGCCAAAAGGCACCTGCAGTGACAAACCAGTGGTCCCAGCCCCTGCTGACACCTTGTGTCAGCACAGAGCAGCCTCTCTTCCCAGACGTGCCAACTACTCACACCAGCACTCAGTGAATCTCACAGTACTGTGCCTGTAGCTGCAAGCCTGGAAATTCTTGAACACAAGATGGGGTTCTGATGAGACATGGGCTTGCTGAAAAATTTGCCTTGTACTCTAAGTCTGACCTTCTGATAAGAAAACTTCCCAGCTAATCAGTTCTGCACCGATGCATGACTACAACTTCAGAGGCAACACACAGACAAGGAATTCAGTTTCTGAATGCTAGTGCTAAAGTAAATGATCTAGTAAAAAAAAATAAAATAATAAAAAAAATCTGTGCCTTAAAACCAAGTTTGAAATTTTATAGGCTTTTACTCCATCATTTGTACTTGAGCCTTCTGTTATTTTTAAACAAATCTAATTTCTTACAGCTGTGAAATTTACATTTTAAGAGTGTCTAGTGGCCATGTGCATTAATTACTTTATTGTAATATTTTAATGAGTTTGGGGTTCAACTCTGACAGAATCCTGCTGAATCCTTCTTTCCCCGCAGAATTACACTAGAACCCGATTCAGTCACAACCTCACACCTAGACCCAAACCCTGGTGGACTTGCACTACGTTTTCAGGTGTCTTATGAAGTCTCTGAACTTTAAAAGTGGCTCCAAATTTTAGCACTTCTCACCAGACCAGTGCTACCCTGAGTCAGGAGCAGAGCTAGGCTTTGAGAGTTTCTACTTAGAACTGAACTTCATGGCTGAGCCTGATCTTAACCAAAATGGGTAGGGAAATGCACAATTCAGCTGTCAGCTAACATTTGGAATGATATTGTTCTTAAGGACATTTACGCAATGATGCAAATGCTCCATCTTAGAACTCATGACTCAACAACTTCTAGGGCTAAAAGACTAAACTCCTAAGGAATATCTAAATTCAACAGGGAAAATTGGGAATTCATTTCTGGAGGATTTTCACTTAGCACGCTTTGTTGAAAAGCATTACAATATCTATACTTCTGCCATACTATTCCCTTTAAGGATATTGGTTTGCGTTAACTGTTTCTTCTTCATCTGTGACAATGTATAAGTAGTGGTAAGCTACTACAGGTGGAAATCATTTGGGAGATCATTGAAAGGAGACCAGTTTTCAGACCGGTTTTAGCCAGTGCTTAGTTTCTGTGCTTGCAATTTTGCAGGTGTAACTACTCATCGTGGGGACTGAGCCAGAAACCTTCAGACCACTGAGGGCCTCTGCAATTTGAACTGACGAGATAAACCTTCTGCCAGCATCTAAATGCACTTTAATTCTTCATGAATAAGCTGAAGATGGAAATGCATAACAGACCGAACAACAGGTTCAAGTACCAGCTCAGATAAACACAGGAGGAGCGGGACTGGCAGTTTCAGTTGGCTGCCAATAGTATGAGGTCCATCAGTTGTTAAGTGCTACCCCCCACACTGCACCGGAGAGCAGCGCTGGAAATCTGACCATTTACGCCCACACCTCTCACCTCACTTTGCTAGGCCAAATTCAGAATTGTAACTTCAATGAAGTACCCAGCTTTTAAAAAAGCGTGTTTTCAAACCACTTACAAAAAGAGCAACAGTTATTATTCAGTACATGCTTTTTATCAGATTGGAGATAAACTTTATTATAACTGGTGGAGATGGTATCAATGATTTGTGGTCTACGAGAACTCTGTAATGAGAAATGGTAATCTGTCTTGGGGCAAACAATATTGTTCTGTTTACTATGCAATTAACAATATTAAGTCGAGATTCTATAACTGATAGCTGAAAATAGAGGTGGGAGGAAGAAACTGGAAGCACTGGAAAGTTTCATAGGGCAATTATCTGAGGACTATATATTATTTATGGTGCTTTAGCCTGATATTCTCTCCCATACACACAAAAATGTTCCTCACTGCTTCAGAGATGTTCCCTGTAAAAGCATCCAGTCTCTGCACAGTCTGAGGCACAGCCAGAAGCTCTCCTTGTGGCAAGCACTGAACGTGCAGAATGGTGAAGAAATTTTATTTTCAGAAGATCATCAATAATCACAAAGTTACCTTGGAAGAAGTATTATAATGAACCAGCAAGAGGGACAAAACAAAAAGTGAGACTTGCTGTCTGATTCTTACCATTTACCTCCACTTCATGTTTGAAATTAAGGAAAGTATCCCTGCTCTGCATTTCTTCACTCGTGTTGCTTGAGTGCCATACCTTTATAGGACTGAGGAGCCCTGTGCTTCTTGTTTACTCTTAAATCAGCCTTAAGCTACCACCATATGGAGCTGTGAACACCCCAGACATGGCAGAATTGGGCATTAACTAATGTTCAGAGCAAATCGTACTGGGAGTCAAGGGGGACACTTTCAAGTGGCTGCTTGAGAGAAGGGCTGACCTATAATGGAGCTTCTCTGTAAAATAGTACAATTTTTACTTTACATTATAAAGCTCAGAACTGTAAATACAATTGACCACAAAAATCTTACTGACTTTTTCCAGCCTGCTCTGTAACTGTACATGCAGTCCAGCCTTTTCGCCCCAAATCTGCAGAGATCAATTTTGAGGTTACCTCAGTGGGAACCCAGGTAGAACTATGGCACTGTTTTCTACGGCAAACAACAACTATAAAGTGTTAGGGCTTTTCTTGCTAAATTAGCTAAATTACTGCTAAATCTTTTTTAAAAAAAAATCATATTCTTAAACTAGCCAATTCCATTTGTAGCTCTCTGGAAATACGATGCTCCGTGGAGAGCTCCATTGCACCCAGCAGGCAAAAGCCACATTTAAGACAGCATGACGCACCAGCGCTGTGGCAACCACGATGCTGCAAGGAAGTGACTGCTGCTGGCAGCCCCAGAGCCCCTCTCCTGCACCTCTCGCCCTTAAGGGTCGGTGCCTTAAATTCCCATATAGCACTGAATAATAATGTCTGGCTGATGCAAAAGATTAGCAGCTTATTCCACCTTTGTTCTCTGCCTTCTTTTAAGATGAGCAATGAATGACACCACAGCAGGCATAACCCTCCAGCACAAAAGCTAACAAAATTGTAGGATGTTTTAAGGAATGATGTAAAACTTAAGAGAGAGTTTTAAAAGGGTATTCCTACACAGCATCTATACATGAAACCCAGTGCTACATGGAAGGGCTTTCAGATTTTCTTTACTTTCCTGAAGAATGCAACATAAAGTATCAAATAACTGCAAGAGTGATCATCTCTTTAAAACTGATGAAAATTCAAAGATTCAATAAAGCATGCAATAAATTTGGGGGTCTCCTTTGCACAGATAATACTGCATCAAGAGTTTCACAGCAATAAAGTAAACAAAGTAAAAATAAATGGGAGGAAAATGGTAAGTGTGTAAAACTTCATGTTCCTGTACATAATATGCCAGTGATTGATGGAATTTATGCACAAGTTTTAAAAAAAACCAAACAAACAAAAAAAAAAACAACTTCTGTTTTGGGGAAAACCATTCAGTAGTTGGCATTTATAAGGCTTAATTCCTTTTTCTCAGGAGGCCCTAGGTCTGGTCATTGTTCATTGCTATTGTTCAGAATTTACTCCCAGATTAAGAACTTCTCCCACACTAATAAACAGGTACAACAATTTTCTCCAGAGGGCAATTTTTTTTCTTTTGGTAATTAGCCTACTTAAATATTTTAATGGAACTACTGACGTACAATAGCACAAATGGTCCTCTGACCATAATATAAAGTGAGAGATGAGACTCCTAAAAACTTTTGTATGAAGGAGGTCTAGGATTTACAAAACCTATCAAGTAGACAGCTCTAAACTATTTTTAAAGGTCATAAATTAGGTACTCTCTTAAACGTAATTCAATCATCCACTGTTATAGTAGCTTGATTCTATTAGTTGTCCTATGCATTTTACAAAACAGAACTCCATTAACATTATTCACTTATAGTTTCCCTCTATAAGTGGATATTCTGCTCAACAGGCTTTAAATAGATTTTTTTTTCCCTGAAATTGCTATTAAGCATACTTTTACTCAAAGGGCAAAGTAGGCATAGGATTATACTTGTACTTCATGCAAGGGATACATTTTCAGCAATCAGAGCCACATTCCTATGAAGTAAAAATACTCTATATAAGCCGATTGTTTCTATCCCTCCTAACCTTGCTCAGTAAGGACTCTATTCTGATCTTTTGAGTAACGCACAAGTTTTCCAATTTGGCTGAATAAAGGTATCTTATTGGGCAGCTTGATGAGCATTTTGTGTGCGTAGAATTCTGACCTTGGCGTGTTCAAGGTGGATCACAACTATAAGACATTGCTCGAATCAGGATTTATTTTACTCTCTTCCATTAAAGAATGCAATAGGCAACTCCTGCTTTTACATATCCTGCTTTAGTGCACCAGTGAAAATATAAGCTTTGCTGAAGTGACCACTACATATGTATAGCGACAAGTTTTTCAGAGCATTATACTTTGCTTTAGTTGTATTTCAGCTTCAGAGGCAGCCACTGTAGACCATCTACCTCTGATTTCATGTTGATTTTACCGTGAATAAGTGTGCCTTTACCTCTCACAACTTCCATCAGAGTATTCTGAATAAAATAAAGAATACATGAGTACACACAGAAGAGCACAGTGCTGGCCAAACCAGACACCCCACAGGCAGTCCCAAAGGGTGTTAGCCTCCTGACAGTGTTGAGCTATGTGCCACGACAACCTGACAGCCAAACAGACCCTGACCCATCACCAACGGTGCAGATGCAGCAGCCCAATCTGTACATAAAAACATACGTCCAGAGAGCCCAATCCTCCTTCAGCTGGTTGCCATATTCTACGTTCATGCCTTACTCCTTAAAGCAGGACAGATGGCAGAAATAGTACAGTGTTGTTCTTTTCATTGGCCATGCCAATCCCAGGTAATCAAGGCAGGCAGGCACCAGCACTCACACTTTTCTCAGAGGAAAGAGTTGAATTCCATCTGACCAGTCTGCTTCAGCTTGCTCTTGAGGTTCTAATTTTCTTCTGGTCTGAGCCCATTTCTGCCTCGCTCCAGCACACACTGCCCTAGTAAGTACATTTATTACCTCAGTGATTCCTCTGGGGGCTGTCTTACTTTCCCTTTGTATCTGGACTCACATAAGCATCTCCCCATTTTAAAAGGAAACATTCATTAGCCTCTGATAGGAGTTTCCTGTTCCATCATGCTGAATCCCATTGCCTATTACTCTCCAAAGGCAGCCCAACAAGCTGCATGCTCCTGCGCTGGCTCATGGCATGCAGGAGGCACACAGGGGACAAGCAGGTGGCCCACGCCTCCTGCTCCTGGTTCTGTTTTCCAGCTCATTTTCAGCTGACCACACATGCAGCTGTGTGGGACCCCAGCACAGGGAAACCAAATACAGATACCCATAGCACTATGGACCTTTTTGAGTGGCCCAACAATTTCTAGGGTGCTCCATTCCTGTTTCTTGCTCACACTATTGGGATTCACAGAACGGCTTATGGACCTTAAAGATCTAGTGATCTAGTTCCAATCCCCCAGCCATGGACCGGGTTGCCACCCACTAAATCAGGCTCTGCCATGAGGCAAGACTTACTTCTTTGGGTCACTTGAACACTTGAACAGTAGAGTGTAAGCCTATATCACCAAAAAAAAAAAAAAGAGGGATTTCTGCTGTAATGGTCCATTTTTCATCTTACATAAGAACTGCTCATTTCTTTCCTGGCAGTCACCACTGAACATCACCATTTCTCCAGGTCCACACTGCCAAACTCAGGGTGGCAATTGCTCAGCAGAGCTGGTTCTGCCAAAAAACGTCTCAGCCTTCCATAGGGTTATGCAGGAAACTTTGGCCACGAGATTCCCTCACAACCACAGCACAGTCGGATCTTTAGAGGAGGTATAAAGAAAAAAAAAAATGTATCTAATTGCTAGGAACTAAAATTGCATTGATTTACCCCAGCTGAATATCTGGACCCACCCTGGGGACAAGAAGAAGATTTCAATGCACAATATTTTACTGGAAACCATGCAAAGTCTCTCATCCACATCAGCTTTTTTTTTTTTTATTTAAAAAAAAAACTTTACTTCTATGTAACTAAACAACATTTGTATTCAGCTGCTCAGTTATAAATAAAAAACATTTTTACATGGGTGGATTGGAGTGGCCCTGTTTTTTTCTTTCGGTTCCCATTATTTTATATATTACACACATGTTCTGTCAGCGAAGCTCACTTTGTTATCTGAAACATCTGTGGTACCCTGCTGTGGAGAAGGCCAGCGCTGCTGCTGCTGTTGCTGCCTGTCTTTATCAGCCACTGCTCTGCCGGCAGAGTCCTCCAACAGCGCGCAGTAGGGCTGGGCTGCGCAGCACAGCTATGGGATCCTGAGCCGACAGAGAAGTCCCCATTGGTTCACAGCATGGCACTCCCCATCCACAGGAAGATATGAAACCACGGTTTCATACGTGCATTCATGCAAGCACTGGCTTTTATATTTCTAAAGAAATGAGTGTGAATTTGTCTGTAAGATGAAAGGGCAACACCCCCGCAGATAAGGTGCTCATCCAAATGAGAGGACCTTCTCCTTGAGGCTCCCACACAGTCTGGCTGTTGAGGAGTTCTGGCTGTTAATTTTTTGCCAAGTGAAAAGTTGCCTGCATTGATCCTTCTTAGCCTTATTTTCAGGTGCTTTTTACAGTCCTGGCCCTGAAATAGTGCACAGTCCCATGAAGCTCTCTGAGATCTACTGTTACTGCACAATAACCTAAGGTATGTAAGAAGTTTGGGTTTCTTATGGAGCCATGACAAGATTTTAAAAGTGCAACTTAAAGGTGAAACATCTGTCCGAATTTCTTGAATAATATTTTTTTGGATAAAATATTGGGGCCCCTTGACAGGAAGTGAAGCTGATTGTGTTTTACTTTCTGCAAACAACAGTACCTTGGTAAAAACAACCATTTCCTCTCTAAAAAAAATCAACAGCATCTTATAAGGTTGGCTCATGCAACAGAAGTGTGAAATATACACCCCACTTAAGTATCTGTGAAATATGATTGTTAAACTACAGAACTTAACAAGAACATTTAGGAGAAGATGCAGAAACAAATCACATAACACTCATACAGACCAGATTTCAGCTGATGGTATTCTTTTCATGCGTCTAATGTTTTAAAAAACTGTTCCTTAATACAAAGATAACACATCAAGAAGTTACAAGTGCTTCCCTCCCATTTTAAAAATAATAATAATGGTCTATGACACAAAAACCTGAGCCAGGAGTCCCTTAGGTAAACTCAAACCAGCTTTTTGTAGCTTTGCCGGAACTCCCGAGGACTCGGGGCCTGATTCAGACAACAGTTATGGTATGGAAATGTCATGTGACCGCTGTCACAGATCTTTTTCATGCAAGTCGGTGTGCATGTGTGTCCAATTCAAAAGTCAAAATTGAAGACTTATGTGGAGATAATTACAAACGAAAATAAAACACAGCTTTTGAAAAACACCCCATTTTCTTTATGAAGTAATTGATCATCAAGCCCTACTAGGAAGGTTTAAAAGTTACTGGATAATGAAGTGCTGGTAGCAAGCAGCTTGCTTTATCTTCCAGGAGCAAGACTGTGACAACAAGACAAAAGAATCAAGAAAATAAATGTTCCACAGGCATCTCTACCCCCCTCACTCCTGTTTTGCTTGAGGCATTACTTACTTTCATATTTGTTTTATGTATATTACATACCATTACTACCCCCAAACTTGATTCTAAGTTCTGTGTAAACACAAGGCTCTTTCCACATTTAAAATCTGAACCTCATTTCCTATGTCCTGAAAATAACTGAGGTGTGATAGCAGAATATCGCCGTGCTCCAAAAAACCCTTCGGATTACTCAACTAATATCTTGTATACACTACAGCAATCTCCAGGATCTCTGGCTGATTCACCTTGTTACCTGCATTCAACAGGAAACTAATCTGATAGTCAGAGGTTGTCTCCCTGATCCAGCTGCATCCTCAGAAGGAGAAAGGCAATGGCATACTGCTGCTACCTCAGCCTCTTCCTAGGGATTGTCTTAGTGATGGTATTTCCAGTCCTCAGGAGGCCAGTGGAGTCACAGACGCTTCCCTCTACCAGAGGAGTATGAAGTACCTGAGCAATAGCAAGGATCTGATCTTAAAGTTACAAGACTGTTCTGATTTAGGAGGAAAGTGAAAGGAAGGAATAAAATTAACGTATAAGCATAAACAAGCCCCAAACTTGGAAGATGAACTGAAAAAACAATTATCTTTATAAATTTTTAAAACTGCAAACAGATTTATGCAGGACAATTTTCCATCTGTCCAGATCCTTCTGCAGGACATATGCAGCAGATAACTTCAAGTCAGCATAGTTCTTTATATGAAGTTTTTTCCAAAGATATTAATGGTTTTTAAAAAAGTGCAACGCTATATTGGAATG
Organism: Penelope pileata; assembly: GCA_013396635.1. Classification (NCBI taxonomy): domain Eukaryota; kingdom Metazoa; phylum Chordata; class Aves; order Galliformes; family Cracidae; genus Penelope; species Penelope pileata. Next base: position 4,952,378 of record WBMW01000889.1, on the reverse strand, counting down.
GTAGTAATTTCTCTTTTATCCTCTGTGTATGTCACCATCTATTGTTACTCATTTTTTTTAACGTTCATCTGAATATTTAATCCATGCAAAAATGAGTCCCGGCGTCTTTTTTTCTGAATAATGTTTGGCGGTCATTGCTTCACAACTGCAAACAATCCTCTATTGCTATTGAGTGCTGCAGTCAGGCTTGCTTCACGCTGGAGGTTAGAATCTGATCCTAAGTCCATTAAATCACAGAGTCTTTTTAAAGTTTAATCTAGAGAGGATTTTGGTTGTAAACAAAGGACACTATACATGGGGAAAGAAACAACAGAAAACTATGAACTTATGACTCTAACACAACCCTGAGTTCAAATTTTGTCTGTGATTTAGCAAGAAAATTCTGAACTTTCGGCAGCAACACACATACTGGCATGTGGGCAAAGCTAAGCTGAGCATTGATGCTCACATCCAAAACACACATATGGATCCCATTTTACTATGGACGTGATTCTTCATGTGCAAAACATGTGTCTGACTAGTTTTCTTTGGCTTTTAAAGATGTGCTCCTTTTTCTTTGGTGGGGGCAGGGAGCAGAGAAGTAAATAAATAATTTGGGTGGTACTTGAATCATTATCTACGAAGAAAACAGCCTGGGATTCAACAGCAGGTAAAAAGCCAGTACTTCAGCTGAAACTATCAACTTCAGCAAACTACCAAATGCCAGCAGCAAGAATCTTAGCCCACCATACAGTCTCCGCAACACGTTAATCTATCCCACTCTCTAATTGCTAGATAGGAAAGGGAAAAAGGGCTCCAGATGCTAATAACTTGGAAGTGGTAATTAGAGGAGTCCACATTACTGCTGCGGGACTCCCATCTTCCCTTGATTGCTGGAAAGAAAATTCTGTCCAGTGGGTCTCCTTCTCAACCACACAGCACTCCTCTGCTCTGAGCTCCCTCTCCTTCTCACCAAGCACATCTACAGGAAAGTTTTTACTTTCCCCAACACTGGAGGATGCCATGCTTCCTACAGGGTGCACTGGAGAACATTCATAAGGGAATAAGTGACATAACAGGGCAGCTCCCCAAGCCGCAGCTCTTAGCTGTATATTACCAACATCGCCTTCTGCAGTCCCAGTCTGACTGGGAACAGAACAAGGGAGCCTGCTCCCCTTGCTGCAAAGGGCAACCCAAAAGGTCTCCTTGGGTGTTTATAATCCCTGGTACGACAGAGACAAAGCAAGTCTGGAAAGGTTCTCAGCATCGCATGAGAAAGTAAAAGGGAAAATACACTTATCAGAAAGAGTGAATGCATTTGTATTATTGTATTAAAATAGCACAAGGGTACAGTGACAGGCTATAAATTTTTTTTTTGGCCTGTAACCAATATTTTCCATTTCAAGTAACAACAATGTAAGAAAGAGACACAGGATTAATAGAAATTATGGACACAAATTGGTAGGTACTTGGATGAAAGAGAACCTCACATGTGGGTATCACTAAGGGACAAAAGGTTAACTGGCCCTTTGAGCAACCCTTGGATTCTTTTTCACTGCTGACAAACTGACCAAAAAGTAAGCTTATATTTTACCTATGATGTCCATCTTTATAATTCTCAGATTCATAGCCCAGAATGTTACAGTAAATTCTTGGCAGTGAAAAGCAGCTTCTCCCTCCCCCTGAAACTGAACATCCCACATAATGCTAAACCTAACATATGACTCCAAATAATATTAGTACCAATAGTGACTACGTGGTTCTGTAGTGATGAGAATTAAGTTACAGAAATTCCTTGATTTTACTTTTTCTGATTTGGCACGTTGTTTCATTGAACAGCCACGAATTACTAAATATTAATAATTTGAAATCAGTGATTCATCATAAGACATACATTTACAGAGTGCAGTATTTTTCCTAACCTTTCTGTTGCTGTTATTGGTTATTGAAACAGCAACTGTTCAATTAAAAGAAAAAACAACACAAAACAGGACTGAACAGCAAGGAGACTAGCCAGAGCCAACCTACATTAGCAAAGCTGGATCCTGAAGACGAACAATCTCCTCCACTTTATAGTACTATGCTACATTTAGTTTAGCGCACGTAAATCCCTGTGCCTTTCTAAAACCTCCATCAAACCTTGAGAGAGAAGTCTTACAACTGAACCTGAAGTTGAAAAGTCCTTTTCTCCCTCCGCATGTAGAGTTCTGAAAGAAGACTGCAAATATCATTTTAAAAAAATAAAACATAAAATCAATGCAAAGTTATTTAGCACAGGTGTTTCTGTTATTGTTCTGCATTTGGAAAGCCCACACATTCAGTGTACCTTCAATTCACACACCCAGCTGCATGAGGTGGTGGTCTATTGTTTAGAGGTTTGCAATAAAAAGCATGAAGTAATATTGGCAAGCTCAGAAGCTTTTTTTTTTCCTTATGATGTCTCTGTGCATCTATTTATCTAGTTTTCCTTGCTTTATTTCTGCTTTTATATTCAGCATATTCAAAACAGGGTCAGAATAGGTTTTAAAAATGTAATGCCACACTCAAGCCTTTTGAACACTAAGAGAAAACCTCAAAAAGTTCACCCGTACGGGAACAAAGATATAAGGATAGCTTTGAACCTGAGGGGCTCTCTCACTGCAAGCAAGTGCACTGCCAGCATGTCACAGGTGTACACCACATGAGCAAGTGAAAAAATAAAATGTGAATGCGAAGGGGTGTGATGCTGACAGGTCTGAGTCCAGAATGCATTAATCCCAGGGTGAACGCGTGCATCTGTTAGATATTTATGTAGTTCCTACTAGTAGTTTGTACAGATATCTGAGCAGGTGAACATCAACAGCTTTGAAGCCATATGTTAAAGGCAGCCTGTAAGATGGTACGAGGAGGCTATCAGGCACCCTGGGTGTAACAGAGCAGGGCAGACACCTACTGATTCGAGCATTGCCCTGGTTAGCCAGGGCTCCCAAGTCCTGGGCAGGCTCCTGCTGTTAGCCCTGTGACACCTGGGGCAAACCACTGAATCTCTCCCGTCATTTCTCCATCACTGAGCAAGAGATAATAAACATGTCTACAGAGTGACAATTATCCATCTTCCATCTCTAATTTTCAGCTCTTAATTAAAAAAAAATCCATACTTTTTTTTCCCCTATTATTCCAAAGGTTTGCCTGAAACACAGCTGTGTTGAAACAACTGCTCTTAGATGCTGACTTTAGTCTGTTGGAAGAACACAGAGTCAAGATCTGTCTCCTGTTTTCATAATTAACTCTGAGCTCCTGGAGCAGCTTGAATCCCAGCTTGGTCACCCTCTTCCCCCACACCACCTCCAACCACCAGAACGTACACCTTGTGGGTACATACAAGCACAGCTGAAGCCAATGTATTTTCAGAAAAAAACATCAGCTTTGAGAAAAACAATGCACTTCTAAAAAGTGACATTTTGTCTATAATGTTTACTTTGTCTACTAAATATCCTCAGCAAGGAACTGTGAGAATTCATTCATCTTTGAATGAATTTATAAAACACGCTGAGAGGTCTCCGGCTGAAATGTGTGAATTTTTTATGATTAGCAAGAGTACTAGAATCCAAAAACTGTCAGTTTACACACCACTTTAACCTAGACCACTCAGTTTCTGCCACCGTACATGACTTTTTGGAAATGAATGGAAAACTGTTTACACTAAACATTGAGTTTCTAAAGGAGAGCTGTTAAGAAAATTATCCTTCAAATTAAAATTTTATGTAAAGATGGAGAAAATAAATTTCTAGCAACTACCCTGGAACCTTCAAAGTTCAAGTTACTCTCCAAGATAATGGAATCAAAAACAATCTTTGGAGACTTATAAGGTCCTACTGCTAGAGGTGCAATTCCACCTCTGAAAATCTTGGTGTGACTGAGTGAATTCATCAGGAGCTGCAATTTCATTTTGTCCTTAATGGTTCATATACATACACAGTGCTGGAGAAATATGCCTTCCTCCACTTTGAAATATTATGGCTTCTCTGAAAAAGATTCAGTGAGGATCCAGATGTGTCTTGCAGTTTAACGTTGCCCAAACTCTGCTCCTGAACATTACCAATCCATAGCAAAAAGCATGAATTTCAACAGCTACATTGAGACTGCTGCTAAGTGCTTCTGGAAGAAAAATAAAAATCTAATCACACCTACAAAACTCTTCTTCCCATCATCTTGTACACTTACCTTTTACAACATCAAAACACATGCTAAAGAGTAGCTCTTTCCAATTTATTTCCCCCATATTTCTTTTCCCAAGAGGGCATCATTCATACTCTACTCCTTCACAATGCAATTAGCTTGTTCCAGTCTGGAGCCTGGAAACAAAACATTCACCCCTTCTTTTGCCCCAACTCTCAAGAATCTCTTGCAAGGGTCCTCCTGTGACTCACCACCCAACCATAATTGCTCTACACTTGGTACCAGAGAAAATAACCATGTCCATCTTTTATTATTTTGCTTTACTTCAGTGAAGCACAGTCAAAGAAGCTTTGTGGTTTACCAGGGAATTGCCACCTTTGTTGTCTGCCCTTTGAGTGCCCTGCAGGACCCTCCCACCCCAGCACCTGGTCCAGCACTGGCAAATCTAGGTCTAGCATTGCACAGGCATCATTCCATGTAAACAGCAAAACAACAAATGACATCACCTCTATGTATTAAAAGGAAAAAAAAAAAGAGAGAGAGAGAGAGAGAGAGACTTTTTATTTGGGAGATGTACACGGTATCTATAAAATATGCCCCAAACATTCACAGGAATAGAGCTCAAAGAGTTTGATTAAAATTGAGCAAAATCAGTCTCTCATCCTTCTGTTTAAAAAATGAGAATTCATTTTTTCATCTTAATTCAAAGATTAAATATGATTAAAATTTCTATAAGATGTCAAGCTTTTCTGAAATAAACGGCAGTGGCCATCAAAATATTGATAGTCATTGGTAAATTACTTCTGGTGTTTAATCAATGTTATTTTTTTATCATCCAATTTTTTCTTCAAGTCAGCTTCTAACACTAAACTACATTTCATCAAGGTTGGTAAAATGTTTAGAAAGGAACAGATGTCAGAATATGGGGATTGCCAATAACACTGATGGAAGCCAGTAATTTCTTTCCTGTCCAAAGGCAAAAGAATGAAGAATAATCTAGACTGTATACAATAATGCAAGATTTACTACAACATTAATGGCTATAAAAAGTAAAAGTATACAAAAGCTATCTCCATTTTTTCAAGCCATCACTAAGGGCAGTGTTTTTCAATTTGAGATGATTTTTACTGGAAAATGAAAGGTCTATGTATTCTTAAACCTTTAAATATCCATAAAACACAGATGAAGAAACAGACTAGCATTAGTCGCTTCCAAATATACTTGTATATTAGTCTATTGTGTGAGTTAATAATTTTGCCAAATCTCAAAAAATGTGGATGCAATCTTTCCTTTAAGAAAGCTGCTCAGCTTGTTATTTACAGATTGTAACATTTACATAAGAGTTTGGTTTAACAAGAGATATAAATATAGATAAAACCCTTAGGACTTCATTCTTTAAACTGCCCTCTAAAAATCTGCCCTACAATTTGCACACTGAATTTTGTGCAGACTATTCTTGGAAGCCTTTTGTGAATTAGGGAGAACTGACTCGAAACAGGGGCTGGTTAATCACAATTTTGCAAATTGTACGTAGCAATCATCCTCACATTGTGAAATTCAGATCTATAAAATGCTGATGTTTTAAAGCTGAAAAATAAATTAGCTAAGTAGGACTACTTTGCTAAGGAAAAAAAAGAAAGAAAGAGCATAAGACCCCTTGCAAAGAGATCCTTAAAATAAAAATAATTAATGTAAGACAAGTGGTTTTATAACTAAGTAAAGGCCATCTCCATTCTCAACTACAAGCCCACCCTGGAAAAAATTCTACCACCTGACTGCTCCAGGCTGCCTCAGGCTCAGGCCTACACTCAACTGAATACACCAGACAAATTCTTTCAGTCCCAAGAATAAACCCGTGGGAGGTTTACTGTTTAGAAGACTTCTGTATATTTGTCTACAATTGGGAAAACACCTCTAGTTGACAACAGACCGAAACTCTTTCACGTTGTCTATCACCCACAAGTTATCCGTGCACCTAATCAAAGCTGCTTTGATTATATATCAGGACTGCCACTCGAGTAACAACTGCAGCAGCATGGATATATGGATACAATATTTTATCATGCAAGTTGTATTCAAACACTCGAGAATAATAGCTGGCAACCGAATAATTTGAGGGAGAAGGAGCAGAATTTATGTGCAAAAGATGATGTCTCAAAGACGACATTTTTTGCTCTGCTTTCAAGCTGCGGTTAATATAACTTCATCAGCATTTAGAACAAAGCTGACTCAAGAGTCTTCCTTTCCACACAGGTTTTGCAATTCTTAACATTTAGTATAAATGAAGGTCTCTTTCTATTTATTTTCCCTTATCTGTTGCAGAGAGACCTTGCCAAACTGTCTGTTTTGAGCATACAAGGATATGCTGAAATTCATGCAAAATATTTTCTGTTGTCAACGTAATTATAACAACAAGAACTTTCCATTGAGGTTCAGCGGTGACACAGTGTGCGCTGATTGCCCTCCTGCCATTCCAAGCCCCCTCACTATGGACACAAGTTACAAACAGTGGTAACTCTGTTTTCATGATGTTGATCTTCCCAAAGGTCAGGTTCCTTACCTCAAACATTCCACCAGTTGCTTAGACTGCAGTTCAAGAATTTTGTGTAACATTGCTTCTAGAAAGCAAATATTTATGTTAGTAAATACCATTAAACTATTAATGTGATACAGGTATTCTCATTACTGAACTGCCAAATATGAGAAAGAGAACTATAAACTAAATGGAAGGAAATGTGTCATGTTTGGATATTAAACTTGACTGTGTTACTTCACCGTGCTAGGGACTGTATCAAAGACTAAGTCCAGCCATTAACTCTTTTAATGGGGATTAATGTTTTTAGAATTAATATGAATTCAGAATTCATGCCTTTGCTATAGAGGGGAAGCATAGGCAGAAACCCTACAAAGAACAAATCTGTATTACCAGGATTTCACAAAATTATTGTCCAGGAAAAAGAAAAAAAGAAAGAAAAAAAGACCCACAGTACCTTAGAGAAGGGTGAAGTAAGGGTATTCCCTTTGAATGAGAGAGGCTTACATTCAGGTCTGGCTATGAACAAGGTTGATCAGGGATTTGGTTTCTGGTATCATAAGCGAGGGTCCTGAGCACAGACTCAGTTATTCTAGTCCAGCACATTCACCCATTCCTACTGGAGCTCAATCTTTCTTGACCTTTTTCTTTTAATTGGAGCAAGGATTAACCTACAGTTTCATCAGCACAGGTGAATGCCAAAAGGAGAGAGTTATAGAATATCTCTTAATGTGTGTATTATTTATTCAGATAGAACACTTTGAACAATCTTGGCCAATCAATGTATGAAACAGAACTTTCTAATATCTGAAAGTTTTACAGAATATAAAGAAAACTCTCTCCTTCCCACAGCTCAGATTGGAACTGAGATTTGCAGAGGCATCTTCCCTTCATCTCCTATGCTTCTAAACACTTTGGAAGTCAAGACTAAGCCAGGATATGCTTCTAATATTTTTTATTAATTTGAAAATGGCATGTGTGAAAGCAGTAACAGGAGCTCTCTTAGGATAAGGGAACATGAAACAATGAAAGTAGAGAAAGCCTGCAAGTGGAAAGGAGCCTTCCAGGAATGTGATCTAGACTATGCAATGTTCCCAGCAAAACTTGGGAAGATTCTTGTTTGCTCTTTTAAGACAACCTGCCAGTGAAACCAGATGTACTAATTCAGATTTTCAAATATACATTTCAATGCGTTCTGAGTTTGAATGTAGAACAGTAAATGACTCATTCATCATACACAAAATCTTAAATATCACCTTAGCCATTTCACTTAATTGAGAAATATTGGCAGCCCTGAACTTGAAAATATTGTACATTTCAGAGGTAAAATGCACAAGACTACATTTTTAAAAATGAATGTAATGTAATGAGGCCAAAAAGTAACTTACTTCATCAGTTTGTTGAATCCAGTTGTGTTAGTAATTAGGCAAATGCTTCGTATTTATGTCTTTTTTACTTTCCTGAATATTTCTACTGAAGGATTTCATTATTCCTTCACCCCAGCTTTTATTCATGTCCTCAGAGCATCCTATTTTTCTGTTGTTACCGTGTTTAAGGCAAAGATGTTTCAGAAACAGAATATTAGCATGGCTTCCAAGTTCACAGCACTTTAAAAACTGGTTAAGTACCGAAGAACCCCAAAACGACCGCAGTGCTTGGATTCACAAGAACACACTGGGATTTCCATCATTTCTCATCACCGCCTCCAGAATAGCAGCAGTCACTGCAGGTAGGCCATGTGCTGAAGGTACAGCTGCTCTACAGTAATTGATTCTGCATGTTGACCCAGACATTGGGATGCTTACTGTCTGAATATAACTCCTTCACTTCATGGAAAGCTGTACAAAACTAAAACAGCTCACGATATGTCAGCCTTTTGACGGATACATCAAGTGCTGTCTCTTAACATTTCATTCCTGCTTGAGAAGATTTGACCCCAGGGCTCTAACAAACCACACGAACTGTCTGGACAACAAGCCGACACTATTTCACACAAGTCAGGAGGCTCTCAGGGCAGCACGAGGTATCTGCTTGAGAAAACAGCAGGCAGCTGCTTTAGGAGCAGAGAAGAATTCTGCTTCAAAGTCTTCCATTGTTTTATTATTATTACTTTAAAGGATTACTTTGGAATTACTGCAGTCATCTGCCCAAGGCTGGTTGCAGGTTTTCAGCAGTGAGACCTCCGAACGCCGGACTCCTGCCAGATAGCAGGGTGACAGCATCACAGTGCAGCCTCTGAAGGCAAAGGGACACACACCTCAACTCAGTGAGCCAAAGATTCGGAGACGGTACTTCCAAATCGTATCCAGAGAAGTGTAATAAAACCAACCAAACCTGTTTTCATCACTACACTGTTTGTGGCCCAGAATCTCGTACTATTGTTTTAGCAAACTGCATTTGAATGTTTGGAGCTGTCTGCTACCTTGACTGAACACATGAAGCTGTTTTACAGCAGCTCCAGCTGCGTATGCTAGCTTGGGTCATTTTGAATTCGTTTGGAGGTAATTTCACCTATTTACAAATTTCTTTTGGAAATTTAAATCTAATCTCTGTGGCTAGAAATAAACAATTATGTGTGCTGCATATGAAAATTTGAGGAGACACACAATTTACTTAGTTCCCTTTGAGGGGAATGAGAAAGACACACAGTACTTTCATTATCTGTCCCTAAGTGTTTTTTGTCAAATTTTGATTCTACCACCATTCTTCAGTGACAGACATGAGGTATGACATTTTTGACACAATGTCAATAGTGACATCAGTAATATTTGACACAAGGCACATTGGGGTTATTTGACGCAGACAATTGGATAGCTCAGGGCACTAGAGATCCAATGCATAAAGAGTTTTACCTCCAAGTCACCAGTGAATATCTAGCCCAGTGTTCTATAACTGCTACCAACTGATGGCTCCTCAGAGCCTTACACAGAAGGAGTTTGGGTGTATTGAACAGATGTCCAGAAAACAAAAGTCAACACAATAAATTACATTAATCTGTGTCCTATGTTGAAACACCATGGATTGAATAGCCAGCAACAAAGCTATTCTTCTACTGCTATCTGTAATTCCTTTTAAAAATGGTTGAATCCCACAGGAGATATGGGAGGATCAAATGAGTCAGAGAGCTCTAGTCTCCTTCTGAATAAGATTTCTGCCTCAACAGCTTTCAGTCCCATGGCTTTTATTAACAGTTAAATACACTTATGGGAAAATACAAATGTGAAATGTTACTTTCAATGATGTGTTTTTCAAATATTTCACAATTGCCTAATAAACAGGACTCACACATGCTGAACAGAAACAAAATGAATTACATATATGATCACTCCAGAATTTCCTAGAGTGCCACAGTCCTGATGAAACAAAGCACTTCTACACACATCCAATAAAACACTCATCTAGGAGCCAAGTCTTGCAATACCTATTAGGCACCTGGCTGAGCTCCTGAATCCTGAGGCCCCTCCATTATGCAAAACTTCCAAGTTCTGGACACAAGCAGGGGGAGGTATTAGTGCTGGGTACGCTGGAATCTACCTGGACATACAAGGACAGTCCACTGAATAAGATACCTAGATGCTTGGAGTATTTTATATTATTAAGCATTGCACCTGAAGATTTAGGAATCTAAATTACATTGCATAGGGTACGAATCCTCACTTAGAGCAGACATTTAACATTTATGTCTTGTTTTAGGGTTATGCTTATGTCCAAAAACCACCAGCATATGAAACTTCACAAAAGCAGGACTACTTTACTGAATAAATAAAATTTATTTTAAAGTCCAGAGCTAAGTTCCTTGTTTATAGATACTTATGTTTAAAAAACGTAAACGTAAAACACAGATCAAGGTTAATTCACATGCAAACTGTACTCCTTTTTTCTTCTTTTTACTTTAATTTCAAAAAGAAGATCCATATTAGCCTGTTTGTCACACGTAGGCATCAGTATGATCAAGTGTTAGATTCCACTGTAGAAGCAACAGTTTTTATTTAAGTACACTATTCCAAATCCCAAACAGGCTCACTCATTGTTCTCCAAATTGTGGTTTCCCAAAAAATAAAAAATAAAAAAATTCTAGCTGTGAATCAAAATATATGAAGTATGTTCACTGTCTCTTAAGAAATAATCCCACATTGTTACATATCATTGAAAAAAGGCAAGGCACATTTTGTTAATCATATATTTGAACATCCTGCTATATTGCAACTTCTTAAACAGTTACATGAATTAAAAAGTGTAAGAACAATATGTATTTCACTGCAACAAAAAGCATTTCTGGAGCAAACTGATGGGCTGAACCTCGGAGGAAGCCAGCCACACAGCACTCCCACAGAATGGGTTTCACAGAAACCCATGCAAAAAGGCATTTCCACCTCTCTATCAAAGTCAAAATGGATGCCATTCATTCAACACATGCATATAAACACCTGGTGTTTTCCCAACCTGAGGTCCACAAAGCTAGAGCAAGTAGTCCACTGCTGATCCACAATACTGACGAGACTCACAGACCAAGATTTCCCAGCTACAAAGCACAAAGATGCTAACCAGTGATAACAACCCCTTTTACTGAATTACTTTAAATATCAGGTGTATCGCTTGCTTCTTGGTCCAGAATTTTTGGGCAACATTGTTCTAGGCACAGATAAATACTCTCATGAGAGGGTTGAGTTTATGATATAATTCCGGCATGAACAGCCACTACATTTCTGTTCGTATGCCTTTACCCAAATAAA
>WBMW01000889.1:4913475-4935975 GCA_013396635.1 Penelope pileata | reverse complement strand
ATTGGAGAAGTCAAAACACTTTCCTCAAATTCTGTCATTTGTATTTCTATGTATTACAATATAGCACAATGATCTAAAAACACCAAATGTAAGCTAGGCATTTCAACTCCACCAAATCATTTACATTGTTTCACCTAAAAAATTCTAAAATCTATACAGTATAGCTGGAAATCTGGTCTCTCAAGCTCAAAACTTTCAACATACAAAACATATTCTTAATCATTCTTTTTATGCGTTTTTGGGTGGTTATCTGTCCCCACAACAGGAAAAAAAAATTGAGGAATAAAAATCAAGCAGAGTAGATGGCTTGATTGGACAGAGTAGATGGATGAGTGCCACACCACTCCCCACAGGACCTCATGGGGGTCGGCCTCACTCGTGTCATAACACTGCCCTAACAACTCACCCTGTGCTGCCACTCAGACATCTTTTCCTTCATGTGACCAGGATTGTCACCCTTCTGGCCCCTTGTTTAGGCAGTGGAGGGAAGAGAGCTCCAACTGTGAGAATTTTCAACACCTTAAGTTAGACAAAACACCCAAACCCTGATGCATAAATTGTGGTCTCCCTGACCCACCCTCTCTGTCTTCTGTCTGCATCCTTCCAGGAAAACTTCAGTTTTTAGCTGAAAACCAGAAAGTTGTGTTAGATTGGGTTTGTTTGTTCATTTTTAAAATACACAAACTGCCTTGAAATACTTCTAGGGTAACTCTGGAATAAAGGTCATATTTAATAAAAGCATGCCCAGTTCAGAGTCAAGAACGGTTTTCAAAGAAAAAAATTGTCTTACATATGAAAAACAGACCTTACTAATTATTATGAAGTTATGCAATGGATGTGAGTTAAAAGAAATCCATTCAGTGGAAAAAAAAAAAATACAGAGGTAAAAATGGGCATTGTATACACATTTGTTCTTAAGAAGTGTTTCATTAGGATATTTCAATTATTTAAATAAACACCAAAACAATTATTTATACTTAAAATTAAAGAAATTTGGTCAAAGTTTTTGCTTTAAGATCATGTTTGAGTACTAATATTTAAGTCAAAATAAAAGTAGAAGCAGTACAGCACTTGGGAAGTGTGTATACTTTTATTATTTCAAAGTGACAGTACTGTAGATTTCCTATTTCATTATTATTAGTAAAAAAAAATTAGTACAAACAAAAAAAAAGAAATTTCACTCCTACTCTCATATTTCTTTAGATCTTAACGTGACATTAATGAGCAAATACACACTAGGATGATGATCACACTGCAGGATAAAATGGCTCATATACTGTGTTGATAAGTTAAGATGAAAGAAATCTAGAACAAAGACACAACAGTATTGTGGAGATATGTTTAGATTCCAAAATATTTGTATCAGTCAAAGATAGAAACACCCAAGACAAAAAACAACTGATAAATAGAAACATCCCCTTTTTCCCCCTTGACTGTATAATAAATACACTGTATATATTTAAGCATCACTCCATTACTATGCCTAGCTGCCACATGCAATACGTAGATACATTATACACATATTTTCCATCTGATCTCTGATGCATTTGTAGCTCCTACTGAATATCAATGCCATTCCTAAGCAAGCATTTGAGGACAGAATTTAACTAATGGGAAACAAAGAAGATGCTCAAATGGAAACAATACTGGCTTTGAAAATCGATCCCAATGATGCAAGGCTGTAGTTGAGTTGCTTTTGAGTAACATCTGAGACAGTTCTTCCTGAATCTGAGAACAAAGCATTACAATTTGCGCTGGGCAGTCTACTGGACTATACTAGAGGAGTTCACAGGAAATGTGGCTGCAAAATCCAGAAAGATTACTTGAAGGGCATGAGAAGCATGTAATGCGATCACAACCCCCCATAAAACCACTCTCACCCCATATGAAAATGATGCAGATGACATATTTCTTCATTTATAGTCTCGTAGGGGCCTTCTTTTTCAATTGGACAGCTCCTCCTGTCCATTGTCTTTTTCACCATATGAAGTTTTTGGTCTGACTGACTTGCTTACCTAAGACATCATGACACATTATTCCATCATAACATGGCACTGCTCCCTCAAAGTGAGCCTGGTCATTAGATGCATCACTCTGAAATGTGAATATTATTGCCCAAAAGAGATGAACATGAGCATCACAGATGGATGAGAGGGGATTAGAAATAAATTGATAATAGGATTGGTAACAACTTACTCATAAGTACGTTAAGACACAATGGCACGTCATCGTGATTGACAAGAACTATTTGCAAATTGTACTTCCACAAGCACCTTCAGCATCCTCACCAATCAAGATCTGAAGATAAGCACTTCTAAGACTGGTTTTTTTTTTTTTTTTTAAATGGCATCAGCCTGATGCCAAGCATAAGTCAATAAGAAAGCCACTTTCAATCAATAAAAAGCTGAAGCAAATACAAAAGGTGCTCTGGATGGATGCTACGGCAGTCAACTACTTAAGAGGGAAGAAGGTGCTATAGCCCAAAAGAGAAGTTTCCAACAATAAAGTATGATGCATTATATTTCAGGAACAAATACGACAGTTCATAATAATTGCTACTTGAGTTTTAGTTTTTTAAAATGTTTTTTGTGTTTAAAGATTGTAATTTTGGTTAGAAACTACTACAACTATTTGAAAAGCACTGCTTAGCAGCCCCATTATGAGTCAGGTATTGTAAGCAAAGGCGTGCTGAGGGAAAAGGGAAAAAACACACCATACTTGCGATACTTTTTGTCTTAATGACTGGAAAATGTCATTTACCCAAGAGAGTAAATAACAGTGATCTATATCAATCCAACCGATTCTCCTTCTCTTACCCAGTTAATATAAGTTTGCCAAAACCAATTGTCTAATGATATTATTTTGTGATTTTACAGCTACTTGTGTTGATTCTGTGCAAAGGACACCAGCAGTTATTCTTGGTCATGTATTTAGAAAACCCTGAATTGAAAATGATTTGAAGAGTTGCTTGTGTGAATTTCTACTACTAAAGATAGGTTCACATGGTACTGCATTGAAATAGTCAGGTTAAGTCTAAATTAAGATAAATCAGCCCAAGCAGAGCAACAGATTAACATAGCTGTATTCCTTTCAGATATAAAGGTTCACATCAATAAACCAGTTACTTTTGCCTAATATACTCTGTGCCTGACAAACTTTCTGCAACACTAAACTGCATACTTTATTGCAAAATAAGAAGTTACTATTAAAAAAAAGTCAAAGTTCTCTTAGTTCTTAATTAATGCCACGTTAACTTAAATTGCACAGTTTATATGGGTTATCATAAGATGCACACCTCTGCTGTCCCATCCTGAACTCAGGTGAAGCACAACGAGCCCAAGCACAACATTCTGAGGCAGGCTTGGGGCATTCCAGATCATTCTTTTTAGCTTGAATTCCAGAAGCAATTTTAGGTGGGTGAATTGTACCATGAAAACAGGAGTCAGTTTATTTGTTGGTTTTAAAAGCCATATAATTCTTACCCAGCCTCTAATTGCGTTATATTAAATATTCACTAGAAATACATAGGAAATTTGCACATTCTTCATACTAACTATTCTTTTTGTTCTGGAGACAAAATTAGTATTTACACAGTTAAAATTATTATTGATTTTTTTTGCCAACTGAAAAACTGCCCCCTGACTTGGCAGCAGTGGCTCCATCCCTCTCCTGCTGCACCCCACAACACTGTGCCTCTCTCCCCTTCAGTCCTTCATCTATGTGGACAGCCAAGCACTCTGGGACAAGGACTGGCTATGAACTGTTCGACACACATTTTGACTGGAGCTCTCAAGCCATAAAACAGAAAAGCACAAGGGTTATCAAATTCATATTGGATGGATCTTCTCCTATTCCTCTGCTCCATGGTTACTCAGAGAAGGGAAGAACACGAAGCACAGAAGGAAGCTTTTGCAAACAATCCAGCCAGGACAGCCGACAAACCTGCATGCTACCCTGAAGAAACAGGGTGCAAAGATCAGTTTTATGTTTGCATTTCTAAAATGTTTGTACTTCTAAAGAGCGTAAAATACCAAATATCCTTCTTGGAGAATAATTCCCCCTCTAGTCCCTTACTGTGTTGCTGTATAACCATACAATAAATATTATCTTGCTCACATGCTTCTGTTTACTTAGCATACAATATATTTGATTACATCTAGCAATGTAAGTTTTAGTTCTGTCATCTTAAAATAGTAATAGTTGTCAATCAAAACAGAAACTGCATAATAAAAACATTCTAGAAACTAATAACCCTATATTTCTACA
Organism: Penelope pileata; assembly: GCA_013396635.1. NCBI lineage: Eukaryota > Metazoa > Chordata > Aves > Galliformes > Cracidae > Penelope > Penelope pileata. The sequence goes on along the minus strand of WBMW01000889.1, from coordinate 4,931,709 downwards.
CTCAGCTTGGAACTAAGCATTTCTGAAAATGAGATTAATTATATGTTTGTACAGTGCCCAATACAATCAGACAGACCTCTAAACAACATCCTCCTAGCAAGGAATACAAGACTAGATACATAATTGTATAGAGAGAGTGTTTGTATATATTATGCAATATATGCAGCAGTAAATTAGTAGCATCATCTTCATTTGGTCCAGTATTTCTTTAAGAGAGTTTTTGGGGGAAAAAAAATGCAATCTGCCCAGTGCTACAGCATTAGATAGAGGATGAGAGAAAATGACACAGTCAATACCAAAGTAATTTATGGCAACATTTTACAGATATTTAGAAGTGTGGAAGCACCAAGGAAAGACACACCGGACAAGTTCTCAAAGTTATGACCAACATGATAGGGAGAACTGGCGACTAAGATCAAAGTGTCAGGAAAATATTCTTTGAATTATATCTGTGAAACTTTAGTGGGGACTTCACTGCTTGGAACATTTAAACCTACTCTGGACAAAGGATTAGCAAATACCCTGTAGGGAACAATCTTAAAACATCCAGAAGATGGACTAGATGTATAACAGGTCTTTTGCTGCTCCAATTTTTATTATTCTAATCCATCACCCTTCCTGAGCTGGTGAAGGTTTATGAAGACTTAAAAAATTCTGACCATTAGAAAATTATGTCTGTGTCTGTGCAACATACACACATATGGATGTTAAGTCTGATTTTTAAACACAGAAAGCACAGAAACAACTTTTGCACCTAATTTGCCCATGCTACAGCTGTAACTGTGCATTAATCTGGCAAGTGCAGATAGAAATTTCTAATTATGGTTATGTGAATGCACAATTTGCATAATCACAACCAGTGAACTTGCAACTTAGGTATGCAGTAACTTAGATATGTTTACTGTTGACAGTGTACTAGTATTGGACTGTGACATGCTTGTGCCACAAAAGCAGGATCGATCTGTCAGCTTCACCCCAAAACAGAAATGTAGAAATCCTGCAAGGTAAGCAACAGTTGACATCAAAGCTTGCAGAATAGGCTAAGGAGGAGGAGTCACACAAACAACTAAATAAAGCCTTTCCATTAGGGATTTTCAAGGAAAAGGTGAAAGATGTTACTTGGCTCTGTTTTGCCCCAAACACCATGGTCTCATTCTCACTCCTCTCTGGCCCCTGCTCCCTGTTTTGCATTAAAAGTCATTCAGATAGTATAACAGTAAAAGTCACCCAGAGCAATGGCTGCAAAAATCATCTCTGTTCCCAAGTCACAGGATGGCAGAACTCTTTATGGATGTGCAAGGTATGTTAAAGGCTTTGCTTCGTCCATGCGTCTTATTGTTATTTCTGTTATTCCAGAATAGAAACACTCTTACTGAACAAGGCATAAGGCTGTATAAGAGCCAATGAAAAGATCCATTGTCTACATACTTCAATATGAAAGAAAAACAATGAAAGGGTATGCAGAAAGGAAAAGGTATTTTCTTTTTAATCCTTCAGGCATTAATAGCCATGATTGGTTTTCCTACGCAGTCTGGCCCTAGTTTGCTGTAGTGTTACAGTGAGAAACAGTGGCCTGCACTGATTTTTATACAGAAACCTTAATGACTTCAATTGCTGCTAAGGATGCAGAATCGTGGCAGGATATGGCCATTCACAATTAAGGCTCTAAAGCCTTCACAATTACTGAGTATACAGAGTATTTATTATAGAGACTATGCCAGGCCTCTTTTGTGAGCTGCCCTGGGCCTGTTCTCTGAGCCACATCAAACAAGAAGTTTAAATGAAACTGCTCCCAAGTTTCTGAAATGGTTTAATAAAACATATACTGACTGTAATATTCAGTTTATAGTAGAAAACGATTGCCCCTTGGTTTGAAAAATGACCTCTAGTTGGCAATTTTACTCTCAGCTTCATAGATTATAGTCCGCTGTTGGTCATTTTCTCAATCCACAGGGCAATACTTTTCCATAACAAGCTCAAACTGCAATCAGTATTTGTAGGCTGTTACACAAGTTGAGGATAATATGTCTCAACGCATTCTATTATATGACTAAACAAAAGAAATAACAACCTGGTGACACAGACGTATGGAGAAAAACAGTGCAATTCTTCTAACGTTCTAGTGCTGAGATAGCAGAAAACATATTCTTTGCACTGTGCTAATTTATATTAAATTTAATGTCTTCAATATACAATTATCTCTAATTTGATTTTTCATTGTTTTCTTTTATATTGTTTTATGCCTATTCTTATTCCAATGTAAAATGACAAATACAAAATTCTGTTAGTATCAGATTTCAGAAATGACAGATAGTGACTGATAGCCTAACATTGTAAAATCATATTAAAATATATTCACATAGATATCTTAAAGATCAGTTGCTCTTGGGCGCACAAAGCATACATTCATAAAAACTTAGAGGTTTTGTATAAAATAAATTTTGACACAGTTTAGTAGGCAAGTTCTGAGTAACTGGTTCAGCATCCAGCTCCACTACATAAGCATGCGATGAAATACAACACTTCAGAAAAAGTAGCTCACCTATTATGTAATCAAATTGATGCACAGTGTTGATGATAAATCAGGGAACAGGAAGTGAGTGATCTGGCATCTATTCCAAGGTGTGCCACCGACAAGTCTTCCAGTGACAGACCATAAGGAATTATCACCCCACCTTCCTCCACCAGAGCTCTCTGATCAGCAGGGCTAATACAACTTACCTAGCTAGTTGGAGTGCAGCGAGGTTTAATTCTTTAATCAATGGATGATGAAAGCTCTTGCAGATTCTTTACTGTAAATGCAAAATATTTATAATTACAAGAGTAATATTCATCCCCATCTGTAAATAAAACTGCAGTTAAATGGTGACACCCACCCACACTCAGAGCCAACGGGAATAACTTCCCTAGCTGCAGCTAGTGGGGTCAAAAGTGGATATTTTGCCAACATTCATCTAGATATTAAAAGTTTCTTATCCTTTAAACAAATACACCATGTTTTCTGGAAGTCTCGGAGCAGAAAGGAGAATCTTGGCTGGAAGCTGTATCATGACCCACAGGGGAAAAGAGATCACAATAGCTCTGTATGCGCTGCTTCACAAACTATATATAACTATATACATCTATCCATAATGCTGCATTTTGAAATGTTAAAGGGACAGATTTTGTTGCTGTTGTTGAGTTTTGATGGGGTTCAGGTTTTTTTTTTTTTTGTTTGGGGGCTGTGCATTTGGAGGGTTTTTTTTGTGTATTTTCCACTCCTGTTCATATACTGTTGCTCAGTCAGATTCACTTGCATTCTGTAGCTGAAATGTAAGTGGTCTGGATTCATTTAACCATGTGGGAACTCTGTCCACAAGCTTTAAAACATTTGAGCTAAAGAACATATTTGAATGTGATTACCAGAAGATGATGGCTCTTTATCTTACAACTCTTCAAGGAATTTAGATGTCTAACTCTTTAATAATGTTTAGTGCATTAGATTTTACAATGTTTATGGCTTTAAAAGAAAGATCTTCTAGTATTAAAAAAAAAAAAAAGGTTTGTTTTGTTCTGTTTTTTTTTTTTTTTTAGGGTAATAAAAATGACACAGATGTACCATAGCATAATGGATTAATCAAGGAATATGATGTTTATCCTAGGTCCTGAGTTGTACATCTTCATAACTCACTCATAAAAATTAATGTATTATACCATGCACCACAGTGATGTATCTTCTATTTTTACCTGTTGAGAATAAATTGTTCTAAATTGGATTATCCTGATATCCAGTAAGAAATGTAAAAATTACATTGTTATTTTAAGAATTTACATTGCTGTGTATAAAAAACAAATCTTCTTGCTGTGCTTTTGAACTGTCATGTTACTCTCACTGTTATGAAATCACAGTTGTTGCTGCCACACCTAAAATCAAATACAATGTAAGCTGTATCACTTTACGTACTGTGCATTTGGTACCTTAATCGCAAAACTATATCTACTATATTTTAGAACTGTTCTTTCATTGCTGACTGCTTTTGTATACAAGTAGTACAAAACTATGCATGCAAGGACTCATAAAATCTTCATTTCTAAAATCAACAGATGAAAAATCCCAAAATAATGTACAGATGTTTCATATTTAAATGAGCTGTTGGCATTTAATGCTGCCAATCATACATGCAATAAAATTGGTGAATTTCAAGGTGCTCAGCATTTAAAATGGATTTTTTTTTTTTTTAAATCAAATGATCATTCTAGGACGACTGAAAAATGATTAGTCAACAAATTTACAATGATATGTTTTGATTGTCATCTTGAAATTCCTACGCACGGTCAACTACACTATATTGTTCCGTATCAATTCCTTTTCCTTTTACCTCAAGAAAGTTGATTCTGCTGTCCTTAAGCTGCAATGCTTCACTAAAAGTACATTATCTGCACATTATCTATAGAGTAATCCTCTGCTCAAATACAAGACAGAACATCAGAGTTTCTAATCCTACACAGATAGTGTAATTCACATCCACTGTACATTTTACTGTAAAGACAGAGTAATACAATATGTTTGATAAATCATGTATGTGTCTGTGTACAAAGAAAAAGGTTTATCTCCTTTCCTACAAGATGCATCCGTATTAAGGCACACACACTTCCCATGCTGGCACTGTAACAATCTTTGCAAGCTCTATAATAGAGACATCTGAGTTTAAAAAATGAAGCAGCTCACAGGTCAAACAAGTTCCTGATGAGAAGTACTTAACCAGAAATATTATTCCACTGATTGTAAGTTTTCATCCATACATCAAACCCTAGAGCCTATTGATTAAATAAAACTGATCTTCCTTTATTTCAAAGCAAAAGAGAATTATATCATCCCTACTGTTTTCCCTTGGTTTGGAACTATCAAGTTGTACACACTGGCCATGTGTCCTGCTTATAATTACCACAACCTTAAGGAGAGCTTATTCTACAGTGACTGATCACAGGTTTCTTGTCTCTTCCTCTAAATTTTCTGCTCCTGGTCATAATCAATGGCACATGATGGTCCAATATTCTGATCCAACATGGCAAGGGATATGATCCAAGATCTGCTAAAATCAATAAATTCCTTTGCTTCAGGAAATTTTGCATCAGGACAACTTTAAGTATATGTAAATACAATAATTTACTGCAATTATGCTGGCACATCTTTCCTTTCTCATGTCTCTTTCTCACTCCATAATTATCCGTATCATACCTTCATTTTTCTTGCAGTCCCTCGTAACATAATCCAGACAAACCAGCCTTTGCAATGCTTTATCCAAGTCAACGTCTGCCAGCTTGGAGGATGAAGGGTCTCTTTCAGCAAATGTCCACATCAAAATATAGAATATCTATATATTGCTGAGCCCCGTGTAGTATTGATCAGGGTTTAAGGGTTTGAAAACACCAAATACTACCATAGCACAAACACACAACAAACTGCTGACAACGTCTTTGCAGAGCACCAAGACATGGATACCAAAATCTTGGGAGTTCAAGGTTGGGTTTTTGTTTTTTTTTTGTTTGTTTGTTTTTCTTCACAGAAAAAAAAAATGTCCAAGTTAGCTTAATAGCTCCTCTGGGCTACTGTGTCTCCACAAAAACTTCAGCTTGGTTCCAGTCTATCTGCACCATGCTGCTCCATGCTGTATAAACATACTCCAACACTCAGTGCAGCCACAAAACCCTCTATCAGAGATGTAGTTACCCTAGTTTCCCTTCTGGAAGGTAATCACTGCTAGGCTAAAACTGTAGCATATAAATACACTTGTGTTTCAGCCCATACTAGCAGATGAAAGGATACCCACTAAACTCAATGCTGTTACTGTATATATTCATTTAGTAAAGCAAATAAAGTACTGATTTTTTAAAAAAAGCAAGGAATTTTTAATGTACTTCAAATCTTCTTTAAATTAGCATCACAGACTACAGTAAATGCATAATTAGCAATAAATTAATTAACAAATTAATTTAACAAAAAAAATATTACCTGTTGGCTATTTCTGTGTAACAGAGTTGCAGAAATGAAGAATGATGAGTAAATACAGAATACAGACACCTGTATTAGTTAAGGAGGCCGCAGCTTGGGCATGTCCTTCAACCCCTTAGTCCTTTTCCACTGCAAATCACTAGTTTAGCATCAAACCTGAGTGAAGATGAGAGCCTTTCTTCTGCTAAGTAGCACTGATTTCTGCCTGTAGAGCCATTCAGAGGACTGATCAAGTCACACAGGTAGAAAACTGTTTGCTTATGATGTGGCTGTCACTACAGAAGTTGAGTTCATAACACCCTCCAAGCATCAAGATACACAAAAGAAACATGAAAAATAAAATAAATCAACTGATATTCTTGCTAAATATATCAAATTCTTAATTTCTCAAATTCAGAAACCAGAAGTCAAGATCAAGAACTCACAGTCAGGATTTTCCTATTAGTTAAAAAGCATATGGATTCTCCTGAAACCTTTGATTGATACATGATCTTTTCTTTCATTTCAGGCTGAACAGCTGTCCAGTGAACTAGAAGAAATAGCCCTGAAGACAGCTTTGTGTCTGATATGACTTTGAGAGGGAAAATTATCCCAATGATGAATGCTTTAAATGGAATTTCTAAGGAATAGAATATATTTTATATTCTAATCCACGAAAGAATTTTTTTTCTTTGAGCAAGCAATCACTGCTACCCTATGGAATTTAGGGTTAGCTTTTTTGGGAGTGGGAAGGGGGAAGTGGGGCAGTTTTTGATACAGAAGATAAAAGGTACATACTCAAAGCTGCATTTGGAATGAACCTAACCAAAAGAGGCAATAGCTGCTTTTGAGAGGAATACTACTGGGCAGAATAGGGAGAAACAGTTTTCTGAAAATTGTCTGGACACCATTACCTGGAATATACTGAAATTTCCTTGATTCTTCCCTGTAAGGAAATGCTCTAAGAAAGCTAAAACACACACTTTGCTGGTTGACAAAGACTCCGAATTTTTGTCACGATAACTGTGAGAAGAAAGGGCCTTGCTGAATTTGCCATATAGATGATTTTCATCAATTTGGGCTCCTACATACCCAATACAGGATAGGATAGGTCTTGGCTTAGAAATGCCTATCAGAAGAGCTCAATGGCTTTCTGCCCATCCTACCTTTGTGGCCCATAAATTCTTAATCTAGAGCTCTTTGCTCACCCTGCCCCAAACTCTTCATCTTTCAAAACAATGAATCTTCCCTAAAAACCATGCTTCTCATTTTTACTTGCCTCCCAACCAAATACCCTTTTTTCTGTCTTCCTGCCCCAAAGTCCTCCTAAACTCCCGTGTGCTTATTCCTGAAGCTAATTAAAATTAAACTAGATCCTTAGCGTAAAAAAACTTAGAGTTACGCATTCTCATATATCTTTGCACAGCCATGAATACCTCTCTCTTCCCCCGAATAACTCAAATGCTTTCCTTCCCCCATTCTCAAACCCCCTCCCCTCCATCCCTGCTTCTGTGAGTCTTCCTCCTCCTCCCACATATGCTGCCATTAACCCCATGCAGCAGTGGTGTGTCCAATGTTGCTGACATCTGCCTGCTCTCCTGCCACCTCACCTGTCCCTTCTGGCATCACAGGTTGCCAGCCTCTGCTCACACAGATTTTAAGCCCACAGACCCAGGCTGCAGGTCTCAGAAATCCTGCTCAATGGGATTCCAACAACAGAAGAACAGAAGATAAGAACATAAAAGCAGCCCCAATGTGGTGCCCCATCAGGAAGCCAACTAAATCTGATAGACATTGTCCTCTCTGACCTACAAGGAGGAAAGGGCTGAGCATTTAGAGAGGAAAACAGCAGCTCATAAAACACCTTAGTATGGTCTGTAATCAGCCAGCATCACCCAACAGACAAAAGGCATTTGCCCAGGTCTTTACCTCTGTGGTAATCATGATTTTTTTCCCCCACACATATATGTCATACGTGTTTACGTTTCTGTGATTCCCCTCCTTGCCTCCCACTTTGGGTGTGCAGTGACAATCAGCAATTATTTTACAGAGAGACTCTGTAACAAGCTTACAGGATGCCTTTAGTAATAAGATAATTATTTGTAACTCTATAAAGAATTATAATTTTTAATTTAAAAAGAAATCAAATAAAAACAGCTTTCATCTTTCCTGCCATGTGAAGAAAACATTCTCTGCCTACAACTCAAATTATCATTCTCTCCTTTGTGCAAAATGAATTGACCCAGAAAACTAAAAGGGTAAGAACCCATATTTGCTGGGCTTATTCAGCAGCCAAAAGTTCATGAAAAACACTGTTGTGTATCACATAGCAACCACTTGATGCCTATTGTTAAAATACAGTAGTTATTCAAAAAGTAAAATCTTGCCTTCTCAAATAAGAACCCAGGCTGCAATGTGTTTACACTGCTTTTGGGAAATAGTCATCTTGCCATTTTCTCTTTTTCCATAGCATTGGCATATTTGGTCAACTATGCAATGCACAGTTACCCACAGGAAAAAAAAAAAAAGAAAAGAAATATAAGAATTTTCCTCCAGTGCTTAGCTCACAGGACAATGTCCATTCAAAGCAACACTTGAGATCACTATTTAGAGAGTTAAGATGTGCTCTATTTTTATGCAGCCAAACTTTCAGTAAAAATGTAATATTCTGGAGGAAGTGTGAGGGAGAAAGGGAAAGAAGCTTACCACTTTTCAACTGAGCATTAGAAGTTGCACGTTTTCACCTCTTCTCAAAGCAAACTGTCCTGAAGTGGCCAGGCAGCTGGACTCTGTTTTTGTAGGTCCTTTCCAACAGAACTATTCTGTTCTGAAGTCCTTTATACAAACACAAGTGTCAACATTACTGCTGCACATTTACACTTTTTCCCAGCTCTGCTACCTGTCACTGCAGCTGTGCAGAGGTATAGACTTCATAGGCATCTCCTGTTTCATCCTCCCTGCAAATACTTTTGTGGTAAGGCACAATATAAAACAAAACGTAAAAATAAAGGAGGAAAGAAAGTCAGCTGTAGAGTCAGAAAAAAATATCAACAAATTCTATTAATTGAGCACATTTTGCTCTAAAATATTTGAAAAGAAGTGGCAGGTCACTTGAGCCACGCTGGCCTTCCCCGATCTCCAAGGAAGCTGAAAAGCAGACAGCCCTCAGTTTCATCACAGATGCAGCAGAGTGTCTATTTAAATTATCAAAGCAAGGCCAAAGGGGTTCTTCGAAAACAACTGCTGGAGGAGATGAAGAAAAGAATAAGATATAAACTCCCTTGTAGGTGCTATTATGTGCTATTACACAAATAGCACAACTTAAAACTTCAAGATAATGGCATATTTAATACCAGAAGGGAATGACAGACTTGCTTAGCATAACTTTGAGATGTTTCATCAAGGCTGTGTACAAACAGGTGTGCAACATTTTTGCTAGCTATAAGATGCTTGTTAAGATTATTTGCTTATCTGAAAGGCTGTTTAAAGTCCTTTTAGTGGCAGAAAGTAGATTAAAAAGGGGGAAATGTGTGAACATGTATGTTTTTCCAGAGAAGCTTAATTTGAGCCTAGCTGTATCCAAGTAAATGTGTTCTATTTCCACAGTCTTAAAAAGAAAGTGGAGTGGTAGGCAGCTAACCCCAGATGAATGCAGGGAGCTGCTAAGGAAAAATATGAGAATGAATTAGCTACCTGGGAGCTAAGAGGTGTGGTTTATGATTCTTGGGAGAGATGTCTAGCTGTTTGCAAAACAAAATAGAAAACATGGATGAATTGGAGTTGCAGCTTGCTTGCTGCAGGTGTTCCTGCTTCTCTTAATGAAGTCCTTCAATGGAGGTCAGAGGAGAATGCAAAAAATCAAGTCTGCCACTTAACTACCTTCTTAACTACTGCCTTACAAATGCATGTATTCAAACAGAAGTGTATGCACAATAAAATATTTGAATCAGTCCAAAGGTAGATTGATACATACTTATAGACAGGGATTGTCTGTACAAAGGAAACACTTGGTTTGGTCACTGGTCAGTGATCTGGCCACAGCAGGATGTGGTAGTTATATGACTATTGAAAAGCTGTAGTTACAATAGTACAGTCACATGTAATTTATCAGCAAGATGCTGTCATACTTGATGAAACAAAGAGCAAGCTATTACATACAGTGCACAACTAAAAAATAGGAAATACTTCCTATAAAACAGTAAGAATTGTCTGTTGAAAAATGCTGCAGAACTTTTCTAGCACAACTCAAGTTCTCTCCTTAGAATGTATGCTTCTCTAAGAGACAGATTCCCAGTGCTGGGACCAGTAATTTATGAGCCACCAAAATACTCCATTGAACAAAAAAGTAATATCTATACTGTGCCTATGCAAATCACTAAGAATAAGTGACTCTAAGGACCAGTAAGAACAAAGCCCCAAACCCCTATCAAACATTATCTGAGGTCTGAAAAAGTCAAGGCAAAGTGTAATTTTTTTTAAATGGGGATAAATTGGGATTTCTGTAACAATTGACTCATTTTGCCTGCTTTTAGCTAAGGATCTCAAAGAGCACTCCAAGTGTTAATTAAATTACAAAGCATTCTTGAGACAGGTAAATGGTATTATGCCCACTGGGGAACCAAAAGAACATCTATGTTTCATTACTAAAGTCACACAGTAATTCAGTGGCTAGCGATATAACCCAAGAATTATCAGTCACCACTTCTACTCATTGACTCAATGGCCTCAAAGGAGACAAAATTAGACTAAAAAAAAACTTTCCTCTTGTGCTTTTCAATCATACAAAACTAGGAATTTATTTATTTTTCTTATTCTGCTTACTGGAAGACCTTTCTTTCAGAGTCACATAAGTCTACCCAAGTGTGTTAGGGATCACAGTACAACAATACAGACAGGAACCTAAGCAAGGGCAGTAGATGGTAATTGTGCTGTTTAACAGCTCATGCAGCTGCACCAGAACCTTCTTCTCTCTCTTCCTAATCATTCATATTCCCAGATGACATGTAAGAACCTCTATCCCACCAGAATGAAGAAGGAAAGATATGCAGATTAAATAAATCTTCGCTGGCCAGTTCACTGACTTGTAATCCTACTTTACTGAAGAAACTGACACAAAATTCCCCCATGGAAGCCAGTGCCTCATGCACTTTAAAGTCTCCCACCAAAAGAAACAACAAAAAATAACCAGGAATGCTCTGAAAATGCTTCAGACCATGGAAAAGTCAATTCTGCATACAACTACATCTATTTTAGGTTGCATGTAAAGAGACGGGAGAAATATTTCATTGACCACACTAACCTTAATCAAGCTACCTGTTTACAGTCCAGCTTGGTTCTCTGGCTACTACCCCTGCAGGATCCAGGAGTAATAAAGCAGGAGGATATAGTACGGCAGTCTGTACAATAGACAGTCCAGTGACTTACAGTGCAATCTAAGGCATCTCTAATTCAAGACTGGTACAACTCTTCTAGATCTTCAACAAATTATAGCTCCATTAATAAACTGATTTTGGAGAGTACCTCAAATAAAGGTTTTCCTGTTTAGGAAATAAGTATTTTTTACTAAAAAGAGGGAAGTGTCTTTTTGAACTTGCTTTAAAAATTTGGAATACAACGTTAAGCCAAGATTTCAGGCCTTATTCCCCCTTACGCCCCTCATTTCTTGTTATGTCATGAAGAATCAGCTACAAAGAAGAGATGAGAATGTCTTTGATTCAAATGACCAAGGCTTAAGATTGTCTTCACCGTGACAGAAAATAAAGCTGCTGCATATATTTTCAGAAGTATTATTGTTATATGGTATGACAATCATCGTCTTTTTTTCTTTTCCTAAAAATATGTCTAAAGAACCACACAGTTTATACACTGCATTCAAAATATTTTTCGTTTACATTGATTGCATATTTCAAATCATGTTACAGCTGTATCGCTTAGCCTAAATCAAATAAGGAATCCACATAAATGCATACACACACTTTCCTTGGTTTTAGACATTGCTGATATTGACAAGATTAAAATATTTTTCTCATTCATTATTTACTGTGATATAATGAAACTGTGAGAGTATGTATTTAACAGAACATCACAAAGTAGAGTTAAAATGTGGACATGCTGTTTCATTTTGATTTTACTGCGACAGTGCTAACTATGTGACTCCCTGACTTCGGTAATGACATCTTTAGGTGATGAAGATTTAAGATGCTTTGCAAAGATGCAATGTTATCCAGACTCCTCAGCCATGTTTGTTAGGAGCAGTATCAAACAGACAAACCCAATATTCAGCACTGAAAAAGAATGCCATGAATCAAGTCCCTCCTCTCGCAGGGGACTGGGGAGTCTATGCTCTGTGTGAGAGCAGCAGCAAACTCAGGTATGGAAGTGGAATGACCAGAAAGCCATCATACATACACAACCCCAACACTTTTCCTTGCACCACTCCATTTAGTGGTGCACAAAATGTGTCCTCTGGATAGTTCCTCCTCTCCTTGGGTGGGGGGAACTGGTACTACCTGACAGCTGGAGTTTGGGGTCAAGCAATGCAATACCTGGTTCGACCTCAAGTATGAATTTGGGTTTAGAACATATATATCTTGGATTGAAAACAACATAGCACTGCACAATCCCAGTTTCCAGCTCACAGTTGGGCACCATTCTGCACATTTCTGCTGGCACTGAATTAAGGAAACGCTGAACAGCGAGCACACAGCAAAGCCACTGTAACAAAAACTGGTACTGCTGGGCAGAGCAGCATCGACCTTGCCTCCTGTAGTATGTGGCAGTATCTGGGTTAGAATACAGAAAAAAAATATTTTAGCCCAAATGCTTATTCTTACGTACTACGATCTAAATAGACCCTCTATGATAAATATAGGAGAATAATCCAAAGGTACTGAATGCTTAAAATACACCCTTAACAAAACAAAACAATGCAACGCACATCTCTCTTTACGTGTCAAACAATTTGCCTAACAAATCATAATAATGCAGAATGATATAAAATTCACCCATCAAGCCCAAATACATGCACAAAGATTACCATGGCAAAGAATTGTGAATTTCATTAAATATGTTAAAGGAAAAAAAAAAAAATCAGCTTTGAAAAATAGTAATCCTGTCTTTCAACAAAAATATTATAGGAAGCTATGAATTTGGTAGATCTGAATAGGATGTTGGTACATGTTTTACTAAGGTAATATAATGGCACACTATTATTAGATCACATTAATCATTACTGTGCCAAAGGCACTGACAGCACCACTGAAAAGGATTGAAAGGGCTGGTAATGGATATAAATTACCCATTGTGTGATAAAAGGATTTTTACTAAGAAGGTAAGAATAAAACAGCAAATTTCTAATATAACTGTTGTGTAAAAACCAAAATAAAAGTAATCCAGTCAGTAATATCCACAAAATCAGAAAGTAAGCACTTTTGAAACAAGATAAAGTCACAATAAAAACTGCATACAATATAAAATTAATTTTGTGGTGCATAATATTACTATCAATTTAAATAGTTTACATGATGACCTCTGTGGGGAATGGTCAAGAGAAAGGTAAGCTTTGTTAATCAGAACAGAGTATGAGCTTCTGCATGTGTATTTTACATTTGTGGGTTTGGAATTTTGTCTTTGGTTCCTGTGGTGTTTATTTTATTTCTTTAAAAACTATAATAGCTTTGCGACACCCCCCTGAAATTCAAGACACATTGAGACTTTTCTGTCTTCTGCACTAACATCACAACAAACAGCACATCTCTCAGATGGTTTTATTTGGATTCCAAATGCTATTACAAAATGAACTGCACTTTTGCTGAGCTATTTAACTATTTGATTGAAAACATTTGTATTGCTAATTGTCCACTATGGTGCTTCTCCCTTATTCCGTCAAGTATTTCCTCATACTAGTAGGGATCAGTGAAGTGAACTGGTCAAACTGCATTCTTGTTTACAGTATTACAAATCCATGTATCTCCTCTGAGGTTGATGGAATTATTCTAGAATCAAGTCACTGTAACTCTGGTTGAGTCAATTGTCTAGAATAAAATCCAGTAGCTCACATTCAATTAGTAAGTTTTAAAAATCGTGAGCCATATTCTTAAATGATATAAATTCCTAAGTACAGACATCAATCCTGAAAACACTTACATCCACGCTTAACTTTACTCACGTGAGTAATTCCATTAGCATCAGTAATTCAATACCTGCTTATGCATTTGCAGTACTGAAGCTTTAATATGCCTGAATATCCTCTCACTTACATACACTATAAATCAGCACCATTCCTCTGAATCACACAGTTTCCACTGATTCACATGATATAAAAATGAGTGGACAATCCAGTATAACAATTATAATAAAGAAATAACATAAGAATTTGATTTAGAAGCAGAAGCTATCAGAAATTTTGATTTAAGAATCAATTAACACATGTGGAATGTAGAATTAATTATTGGTTATTTCCTAGGAAGCAAGACTTTTATTTCAAACTGAGGGCCAAATAACCTGATTCTGATTTCACACTGATTTCCACACCGATCTGTTTTCTCAGACTTTACAGGAGTTACTCTTCTACTGCACAGGAATAGCTCAGAGGAAAATCATATATACAATGTAGAACACCCCTCCACCCACTGATTTTCATGGGTGTTCTTCTCATGCTAATATACAACAGAATATGGTTCTTAATAATATGCATGAGATATTCTATTGAACTTCTGGAAAAAAAAAAAAACATGAAAAAGTGATAAAATGAATTTAATCATGAGTGTCATGGATGTTTTTATTTAAATCATCAGTCTGATGATAAAGTAATAAATGATGATTCATCTCTAATACAATTATTAGATATCAGCTGTATAAGATGAATGCTCATGACTTTACCAAGCAGATTTTTTCTTGAAAAATCTATTTGTAGTTAATGACATCCAAATGAACTACAATAAAGAGTTTTCCTAATGGAAGAAACATTAAAACAAAAAACAAACAAAAAACAAAACAAAACAACAACAAAAAACACAATGTGTGAGAACAGATTTTAAAATTAATTTTAGGTACCTCATTTTTATGCATTTTTTAATATGAAAAGAAAAAACCTACAAATTCAAATCCATAAGCAGAAGAATGTTATGATAACAAGTAAGTTTTCTTACCAGTTACTCTTAAACCAACGAATCTGTTCCCTGGCTGAGGAAATTCTTAAAAGACACAGGATAGGTACTGAAGGTCGCAACTGTAAAAATAAAACCTGTGAGAAATGCAGTATGTCAAAACTCAATGTTTGAATCAGACACTTATGCTAAAATATTACAATGCCACCTCAAGCAGACAATCTACAGAGCAGCAGAGAGTATTGAGAATCAGAATATTAATGGGATTAACACCTTTTATTTTTTTGAACCTTCATAATGTACATGTTTGGTGGCCATTTCATTTTGGGAACTGAAAAGTTCTTTCAGTTCTGGATTGTTTTGAGAGGGAAAACCTCTCCTCAAGATAATGCTGAGGAACAGAATGAAATTCTTCTGATCCTTTCCCCTAGACAGTGCAGCAAAAGAGGACAAAACAGGATAAAACAAAAGTTGCATAGCATACTCCAGAAACCCAGTTATTCTCTTTGACATTGATATTCTAATCTTTCGAACTGAATAAAAAGAGAACAGCTACTAACTGTATTTTTACTTTTTTTTTTTAATTCCATTTTATAACAGAAATAAGTCCTTTGTAGATGATCTCATCTAATAAACCCCACTTAAAAGAGATAAGAGCCAGCAGTAAAAGCCAAGCCAGAATACTTCCAAGATATTTGTCAGTAGTGAATTTAGGGCCATTACATTAGTAAGCAAAATAGAAACAAAAACAAAGGGCGTTCTTAGAGCAAAATAAAGTTCACTGGACTGAAGCTATAATCTGAAGAATTTATGACTGAGAATTCTAACTATGTTTGTTCCTATGTGTGTCTAACAAATGAAATTAAAGGTCATTTCCAAATAATACACTTTGTACATCTACATCAACCGAACTATTTCGTACAGCTGGCTCTGGCGCCCAAGTTCAAGCAGCACAGCCACTGGGCTGCACCTCCCGAACGCGGCATATGGGGAGGTGCTGGCCCTGCTGCTGAGCCCCAGCGGCTGCCTGCAGTCCTCAGCACACGCATCCACATCCTAAACAGCAGTGGGAAACAATTCAGAGCTTGGCCATTTATTGTGTCTGGTTGAGCTTGGTCAACGCTGCCAGGACCACACTGCTGGACAATGCCATTTGTTGACTTGAAGGATAAACAACAACTCTGAGGGCTCCTATTGAAGACCAAAACAACATTAAATAGTTCTGCAAATTAGGAGTTCTCTGCTAAGCAACCCTCCACTAATGCAGCACTGACAAAATGCTTCCACATATCCTCTAAGATCTTCCTACTGCCCACCTTGTCCTGAATACATCCAATACAAAACACTTGTTTAAAAATATCTCACTTTGTCCATGCCACCACCTCTTATCACCCCTTGGCTTGCCCACCACACTGAACACATGCTATTTTTTTCATCTCAACGGTCTGCCGTGACATTTCCTGATCCCTGCTCCTTCCTCCTTGCTTGCAGATTGAACCAGCCTTTATCACACTTTTTGAAATATTTTCCAAGTGATAACTCTGCCATGCAACTGCTCTTGGATAGGAGAACTACCCCAGTAAAAGCTTCAAACCCCTCCTTTACAACTCACATTTCCACAGTTAACTGCCAAAAATTCAACAGTAGACATCTGGTTTGCCATCACCACTGTTTCTCACGCGTACGAACACATTTCTTTTTTGCTCTCTCCTCATGCCTGGTTTTCTTTTACATGCCAATTGTCTCTGGTTTTATAGTTGAATTATAAGCCCCAAAAGGCAAAGGGTAGCTTCCCATTACACAACTGACAGCACTGACCTCAGCACTGAGCAAGTGCAAACCTTGACTGCCAGGCACCCCGCTTCCCAGGGGGCACCCAGCTACACCAGCAGCAAGGCAGTGGGCAGCCAAGCCAAGCCCTAGGCACTGGCTGGAGGGAATGAAAATGTTTTGGAAATGGTTAAAAAACACCCTGTCATCAGATTTCATTTTTCCAAATACAACATTCTATCTAGGTAGGATTCAGGTCCCATTTATACAGGTCCATATCCTTTTAGAATTCAAATAAATGAATTCTGGTTACAATATTTGGACACAGAAAAAGCAAATTCTTGTGCTGCTATATATAAACACAGGTCCCATCCAACATTTTTCAATTGCACAGTGTCTAAAAACAGTGACAGCTTGTCTGGAATTTCTGCTGTTGTTAATGTCTTAAAACCTTAAGATGCACCTTTTTAGTGTTTACTTGCAGCTCAGTCAAAGTAAGAAAGCCAAGAAACAGAAACAAAGAAGATAATAAGCTGTTAGGTTTGGAAAAGATGTTATCTTACTAAACAGGTTCTTAGTACTCCTACGCCGACATCGTAGACTACATTTTTGCTATGCTATTACAAGGCTACTTGTGTTTAAAAAAAATTCAGATTTTACATACACGCTCATGACTTGCAAAATTCTAAGAATGATTCTCAAGGGGCTTTCACTAAGATGCTTTATAAATTCTGATGACAGACAGAACACAGTAAGGCTTCATCTCTTAAAGTCCTGTACTGATTTGTTTGGAGGCTTCATGTCATTGATCAGCATGTCAATGTCTCTTGCAATCTGCTTTCCAGTTCATGACTGTGAGTGAACCCCTCAGGTTTAAAACCTTAAATGATTTAAGGTCTGTGATACATAACCTTATGAACAAATTGGGAAAATCTGTAGCTTTACACATTGAACTCTAGCAGAAATGATTTAAAGCCTTATAAAAAGATATTTTACTTACCTGTGCTAATATTATTCTAACACATTTGACACTGACTATGTAAAGGAGATATTTTAAAGGTATAGGCAGCAAGCTGCATGAAAACAAACTAAGATAGTTCCACTCAGGTCAAATTGGGCCAATTTACTAGTGTCTGATACACTTGGTAGCATTAAAAAATGGCCCTGTGAGCCCCTGCAGAGCAATTTATCACAGCAACGCCTCCCACACTAACATTCTCGCACAGTCAGGGCTTGGTGAGTCAGCCCGCTGTCCCCATCCCTGCCCCACCTCTGCCCCCAAGAAGAAACCTCACAGGCCAGCAGAGAGTGTGGCAAAATAAAAGCACTAGTGAGGCACAATCAGGGTAAAAGCAGACAATTTTTGTTCATTCTTAAACTTAGTTA
>WBMW01000889.1:4890975-4908475 GCA_013396635.1 Penelope pileata | reverse complement strand
TTCTTGTTTGTTTTACATTTTCTATGTAGAAAAAAAAAATCCAATAACCCACAAAAAGATGTAGGTCAAATGTTCTCATCTCAAATCTGCCTTGGTAAGTAGCGATTTAAGAAGTCTATATAAAAAACGCGTTATTCCCTTTCAGCTCATAGGAAAAAAATGTTTCAGAAATAGCACATAAAAAAATATTCAATGTCACTAAAACCAGAATAGAAAATGTTTTATAGATTAACAAACATTGTAATGAATTTGCACAACCTTAACTGACTGTATACATAGCATAATGAAATGGTCTACATCCTTTCAAAGAAAAATTAGGTATTCCAGCACATAGCTTTAGAAAAGCATTGTTCGGAAAAACCTGCATTTTTTCCCAGCTACCATGTAATTTGTGAGATGCATTTTTAAATGATCTGCAACTGCAGCAGGCTTCATCAGTCAGATGATACAGATAGATAATTCACCAAACTGTCACATGATCTTCCATCAGTCTAAAAGATGTGAATATATTGCCACAAGCTTTGGGAATAATGGGTGCACCTGTTTACAGTGTCACCTCTGTTTGCTAATTGTCTCCTTGAGCTACATTTTACTTCTAATGCATTTATTTTTGACAGGCAGTGTCTATTTAGAAATCACATTACTTCAAGTGCAATTGTTCTTTTGTCTATCAAGTAAATGAAGTGTTGTTATACAGATTTCAGGTTCTGATTAGTGAAGTATCAGCACACCACAAAGGTCAATCAGTTATTTACCTGAAGTAATAGAAGTATGACAGGCCTCCTGGATATCCTCTAGATCATGGTATAGCTCAAGTTACTATTAATATTATATATACCAAAGTATATGCATATGCACCTTTGTTTGCATGTATATATTACGTAAATGCATTAAATGTTTTTTAAGAACAGACAGTATAGCATAAAGAGAATACTTTAAGGAAAAAACACCCAAATGGAAATGTCAATGCAGACCCAGCTCCTCTGCCCAAGTGTTCTGAGGTCATGGTGAAAACTAAGGAGTCAGTCCCGCAAACGTTTTGTGATGCTGTCTGCGCACATGTCACACTAACAGAACTCATGTCTGAAAAACATGGGCTTTTCTACTGCGCTTCCTTCTTTTTATAGAACAGAGAAGCAAAATTTAGTTAAGGTTACTTGCATTAGCTTCAACTAATAAGATGCCATAAAAAATTAAGACGAGCCACTTGAGGTCTAAGAAAGACCACAGGGGATTTTTATTCACACCCATACCCTCATGTCTACAATGTTTCCAACGTTCAGTTAAATAATGTCTCAATAGGTACAAAATCATGTCTTTATATACAACTATACTATCAAACAGGAAATTTTGAAAACCTAAATCAGCACATTGATCACACAGCCACTTCACTGCATATATATTGATCCTACAAACCAAAAAAAAAAAAAAAAAAGGCATTTTAACTTTTCATTACTGTTGTGAAAAATAGTACTATTGTAGTAGCAGCAGTGGTTTGCCAAAGTCTCTTTTATGTCTGACGTACTTCTGTCCAGGTTCCACATCCCTGTGCTCATGTGAGGACAAGGTAGAAGAGAAATGTACAAGAGCAATACTGATTTCTCATAATGAAGGCAAAGTCCACAGCTAACACCTACCCATCCTCACTGAGGTCCCAGTACAGACTGGTCTCTGTACACCCACAGCCACCTCTGTGGCTTGAAAGGGAATTCCATCCACCGCCACTGCTTTACTACTCACAGTTTGCCAAAAGAAACAGACACAAAAAGCCATGCTTGCCTTAAGTCACATTCTAAATTGGCTCCCAGGAGCATTTCCCTACCTTGTTCACTAAAGCACGGTGTATGTTTTCCCAGTGTTTAGCATATGCTATGTAACCTGAGCAGGACTTGTATTGTTCCAGTAGTTGTTTTTATAAAGTATGTTCCCATCAGGACCATAATTACATGCAAAATACTAGAGTTAGAGTCATTCATGAAGTAACTTAAAATTTTCTCTTAACACTTTCCAGCAAGATTACAGCACATCTTGAAACAGAATTTGGAAGAAAACTTAAACCTTGGTCACAGATGCAAAATGATAATAAAGTTCAAATTACTCCAAGTGAGTTCTTGTATTCCAAGACCCAAGATGCTATAGGAGAATCTTCCCTGACACATTTTCAAGAGCATTTTTCAAGTATTTCTGCAAACATAAGCACAATTTAGATAGAGTTCATCATTCATGAGCATCTCACATACCTGCATTTATGACCAAAGCTTCTGGAAACTTGAGTTTAAAGTTCTCAAGCAGTATTTCCCCTGCAGCTTCTGAAGTTAAAAATCACAACTGCCACACGCTTTGCAGCAACAGGACTGAGCCTGACGCTGGTCTAAGAGGCAGGAGACATGGAACTCCCATTTGCTTACAAGCCCAACACATCTCCTTAGGAAGATCTGTCTCCTACCATAGCCTGAAGTTGTACACTTTCCACAGAAGTGACTTTTCTGCAAAGTAATTCAACAGTTGTACCTACCTCAAGGCTTACTGCTGTTTTCTTTTACACAAGAACCAGCAATCTTTAGAATTACTCCACGTACAGAGAAGTGGATACTTTCTGGAAATAGAGCTGCTTGCCTAAGACCAAATTCTGTAAAGCGCTCCTTTTGCGCACAGTCTCCTTGAAATCAACGAGGTTTCCTGAATGAGCTCTTCACACAAGTAAAAGGATCAGGTCCTTAAACACCAGAAAGTACAAACAACTATGTTAGCTTAAAGCATCAAACAGGAGAAGATCTCTGCAATGAAGTATAGTCACCTACCTTACATGGTTAATGGGATATGACAGGCCAAATTCAGCTCAAACGTGAACAGGGACATTTCCCTGCCTGGAACAAAACCAGCTGAAGAGGTCTCAGCTGTGCTTCACATGTAGTGTGAGGTAGTAGCAATGCAATTAAGCACCATCATCAATGAATTACCAAAGCCTACCATCATGATGATCACCAAAACAACACACACACCCCAGAGACACAGGATGAGTATAACCCTGCACCTTCAAATGGCCACGACCAGACTGCAGGCAATCGCCCAGCCCTGGAGCCTGCAAAGCCCCTGGAGACCAGCAGAGAGATGCAGCCTGATGCCATCAGCTGGGATCTGGGATACATGTCTGCCAGGCAGCTTCACAAAACCACAAAGGCACTGCTCTCCTGAACACCTGGGGTTGATGGGTCTGCCTGAGCACCCGGCCCACCCGCAGGCCTGGCAGCAGTAGCAGGGCGGGTGCCAGGCCCCACGTCCCTCACCCCACAGTCTGAGGTCCTCCCATCGGGCCTGCAAACACCTTACATCTCCACTGAAGAGCTAGCCAGCCTCCAATCCTACTGCACCTCAACCTCTGGACCTCTGAACAACCATCAAAAGAAATATTTAATTCTGTTTCAGTCACCGCATTTCTCTATTTTAATATGTATTTTAATATTGGAGTGAAGGGGGTGTAAGCGCAGTTCCTCCAAGCAGAACTAATCCTCCCGTGAGGACGGGCGAGTCCCCCAGCTCTCACATCAGAACTGCAAGATGCCCAGCTTAGCTAGGGAGATGGCATGTCGCGGCCGGTTGTAAAACAAGGATAAACACCGAATTTCAACTGGGGGGCAACTCTCGTTTTCCCCATTGCCAGGGACGTGCGAAGCTGCGGCGGAGCATGGGGAGGACGTGTGCCTACCAAGCTACAGTGAAGCAGGGCAGCACGTGGGTGGCAGCAATTTAAAAAGCAGCTGTGTGTATGTTTTTCCCGGTCAGACTGTGAAATCACAAATGGTGGAATCAGCACTGTAAGCTTAAAACCATGCTAACCCACTTGGCTGCATTCTGTTGTTAACTTTGGGTCTACGTTTTTACTTATTTTCTAAACACAGAATTATTCCTCTGCCAGAACTACCTCCTTTCATTAAAAAAAAAATAGAATTGATCTAAATATTCCTAATGTAGTGATAAAATGGTGACGAATGAGAAAGCATTATAAAACAGGACATTTGTGGCCAGAGCCTTTGGAACATTCATATTGTTATATATATTTTCTCTAAGTAATCAGGAATGTATTGGTATTTTGAAATTATGTATCCCTAATAACACAAAAGTACTTAAGACCAGAAATAGACAGTAATGGAAAATGCAGTCAACTGTTGACAACATATAGAATTTCAGAAAATAATTTACAGAGAACAGCACAGCAGATGAGTCAAAATTTTCTCAAAAATATTTCTTGCCTCCGATAGTCCAATGTAATTCATTTTCTATCTCTGTTCATTAATCATTGTTAAAATTAGTGATCCATTTCTTCCACTCTGCCATCTGCACTCAGCTTCGTAACAAACATGACACCTTCCTGCATAATAAAACCTGACAACTACGAGGATGCATTTCCAAATAGCTTTCTGCATATTTGCACCTCTATAACTGATTCCGTTGTCAGACAAAAGTGGATTATTTAACCAGAGTTCTTTCTTTATCAATTCAGTACACAGACGTGTGCTTGTGAGGGAGTGTGTGTGTGTGCATGTGTATAAAATGATCGAGTAAAAAATCAGTTAATTTGAATTAAAAACAAGATATACCAGATATCTTTGGATTTTCACAGCATCTGAATCTGATCATATGTACGTACGTTAGTTTTAACCTTCTACAATGAAGCTTAAGGATGTAACATTTAGATTGGTTTCATCTTGTAAAGTTTGCATACACAAGAATTATCCTGACACTTCAATTTCCTCTAAAAGAAAAAAAAATCATATCCAGCTCTGTTGTTTCCTAGCCTTTGATCACTGACAATTTCAAATAAATATTTTTAAGGTAAGATGAAATATCCAAGAAATAAGAAGATATAAAAAAGTGCACAGATAAATAATTAAAATTCAGGATGTCATTTCCATCCTGTTTGGGTTAGCTTTCTAATCTCCTGGTGGCAGACGGGGACGGAGAACAGGGTGAGGTTCTTGGTCTCTTTCCATTCCATCAGCAGACTTAGAAAGCCGTGGCAGCAGCGCATCCGAGTGGTCCCTTCATAAATGGTAATTACACTTAGATCCCACTGATTAACAGAAGCTGCAGTTCTCAGCACACTGAAAATCAGGCTAATGGTGGGAGCACCAGGCCGTGTGCATGCAAGTCAACAGGAACCTCTCCACCAACCGTGAGGCATTTGGTGCCCTGCTCACAGCTCTGCTCAGCAGAAACCCACCGGCCAAGAGAAGAGTGGAGCCAGCGAGCTATGGAAGCCTCGCTCCCCTTCCACTCGAACACAGCAAGCACTGAGACAGCGCACGAGGAGCACTAACAAACACAAAGTGCACACCAGAATCCTCTGGAGGCTAAAGCTGGTTACCAAAGCACATTAAAATCCCTTCAGACTAGCCTGAGAAGTACACTGGAGAACTGGAGACGAGCAACCTTTTCCAACAGGTAAGATTAGTATTCCATAGTAACCTTAAATTATTGCACCTACATTTCTGCAGGTGCCTTGTAATAGCAGGCAGAATGACAAACACAATGTCCAAGATGGGAACTTCTGTTACTTTTTCAGTCTGCTCCCTCAATTTTAAATTCATACCCACATACATACCCATACCCACGCACACACTCTGACCCAGGTGAGCCTGTGGCCATGGAACAGTCCTGGGGGCACAGAGGCACCTGCTCCACACACGTCTGGTGGCTGCTATGAATGAGGACAGAGCAGTTCTTGGGCAGAGCACCAAGGGCTGACAGCATGCCCTGGCAGACAGTGATAAGGTCAAGAGACCACTAAACCTGGACAAGTTGTCCCAGTTACGGATGTCCCCATTTCCCAGTATTAAATGCAGATGCTGACACTCACAGCCTTTGCAACCCAGTGACAAAAAAAGCTAGATGGTCTTCAGTGGCATCACAGACTACAATATATATAAAGAAACTGTATTGGTAGCACGTGGTTAACAAACAAATCTCTCAGTGTCTCAAGTTTCATCCAAGCATCACCACTGTTACCATTTCTCTCTGATAAATCTGTCACAGAAACTGCCAGTGGAGAAAAGATCGTCCATTGCGAACATCTTAAAGAGCAATTACGTTTACATAGCACACACGTAAGAAATTATGGAATATATATTGCATTGTTGTTTTTTTCCATAGATAATATGCGAGGAGGACCTGTAGATCAAGCCCAGCAGGCCAAATTCAAATTCAAGACTCCCCTCTAACATGTACTATGAGAAGCAGCAGAACATTTTAACAATTAAGACCCAATTCTGCTTTCAGAGGCCCAAAGTTTCTACAAGAATTATTTCTGAAAGTTAAATCATTCTTACACTAAAGTTAAAAAAAAAAAAAGAAAAAAAGAAAAAAAAGAAAAAGAAAAAGAAATCAATCTATTTTTGATACAACAAGTGTCTCATACCAGCATCAAACGTATGTCACTCTCTGGAAGAAAATCTGCATCTGACATAAAAGTGTCTGTTCAAAACTTAAGCCAGATGTGATATAGAACAGCCGAAATCTAAAGTTGGAAAAAAAAAAAAACAAGATTTATAAGAGATAGCAACTGACTCCTGCTAGCTACTGGAAGGGTAAAAGAGCTTTCTTTTTAAAGTGTATGAATTTTATTTTGAGGATTGGGGTTTGTTGCTTTGGGTTTTTAATATTTCCTCTCAGTTTGGAAACGGAATGTCTAGCCTAGTTATGAATTTTATGTATTTTCTTTTACAGCTCTCGGTAAGCATTTGAAAACAACTACCAACTATTCTTTTTATTCTTCACTTGGAAGGAAAAAAAATATCAAACAGGCATTGTCTCTATAGCTGCTTCTTTTGCCTTTTAGTTTCCTTTTTTCTTCACATGTCTGCATACTGACACATTCAATTTCAGGTTAT
Organism: Penelope pileata; assembly: GCA_013396635.1. NCBI lineage: Eukaryota > Metazoa > Chordata > Aves > Galliformes > Cracidae > Penelope > Penelope pileata. The sequence goes on along the minus strand of WBMW01000889.1, from coordinate 4,901,588 downwards.
CAGCACATCTGAATTACAGAATACTGATGGGGATAGAGGGCAGGCCTCTCTGGACTGATTAGCATCATTTAAGAAAGCATTCACTTGCTTGCTTCATTGGCTGCAGGGATTCCATGATGGGTGGCCTTTTAGCATTAGAAGTCAATATGGAGCAATCTCATTTGAATTAAATATGGACAAAAGAAAAGATTTGATTGTGGTTATTCATAGCCAACCTTTTAATTTTGCAAAGCTCTGAAATTTGGGGGTTTGTAAGCCATAAAACTTAAATATACTTACTTCTTCATTTCTTTTCAACTCATTTCTCTTCTCCTCCTCCAGTTTTTATGTACTTTTTAATTTGTGCAAAACTTAAACCAGCGGCTTATTTCAAAAGAAATGTCTGGATGAATATTCAGGAAAACCTTTTAACCTAGTTAAACCTACACTGACTATAAACGGAGGAATGCCTGATTCTAATCCATAAATGTATGTAAATCCACACTGAAAAACATATTTGTCTCTATCAGACTCACACTTGTTTCCGAATGGCCCATAAATGCAGCCAAGTATTTCATTAACACTAATAATTACATATGGCTAGTCATATTAAGACCTTTGTTAACAAGAGCCCATCTCCACAGAAAGGCTGCAATGATTTAAAGTAAAACAACAAAATCTGATCATAGAAAACAGATTCCTATTCTCACATTAAAGTAAAAATTATTGTATGAACTAAAACGTAAAATACTAATGACAAGCTCCCCCTAACTGGTGAAATCACAGAAACATATAACATCAGGCTACAGAAAATAGCTGACAGAAAATAAGAAAAAGAGTTCTCCAAGAGATTAGAATAAGTTAAGTATAAAATTTGACTTCCAAGTAGATGAAAGCACTAAAAGTGTAGCCAGCCTCTCTGAATATCTGATCCCTCTGCACTTGAAGACAGTGGGAGTGTTGCCATTAACTTCAATGGAAGCAAAATCAGACATTGAGAAATGAAGTGGAAATGGCTTTTGCTGAGCTGGGCTGACTGCCACGATATGGGATAAGCTCAGCCTATGAGGAACACAGGATAAATATCACACTACTTGAGCACATGACTTGTCCCTTTGCCACCTATCCCAACAGACTAGGCTTAAATTTGAAATATATAGTTAACTGCAGTCCAGACAATTTCATTGATATCCTGATGAAGGAGAAAAGTATTAAAAGTCCCTCAGTGGAGGTCTCATAGAACAAGATTCCAGCAAATCATTCCTGCATTGCAGACATCGATGAAACTGAAATCAAGATCTGTTTAAGGCATTTTCATGGATCATGTTAAAGATTAAATCAGCCCCATAAAAAGCAGGAGCACAACACTACCTACATTTACATCTTTTAGCTGTTTTATGGAAGTTAAGCCTGGAACCATCCAAAGTATTCACAGAATTACTCCTGTACTCCTGAAGGTTTTAGTTCATTCCTGCTGTTGTAATATAAAGAGCACCTAGATGAAAGAGAGTGGAAGGTAGGAAGTATATTTCCTGCAGAAGCATATGCATTCAACTTTTTCAAATGGTATGATCTCACTGTAGCATTCAACAGTTTTAAAACTCTGCTTTTCCAAGTTTCCCTCCTGCCCTTAATTTATTACTTTTCCCAAAATTTTGATTTTGCTTCCTTCCAAGCAGCATACCAGGCCTCTGCATTCTCATGCAGCATTACATCAACAGCATCCTTAGCATCCATTTTGTCCATTTTTAAACGGAATAAGTCTAAATAAAGAAACAAAAGCGCTGGGGAGTACTTTCACTGCGGCATAAGCATTCTGAAAAGGCCCTTCACAAATGTTTCCAATATGCTTTATACTGCAACCCAACGTGCAACTTCTAAACTACACCACCACAAGTAAGAAATTAGAAATGTTGAGGGCTATTGAACACTGAATTTTCACAGTGCATCTGCACAAAGTTATTTAGCACAGATGTTTCTGTAATTGTGATCCACTGGAAAAACTCAAAGTGTTCAATGGCCCTCACACTTCCACCTGCAGAGCAGTACTGGTCTAGTACAGCAAGGCTGAGCTGTAGCACACAAGAAACAGCAATAGAGGCTGGATCAGACTTTGTAAGATTTTCTCAAATAGTGTTATTCTGCTTTGTTTGTGAAGGGGTGTCATGATTTTGGGTTTTTTCTTTTCGTTTACAAAAAGACCCACATATTAAAAAGGGGTGAAATAGATTTTACATGCCTGGCTTTGAACCTGGGAATCTCCCACAGTGCAACTAATTGCATTGCCAACAAGACACAGGAGTACACCCACAAGCAGCATAAAATGTAACTGTGAGGGGTGTGATGGTAAGTCTTTATAAATAATACATTCATCCCAAGGTGCACTTGTGTCTATGTTGTTAATGTAGGTATTTTTCATTAGTAGCTGTAAAGATATCTGGGCAGGTGAACATCAATATGCCTCTAAAGACAATAAAAATGAGGAAATGAGGACAGGACTTGTTTATTAAGCAGAACAGTTAGGTGTATTCTGTTCAAGCAACGGCCAAAGAAAGTGCAGATCATTACAATGACCCTAGATTTCCCCTTCATTCACATGGCCTCAGAAATCCCCAGGAGAGCATCTCCCTGTTCTGACTTTTAACAACAAAAGCACATCTCAGAGCACAGAGACAGGCAGCATTTCCCTGCCTGCAGGAATGGGTGAGCAGAGAGCAGGCAGCCCAAGTGCACAAGCCTGTTTAAAGAGCACTGAGCCAGGACCAATGGCTGCTCTGTCACCCCGCTGTCAGTGTACGAGGAAGCAGGTGGACCAGTCACTTAACCTCCCCTAAGGATCCCCAAAAAAGGGATTATAGAGAACTTCCTCATCTGAGAAAAAAGAGGCAAGCGATTAGAGAAAAGATCTAAAGATAAAGATAACACAATTTTGATATAAAAAGCAAAATTTATTATGGCTATCAGCATACGTTGGACTGTAGCTGTACGTAAGCACTAAGTGGTACATTTCTGTTTTTGCAAAAACATTAATCCATAATGCGGACTCATATTTTGAGCCATAAAAAGTAAGGATAATTATGAAGTTATCATTTGAAAATTGCCTGCAGTAACTGCACAATACATTTTTCAAAGCATATGAACAAGATCAGAATTGCTCCTGACTAGATAAACCACTTTGTGCTGCTGTCCCACCAGATCCAACAAACTGATATAACAAATTTAACCATTCAGCAGGAGGGCAAGTAGGATCACTTCACTGCTCCAAGAATCTGTCTTTTTACAGTTTTTGTCCCTAAGTTATCCCTAGAAGTATCTGTTTTGCTACAACTACCTTAATCATCTCCAATATTCTGGAGTTCCCCAACTATGTTTTATCCTTCTGGTTTTTACTCCTCTAAGTGATGTTTGGCTCACGTGCTTTCTTCTTCCAAGCTTATGCTGATGACACCTGCATCTGCTTCCTAAACCTGCCTTCTCTATAGGTCTGCATCCGAGACCACCTCTTCTAATTACGCTGCTGCCAATTTAAACCAGAATGGATAAACTGAACTACGTGTCTTTCCTTTCAATCTCCTGCCATTCCCTGCTTTCTCTATCACTGTTAATTGGCAATACCATTTCCTTGCCACCTTCAGTGTAACTTCTTATTCTCTGCCTCAAAAATTAATTTCCAAACCTGCCACTTTTTCCTGTTCCACAGTTTAGTAAACAATCTTTTCCTTCTAAGCAGCTAGGACTCTTCAACTCCTCCATCCTGACTATCACTGCAACTACTTCTACTTACTCATTCCCCAAATACTCAGCTCCACCCCAGCACAGACAGCTGTTCACTGAGTAGGCCCGAGTGTTCTGCAATAGAAACAATAAATAATTAAATGATAATGAGGAGGCAGCATGCTGATAGAGGAGGTGGCACTACATCCTACAAGACAGCACTGAACCAGTGTGCCAAGATAATAGAGAGAAAGCAGCCTGATATATAGGCTGAATTTTCATTTAATAAAGAAAAGCAGAGTTCTGGTTGATCACAGTAAACATTTGAGAGTAGCGTATAGCACTCTGATTATAGAAATGTTTCCCAGGATGGTAAATTTAACAAGAGACATGCATAATGCCCTTTTCAAAACTGAACACAGGACTAGAACCTCAAAGGCATGCAAGCCCTTGACCCTTATTCAGGCACCTAAATCCCACTAAAATAGAGATCAAGCACCTGAAAACCCAAAAGGCCACACACTTCAGAAGATCTAAGCCATAGGCATGTAGCCCCCTGAGACACTTTTGAAGTTGTAACCCCTGGTCAAATGCTATCTTAAATATTACCATCCCACCACCTCAGTTCTCACAGCAATTTTATCTGGTTGATGTATTTATTCCTGTCCTGTACTGCTACGAGCTGTAAAAATAGCTTTGTTGTTTCACCTTAGAGGTGGCTGCTGTGCAGTAGGAAACCTTAAACCCCTATCTCTCAGTTATTTTGCTAAACTCTTAAGCGCAGCAAACTTGAGGGAGAGTTTCTAGGTGAACGCGTGCTCCTCGTATAACCACAGAGCTAATCGAGAAACATGAAAATAACGTGTATTGCACAAAACATTTGTTCAGTCCTCTCTCAAAGTAAACCTCATGGTGGTTAAAACCTTGGCACATTTTTGGGTTTCCAGCTATTCTCCTCACATAACAACACGCACTGAAAGTAGCTGCCTAGAAATAAGCATTTCTAAAAGCTTTTGGCGTATGATTCTCTCTGTATTAAAACACTGATCCCTTTCATGCAGGAAGGCACATTTTAATGTTCAAAAGAAAAAAATTTAGTCAAAAAAATAAAAAGAATGAAATGTTAACAGTCAAATGATAATAGGAAAACAAGAGAGGAATTAAAGCTGAAACGTCATCCTTAACTCACCCCCACCGTGCCCAACTCTTGCAGGGGTCCTCTAACAATTGGTAATCCTTCATAGTGTACCATATGTGCTGCAATAACAAGGCCCAATGAGGTACATTAAGGATGTCATTTCAGCCTTACCTCCTTGCTTCAGCGAGATGAAGGGAGACCCTTAACTCCATTTTAACATAGTCTAGTGTTCGAATAAAAGAAAAGTTGTACTTTCCTAGGACAATGCTGCTCAGTTTTGTAGTGTAAATAAAAACGGCTTAAGTTGGTCAGCTGCTAACCACATGGTAATAATAAGTACAACAGACCGAAGTTCACAATTATTTCAGATTTACTCTCTTCCTGATCTTTCATTTTATCAGCAAAACATCCTCTTGGCAATGGGAAGCTAAGCTGAAACTTAAATGAAAGAAATGCAAGAAGTAAATGACAAAAGACACAATTTTATGAAAGGAAAATATTCAGACCTCAGCCTTGACCTTGACCTTTTACTGTCTTTTAACATTAAACATTTGCCCCACCTTCGAAAAGATAAATGTGGCTTTTGATGACAGCCTATGTTATCTGAGGATTAAAATAGCCCTCTTGCAGTGCTCAACATTAAAGTCTTCCGCATTTGCAAAATTGCAAACAGATGCAACTCAAGTACCTGCAAATAATCTGCCAAGACCAATTTCAAAAGGGAGATTTCAAAATATGTGGAAGTCATTAGGACATGTATTATTTTTGCAATGAATAGGCGCCAGGAGTGTCTCAAGAAGCAGATGGGTGCTACTTTGTTTATAAAAGATCAACAGAATATTTGCCTGTAAATGAAGACGTATAAGCTATATGAAACAATTATGTTAAAATGGTGAATGTTTCAAAGCTAATTGTAATGGTCTTTTAAGATCTGAATTCCTCATTTCTTACAGCATGCTAAAATATCATTTTAGTTTTGGTCTTGATTGATATAATTACAAAAATGGCAGAAAATTAAAGCAAATGCTGTCAGTTTTGCTGTTGTAAATGTTGTCACTTTATCACTTGTTTACAGTTGCACCCATACTGATAAGTGAATATTTTTCAACATGCATAAAAAAATCCGACCTTAATCTCATGGGAAAATACAGAAAGGACAGTAAAAAACATTAAGCTTAAAAACAACAAAATATTTCCCAAATTGCAACACGCTACATAATGACCAGTGGTTTTAAAATTCACATCTTTATAAATTTTCAGCTTAATAAACCAGGAGATCGCAAAGGAAACCATCACTATATATAACACACAAATTTATAAAGAACTCAATAAACATTAATGCATTATACCTACAACAGAACAATAAGCTGTAGCACAGTACGGCTGGTTAAAATCTCAATGTTGTATTTCTCAAAGTAATATATTTTAAATCAGGCCTCCAAATGATAATGAAAAATTTATCTGTCCAGATACTAAATCTATCTGGCATTATTTACCATGAGGAGGATGTATAAGCTGCAAGAAAACCACATATTTTACTTGCCCATCAGAAATATTAATTGCCTGGGCAAACAGAATTTTGCACTGTTGATTAAGACAACTGTATCTAGAAAATTCCAGTGAATAAATATTTTTACCAGTATTGAGGCAAACATAAAGAGTATCATTACAACCACAGCTTAATGCATATATTCAAGAAAATGATTTTGGTGGGGTTTTTTTGTTGTTGCTGTGAGCTTTTTGTTTTTGAAACACAACTGAGCTTAAGTAAATACAAATGTATATGAAAAGTTCATATCAAAATAATAATTTGAGATTTCCTGACTTCATAATATACCAACTACCAACGAGTGCGTGATGTGTGTAGGTTAAAAGACCCAGCGAGAGTAAGAGAGTAAATGAGTAAATGCAAATACTTTTTCATATTCTCAAGGTTTCACTAGGTCCCTAGGTTTTGTTTTTTTTTTCCCCTCTCTCTTCTCTCTATGAAGCTTCTGTTAGAACCTAAACACCCTGCTCTTCACAGGTAATCTTCCAACTGAGGCTTCTACTGTTAGCATACACCTGTAAGATAGAGAGAAGGAGAAAGTAAGAAAGAGAAAGAAATACGGAAAAGCTGCTAAACAGAAATGATGAAAGTTAAGAAAAGCAAGGCAAAGGGAAGAAAAGAACAAATAACAGAGCAAGTAGAACATTAAAAACTTAGATTAAAAAATGCTCCTGCACCTGAGAACAGCATTATAGTATGGGTTTAGGGAAATATTTCCTTGTCACTTAAAACCTCCGGTCTCTATATAGGGTAAATCTTGTGTTAAAAGGAACGTGCAGTCAGTGGAAAGGTTTTTGCAGCTTGCACTGGCTGCTACGTAACAAAACCACAAGTGAGCTCACGATGTCCAGTCTCAGCATCATGAACAGACCCAGTGAAGATTCAGCTAGTTCCATGCTAACAGGAGCACCACGTGAGTAAGGTCTGGAAGACCAGACACAAAAATTAGTAACAGCCTTGCCATTAGAGAGCTACAAGGCTTTGGAAAGGGCTGTCACGGTGTGTGGGCAGGTGCTGCCCACAGGCGAGCGTGGTCAGAGCGTCCATGCAGCCAGCGGCTGGCATCAGCTCCCCCACTGCCCACGGGGGAACCCTCTGAGGAGCGCTGGCACTGCTAATAGCATGGCTCTGTCCTGTGGTGCTGCTTTGACTCGCTGCTTTTCAATAGTGCTTCATGGCCACCTGCCCTTGGGGAGAGTCAAGATCTAAAAGTCCCTTCCATGTGTGCACATCATTAGGAAATAGGTGACAACAAGAGGTGGAAAAAGAATAGGACACAGCCATCAGCCAGCTCCAAGGGGACAGACAAGACCCAAGTGAGGAGCAGCAATCAAGATGATGCCTTCAAAACTGCTTCTGCCTAGTGTCCCAGCTGAGTGAGGTAAAGGGGAAGAACCAACTTCTCTCTGACCGTGCTTTTTCTCATTTATTTTTCCACATTGGAGCTTTTCTAAGAGTTATTTCCCCTTTTACTGTAACGAGCCCTGATCTGCTAAACACAGACATTCCCTTCTGGTCTCAGCACAAACAGCTCTAGGGATCCCATGCCCCAGGACAATCCATTTGTGTCCCACACCTGGAGGGACAGCTCTGCTCGCTGCCCAGCCCAGGGACCAGGCACATTGGCAGCAGGATGTGAAAAAGCAGCTGCTACGTTAAGTTCTATCTGAAAGCAGTTACCAGGTTCCAGACATGGCAGGAATCCTGTTTATTTGGAAGAGAAGGATGTATTTGTGCTGCAGATACAGGCTGAACAAGAGGTTGTCTTGCTGACTGCTCAGAACACGTTTGGGGAGCTGGATTCAGCTTCCAGAGGGGTCTGTGCCATCTGCCAGCTCCTCTGGCCTCTGAGCCACCACTGGAGTTTCAGAAGGACACCATCGAGGTCCCTGTTTAAAACTGAACTTCAGGAGGGATGGTGGACCCATACCAGACTATGCATTTATGTACAAAACTGCGTTTCACATACTGGCATCATAAAGCTGCCCTGAAAAACTACATATTTCAGTAAATTCAGTTCCAACACATGCTAACCCTACTCTGTGCAAAACATACAATTTGAAAATTACGCCAGCCCCTGCAAAACTATGTGGGATGTCTTACACCATGAATTAATATCCACTAGAGACTGAGCTGAGATCATCAAACTCATTTCACGTAAAACAACAAATTAAATCACCCCCGGGACTAACTGCATGAAAAGCCTGCGTGCTATCAGACGAGCGAGGTCCCTGTAAGGTAGATTTCTTTAAGCACAGTATTAACTATACTTTCAGAATACACTGCTTCTATTGTTTATATGCACCACATAATGAAATGCTACTTCTGTTTTCACCAGATGGTAGTACATATAATTTTCAGGCCTTCAGTTCATATCATAATACAAACAATTGGTATGGCAAATATTACCGGTCTATAAACACTTCCACTGCTCCACAGCTCTTACACAAAAACAATACAATTTTTCCATTTTACTGTCGTAACAGAAACCATGATAATTTCTGATATTCCAAAATATATGTGTATTTGGTCACTCCTCGCTGCCAGAGACAAATGAAATGATCAAACCTCAGACTGTTTGGCTGCTTCCATTTCTTAAATAAAAATCAAATATTAACAAAACTATGCAAATATCAAAATGCTTAAACTGTACAATACAAGATGTATCCTTAATACATTTTAACAATAACACATGCTGTGTTCCTACACTGGAATAACATCATCCATATGAATCCCAGGAATTTAGTATATCTGACAGTTTCTCTCAACCACCCATAACATTCTTTCCTGTCTCATTGTAGCTGGCAAAAGAGAATTCTATAATTGAGTGGTACAGAACATGTGCCCTCCCTGCTAGAAGATGACAGATGGATTATAAAAACTTCAAAGCAGAGCATTTGGAGCACCAGGGGAGAGATAGTGGGTATTTGAACTCTCAGTCTTTACCCAGGAGACAATGGCACTCTGACATGGTGCATATATCAAGGAATGGTGTAACTAGATAGACATAATCTTTCTTTTCAGTAAGTATTTAACATTCTGTTACGAACAAGTTTCAGCCTAGCTAAAGTGCAACTCATCTTAATACTAATCATCATAGCCTGAAAGGCTACATGCCCCCTTTTTTCAATTTTGGTTCAACTGCTCCTTCATAAAACTGTTTTTTAAAGGACAGCAGCAGCGTTACATAGGTGCTTTGGTAGCAAAAAGGCTATTTTTTGATCTTAAAAATTAATGTTTTACTAGGATTTAGTATTTGCATAGATGTAGGTGAATCTGTTTGCCCGCTGGAATGGTTATTTGCATTGTCTGCACGTAAAGTGACGCTCTCCACGAGTTTACATACCACATGTTGCTGATCACTTGCTGAACAGTTACCACTGTTACCTCAAATTAACGCCCCTGAAAAAGCCCTTAATTTGAGGGGCACGAGTCCTTTCACTTCTGCTGCTACACCACAGCGATGGCTGAGTGTATGATGCCATCTTTATGGCAATAAATTATAATCTGCAAAAAAAAATCTTCCTTCTGCATCCTTTAAATACTTGCTAGAGATGTATAAAGACAGAGAATCCCAATTACACCAGAGGTGTGTTTAAAATTTCTTAAAAGCTAACTATAATTGAATCAGGAGACAGATTTTCTAAATCATTACCTTCCCATACAAACATAGGGTTTTAGTCTATCTTGAAATAGTTCATCAGTTTCTTTTCACTACTACTGTTACAGCCATTGCCTCTGGTTTATTAAGAAATTACTTGCTCAAATTGTTTATAAAAATACCTATGACTTACTATAAGGTCAGAAGCAAAAACGAGTTTAAAGATCTCATTTGTCTATATCACCGAAATCTCACACACATGATTTGACACAGTTTGCAGCCGCTGTTCAGTCAGGGCCCAGGACTAGAATAGCAAGGGTATTACTGCAGGTCAGAATTGAGGGGTGCTGGCAGAACTGCGTGTGGGAAAGCTTGCATAACATCCACTCCGTGCCAAGCTTTAGCCTTTGTTATTAGTCCCTTTAATGAACGCCATATTCACACAAAATAAAAAAAAAAAAAAAATATGCTGCATATTTTAAGTAGAGTGAATTCAAAACTAAACAATTGGAAGATTCAATGCTACAAGAAAGCCGCACAGTAACTACTCCCATTCTCCTACAAATGCCTTTAATAAAGTAACATGCGAACAATTTTAAATATTTGATCTTTTTATTATACAGTTGAAACTA
>WBMW01000889.1:4865577-4890931 GCA_013396635.1 Penelope pileata | reverse complement strand
AAAAAAAAAAAAAACCAGAAGCAGCAAGCACTCTGGACGATGATTAGGCTGTAGTTTTTAAGTAGCAAGTAAAAACAATAGCATCATAGCACCAAGATAACACAGAGAAGCAACCAACTTCACAGCTGTGTTAATATAAAGCGAGACAGCTCCAGCAGTGTTAGGCTCTGACGCACTGCCCAGTGCTTCAGCGTGGACGGCTCTAACTGATAGCACTGTGACAAACTGCTAAGTTGCCTACTAATGTATATTTTTTCCTGCACAAAACATTAATCTCAGTCTTTACAAGAGGGGAGGAGATGGGGAACTGTGATTCTTTGAAGGGGACCTGTTTTGAGAAACTCTTTTTTAAGTGCATTTTCATCTTTTCTTTTTTTCAGTGATCTTCTGCCATACTGGAATGTAAACACCACAGGAATAGACAGAATCTCGAATTAAGGATTTGGATGCCTTTCTTTAGAAGTAATCTTCAAAGAATGTACATCCCAAACATCACAGTGGCTCAACAAGCTAGGAAGCTAGCTACTGCATGTAAAGCTGCACAGGTCATACCTACTACTTACTACCAGTTGGTTCATGAACTGCTACTAAGATAACCACCGCCTCCTATCTTAGCATATTTGACAGGCAGGAATATCAGGGACAGTAATATTGCTTTAATGGAAAAAAGCCATTCTTTCACAATGGCACTAGTGTACTTATACACACTGTGTTGTTGAATTAAAAGTTAGCTCAGCAGGACTCTAGCTTTATTTCTGTTAGTAGGCATCCACCATCAGTCGTCGGCGCTAGTGGAGAGGAAAGGCATGTCTTATTTACAGATGCTATTGTGCAGACTTTAATAATAGTAAATACACAGAAGACAGACTATTGTGGATGGAAAAAATCTTTGCTTTAATGAACTGTCAACTCGTCCATCATAATGTTACCCAACCTAAAACCACCAAATCTGGACAAGCTCTTTGATGATGTAAAGCAGGCAAGAGGTTTGTTCACATGCAACAAAATGGAAGAGATCACTGCCTTTAAAAATATACTAGCCCATGTTAGCACTAACTGCCACACATTTGTCAGATAATAGCTTGATTTTTTTTCCTATGAGAGAGAATAGCCTTCTGCAAGAAAAAGACATTTAATCAGAGGGATACATGACATCCAAAAACTGAAACCAAAAATTATGGCATGAGCTAAAAGCAAGTTGTCTTCCTGAAGGCAGAATACTGAAACATCTTTAAGATTAATTCTAGGAGAGAATTCTGAAAGTCAAATGCCAAAATATATTGAAAATACATTAATTATGCACAACTCAGGATCTAGGAGAGGTTAAACCCCAACTTGGCAGAAAATTGAATCTTTTTATTTGATACAAACTTTGTACATAGTGATGTTGTGTCCTGCATTCCTAATCTCCCTAGATCTACAAACAGAGTAAAAGAGCTGCAAGACAAAGAAATCAAAGATTTAGCCCTCCCCATATCATTCTGCAAAGAAATTAAATCGAAAAGGCACCGTGGAAAATGCCTTATTGCAATTGTTTGTGGTAGAGGTCAAACCTCAGACCTACCTGGGGCAATTGTCCATCTTGTTCTATCAAACATTTATAACAACTTTCTTAAGTGGGATTTGAGGAAAGGAGACTTTTTCACAGTTGCATCTGATGACTCTCTCAGGAACAACTGTCATTCATGTGCATTAATTTTCTCTATCACCTAAAGCACTAACCAACCTTTGAAGACATGCTAACCTACCTTCTATAGTGCATATTTTCCAGTTTTATCAGAACTGAATTTTAATCCATTATACTTTGTGTGCACACATATGTGCATGTGTACTGAGCACTGCTTTCTAATTTGGATAGTCTTAATTTCGATACTTTTACCATTCATATCCAAATGCTCAAATTTTTGAAAGCTAATTTTGAATCAGCCACATTTTGATTCCCAGAAGGGCCAAGTACTTACTTTTCATTACAAAGCACAACAATAGCTGTGCTCAGGAAATCAAGTCCTATGTCTCTGAGGATTATTTTTCCAGGAATCAGACACACCAAATAAATGTCGTCTTTGGCAAATGGAATACGAAATCTATGTATCAGAGAGCCATTCAATTTAATTCCACGCATAGACACTTAAGTGAAGATGAATCTTATACATTTGCTAAAGCGGTGATTGGTCTGTTTGACAACACGATGCTCTCCAAAAGGTCACCAATTTGTCTAACCTTAGAAACAACCACTAAAGCTGCTAGAGTAGCAGCTTCCCAGAGCAGTAAATTTTGAGGAGGTTCTCAGTCTCTAAGGACCAAGATAATTCCAGAATGTAGCCATGAATTCTGTTCTGGTTCAAAGTATAGGAAATTCCTTAAGGTAACAATTTTTCTTTTTCTCAGAATACTAAAGGTCACAGTCTGACACCTTTAATTACAGCATGGATGTTCAACAGAGTGGGTAACTTCAATCGCTTAAAACGAGGCTGAACCTAACACCCTTTGTGCCAACCCAAATACTTCAACCCCACAGCATCGTGTATTCTAGTTCCCCATCCCTACTCAGAAACTCATCACCTTTCTATCCATTGCCACTGCTCCTTCTCCATATACAAATTCTAAAATTCTCCACTTTCTTCAGTTTTCAGCCCAGATCCCCTTGTGGAGATGAAGTAAGCTCTCTGGAGCACTACCAAACACCCAGAAGGCAGCAGGAGATGCAGCAATAAGCTGTCTTTAAATCAGCCAGTCGAACAGCTCCCTCAACCATCAAGTGATGCAAGTGCAGTTCCTGGACCAAAATCCTTCGTACTGTATCAGTCCAACTTATTTAAGAATTTGGTTGCCAGGCTTTTCCTTTAGATAGTAAAAAAAGATACTACCAGAAAAATTAAATATCATTTATGTCAACACTCTTCTAAATACGCTTTAAATGGCTGTATGTCACATAATGGTCTGACCCTGCTGGTGGCAGGGTCTGAGGACTGCTGATGACTTTGTGGATGCTGCAGGAGCCTTGCATTTCAGGTCAGTTTGGGTAAGAAGAGTCTCTTCCACAAGCACAATCTTACTACCTTTAGAAACTACAAGCCCATGTCCCATTTTGGAGAAAAAAAAACAACAACCTGACAGAGTATGTGGATAAACAAGATGAGAAGGGAGCACTTAAAACACCTCTTGCCTCCAAACCAACTTTGAAAAATCTCATCTATTCTTTTTTACCAGTTTTCTTAATAATTTTTAATGTCTGAGAAATTTCAGCTACCCTCAACAAGAGCAAAATGATACATTTTAAGAAATGCGATGAATGGAACTGGACAAGGTGGTCCACTTTCAGGAGGGAATGTGAATGATTCCTGGGGACTGGTCTTACAAATAACACAAATTTCACCTAGAACAGCACAAGCATTTAATTCCAATTTACCTGAAACAACAGGCCTATACCTTCATTTCTTTAAGCTACTTCCGCAACACAAACCAAAAAACAGTTTTAAACGGACAAACAAGGTTTCTCCCTAAGATCTGCTAGATGTACACAAGTTTAACCCACTGTTCAGCGCTACCAGGATACAAACATAATAACTGTAACATTTAATATTTTACTCAAGGTATAGACAATACAGGTTTCAGTGCTGAAGGATGCTTGTTCTCTTATCCATGTCAACCAAGGTAACAATTCACAAATAGAAGGTGATGTAACTACGTCATGTTGTGCTCCACTGGTCCTGGCAGGTATCAGTGACTCTTCCCCCCTCACCATTTCTTAGCACAGGGAATACTGCAAGTCAGCTTTTTTTGCTAATAGGCCACAGACTTCAAAGAACAGTACTGTCTCTTACGCCAAACAACAGCTTGCGTAGAGAACCACCAAAACCTACCACTAGAGGAAAAACTTAATGGCTTCTATCTCATTGCCTTAATGACTTCATTTTCTCAGTAACCGTCTCTATCTGAGAGCTCTCAGTCACACCCAGACAACGTGACTGCCTCTTTACCTGAAGCAACTGCTCATGAATCAAATACCGGCTGATGGGGAGACAGTTCTCCTAACAGGCAAAGCAAGACACACAGAACACTCTACCTGATCCTGGTACTTGGAGATACCATGAAGTTTTGCACCTGTTGGAATGGAGACTTTTTAAGATCATACAAGAAAGAGCTGTTACAGCATTTCAACGCCAACTTCTTGCTTCCTTGCTGAAATGCTTTAGCTGTTAAATCCTTCATGAGTAACCTCAAGTCTATCTCTATAGAAATGCAAAAGTCATCTTCCATTACTAATGTACACAAATAAAGAGTGAAGCTTGCTCTAAAGGCCTAGATTCATCTGCTGCCAGCTTTTACAATCAGGATATTAAATCGAGTATTTTCAAAAGCAAAATTGTCGAGTGCAGGATCAATTTTGCAAAACTCTGGGGAAGAGTAATAAAGAAGAAATTGCCACAGCAGGTTCTGTGAACTACATGCTTGAAACTAAAGCAACCTCCCAAAGGATCAAGAAAAGAATTTGCTTTGGTCATGGAGCCACTCTGACCAAGGACAAGACTATAGCTGGAGGGGAAACGTGAGGTGTGGAATCTGTGCTTAGACCCAACCAGAGTGAGAGGGCCAAAATGCAGCACGTGAGCGTCACCACAGGAACACAAAGTCGAGCATCTGGGGAAAGCAAGGTGAACAACCACCTACAACAACAATGAATTTGGAAATGGCCTGTGAGAGCAGAAAAGAGCTCCTGGAGTATATTGCACTCTGCAATCATCAGTTCAGTAACATCCAAAAAAGTCAACAATGCCTTAGGCACCATTTGGAAGGGTACTCGGATGGCATACTTTTGCCAAAACAGACAGCCCTGGCACATCCACACCTTGAAAATGGTGTCCTGTTCTGGTCTCCTTCTTCAAAAGAAATGTTGCAGAATTAGAGGGACAGAAAAGGCCATCTAAAATGACAGAGAAGGTAGGGTGCCTCCTCCACAGGTAAAAAGAAAATAATTCTGTTCACAAACACTCGTGAGCTTGGGACTGTGCTGCCACAGGAGGTGGTAGACCCAAACAAATTGCAGACTACACAAATTTCCAGATGGACAATCCATAAATGCATCTGACAGATTAGGATGTACCCTCCAACGTCTCTGTGATGACTGCAGGTACAAGGACATTATGCAGGAAATGAACCACTAAAAGCAGTCAGACTCACCTGATCTCCCTAACCAGGCCCAGCACCAGCTGGCCAGGTGCAAGAGCATTTCTTTCACTCCCACTGAAGCTACCGCCCTGCGAGCACATTGTAAGACATTCCCTCACCTGCGCTGATTCAGACACACCATGTGCCATCCAATTTTTTGAAGCAAATTACTAAAATAAAGACATATTTATATACTTTTCATCAGCAGATAGCATAACGTTTCTCAAAGGTGGTAAAAATCCTTTTATCCACTCAGTGGACAGAGATTGAAGCACTGTCTCATCTTCAGAGGCGTTAATTGCCCCCAGTGCACCCACAGGAGTCATTAGGAGCAAGAGATGTTCAGCACCTGTAAAAATCACCTTCTAATGCGTTTCCCAAGGTCACATTGAAAGTCAGTAAAAGAATCAGGAATGAAGCTCTGTCCAGTGCTTTACCAACAAGTTTAATTTTCAGGTGTCATCCATTTTTTTCCTGATATTATGGTCATTCAAGCTCACATTTCACAGATGGACACATTTTGCTCCAGGCATACACTACTTGATCTATTTTAGAAATCAAAGCACAAGATCTTCAGATATGGCCAATCTGCACACTCACAATGCAGGATAATAGTATGCAGAGGTCACTTCTGAGCTATTGAAAACTCCTGCATCCTGGAGAGTCCTGTAGGTGCCCTGGGCCCAGAAATGCAACTAGTGAAGTAGGATTTATAGGACACCATAGCCACTCCCTTCCCTCTCAGCAACATCCTTCTACCTTGCTTTTTTCTTAAAACAGAAAACAAACTAACAAACACAAAAACACAAAAAGACATGACATGGTACCAGAACTTTGAGAGCAAAGCTTTGAATAAAGATGCTGTAGAGCCAGATGTCAAAGTTCTGGGAGCAATGGGACTTCGTGCCAGACAGAATTTGCCTCTATATCTCGATCATTTATCTAAAAGGATATTCTGGTGCATAAAATCAACACTATATACATGATAAAAAAAATTCCCTCTTTTGTCCCCTTACAGAAATACTAGTCAGATCTTGTCCTGATTTATTAAGGTGAAATGGAGATGGTTTAAATGTAGCAAAATATGAGAAGGTTGCTAAGATCCTCAAGAAAACACCTGACCACACAATCCCGTTGAGAAAAGAGAATTACAAGTTCTTTGGCCTCAAGAAGATGCACTATAAAGCTTAATTGCAAGAGTAATGCAAAACAGGCTGAAGTGAGCTGGAAGACGGATACAAATAATTGCCGATTTTTAAGAAGTATTTTGCAGAACGAATTTATGGTTCTTTACAATCACTTCATTACCTCCAAAAGAAATCAGAAGGAAAATTGCAAGGTATCAGTGAACAGAACTGGGTTATTCACTCCTGGGCAGAAACCCATGTTCCTCTAAGATATCAAACAGGTTATTACACTAGGAGGAGGAGAAAGTCAACCTGAAGAACATCTCCTGCCTTTGAATATCCATAACCAAATTCACCACAATAACATCAGCAGGAATAGAAGGGGTGGAAATGATGTACAGAGTTTACATAAAATTCTGTCATTATGTTAATCACTGTGATACTGGAAATCATGAGTTCTAATTTCAAATAGGACTGGAAGCAAACAGTCCCTCATGGAGTCCTTGTGAGAGATGAAAAAAAAGAGCACCCAGAAGATGCTGATAGAAGTGATGCCCTTTCACCCCAACAGACATGTGAACAGGCCCATATGTCTGAACTGGAGGTTTTCTGAAGGAGAAATCTAAAATATGTTAGGATCATTTATATATAGAATACTTCAGGCTACAATCATTCTCAGCAAGAGATTTTCCTTAATATTTGTCTACATCTGTCAGCTCATGCTGATACATACTGTAGTTTTATTTTTATTGATTTTAAATTTTAACAATGTCACAAGTTAATTCACAGGTCTTTAGAAGAGACCAACAGTAACTAAACTATTCCGACATCTCAATGAACCTACTCCACCAGAAACAAGAAATGAGCATCACAATTAGTATATTCATAACTCATTTACCATTTTAAGCTATAATCAGTGTATGTTCTCTTCTACAGCTCCTCCTTCCACTGGAAAAAGATGGAAATATTTTCCCTCTATACGAGCATCCTGATATCTTCCAGGCTTATAATTTTCTATTGTTATAAGTTTTTTTTCTCCCAGGTAATAGCAATGATGCATAGCACTTCACTTGGGAGCCAATTCCACCCTCAGTGTCGATGCATAGCTTAATTAGGGACGAGTGAAGGAAAATTAAGAGTGAGGAGACTGGATTAACAACACCAAACAGTGATGATGCAGAATGTAGGCCGAAAAAACGCGTTTATTAAATTCTGCATGTTTTAACGAGTAATAGTTGTGTGCTTTTAAAATCCTTTTGTAGCTATGGCTTCCAGTCATGAAAATATATGCAATCTCATAAAACGTCTGATATTAGCATGCCTCTTCAAGTGCAAGTGAGTTGTCAATAAGACAATTAAGACAACATCAATAATACACACTGCATGTTATTATCTACTATTAGAAATCTCAGCCTATCCAAAGATCTCTGGAAACAAAGAGTACATCTGACATTGGCAAAGGCACTCTCCCACAAGAGAAATATGCAATTCTGAATGTATGCAATGGCAGCACTACCTGTAAAGGAAAAAATGAATTGTTTTTAAATGCGGTATAAATAACTCCTGGTAATGTAAAATCTGGCTTTATACAAGAAAGTCCTACAATAGAAAATTAGCAATCCTCTGCTTAAATCAATCACTTCTATCACATGATCCAAGTCAATAAAAGTACTGAATAAGTGCTATCATTGACCTTAATCAGCCAACAATTGGCACACAGGGATCAGAAATTCTACTGCGGAAATCAGTTGTCCATTGCAAATCTGGGGCTTGGGGGAACCACAGACATTCAAAACTCACTATTTTTTGTCCAAACTACACATTTCTAACAGGAGGAAAGAAGGAGAAATGAAGTTAAATACGCAAACTTCTGGGGCATTTTTTCAGGTACAAACCTCAACCGTTGCATGTGCACTCATGCAACCCATTTCACAACTGAAGCTTACCTGTGACTTTTTCCCCCCGTAACAGGATCTATAGCTAAGCATACAACGAAAACAGCCATCAATTATTTTACTTGGTGGAAAAAACCTACCTGAAAGTGAGGGTGATGAAAATTGAGCTGCACAATGATTAATTTGGACTTTAATCCTGGTGTCCCATTTCATCCAAAGTTGCCATTAAGCTCAAAAGGAGAAAGGACTACATAACTGGGACCCAACATTTTTATTTATCCACATCATAAGCTGAATGGGATTTTAGATTGAACAGAATAGATTTCCCTGTAACTAATGGACCAGATACATTCATACAATGTCTTTTTATTGATTTTACTTTCTTCTACCTATTGTTTGCGTTTTCCTTTGAAAAACACATAACTGTCATTACACTGTAGATGTCCTTTACAATTATTATATCATTCACTGTTTCTTAACGAAAAATACACGCTTTACTGGTGTGTGCTTTCTAATGAAAGACTCCCCACTAGCCTAACTGGAGTCTAAATTGTTAGAACATACTGTACATTTTGGGAGAAACAAGAAAATTAGACCCCTTTGGAATTGGCTTGTTTGGTTTTGAAATATGCATCTTTAAAAATTTAATAAGAGAAAGAAATGGCTAAAGGACAGACTTCATTTCAGACACTTTCTAAACAATAAGCCTATTTATATAGCTGATCACATAACAAATTTCTAGGCACTTTACAGAATAAAAAAGCCTTTTGCACTGCTGAAGTCATACTGCACACAGCTTTCAAGTTTCAGAAAATAAACATTCAAAGGGATGTAGATACAAGATATATCAAGTATTTTTAACCTTCGCTGTTCTGAAATCTTATATGGTATCTTATATAATCACAAAAATTGTGTCAAATATCTACAATGGGTAAGTATTTAAGCAACTTTTTGTGTACTGTCATTGTTTACTCATTTTTTTACTCTCTTCCTTGATTTATACTTTAATATTTTGTTCCTAAGTTACAATTATGCAAAAACACGATTTGTTTTGGATGACTATTTGGAATGTTTACAATTATTTAATACAATTTACTTAACTATTTTGAAACCAAATGATGTGTTGAATTAAAGAAGGTTCAACACTCAAATTGCCTTCATATGCTCATTTTTCAGCATACTGCACTGACAGCTGAGGGAAGCACATTTTCATTTGTACGACGTGCATGGTGCTCCACCAGGTTGCACTGATGAAATATGCGATTTGAGAATCTTTTCACAAAAGGACAACTTTCTTTCATGGAATCAACATTCAATTTATCTGTCATTATGGTAGCTACCAGATGAATTCAAGCAGCAATTAAAAATAAAAAATGTAAAAACATACTGCTATCTACAAAACAGACACAGAACTTCAGCTATAGCTTACCAAGTATGAGGCAACAATTCAGCTATTGGATTCAAAGACATGTTCAAATAACCAAATAAGCTTGCACTCAGGAGCAGCCTTCACAGAAATATTTGCCTTTATGCACCGCCAACTTTTGCCAAAGCCACAACGATTTCAAGTTTTTCAGCTCTTCACCAGAACTAAGCCTAAGGACACAAGAAAGGGCTGAAGTGTATGAAGTAGGAAGCACCCAGGCACAAACACCTTTAGCAGATTAAAGCTTCCAGCAGAATCTGAACCAGGTGCAGCCACTTTCATTAGCCAAGCCTGAGATTACTCCCATGCTGACTATCGAGTCCTATGAAAATGTGAATTATCTGCCTGCACCAGAGCAGCATTCATCCACACATTTTGCCACTGCTGGACATCCTTCTCAGATTTCAAAACTGTACAAGTAATTACCAAAATTCTCCAGCTGTCAACTTAAATATGTAAATGCTCAAATACATTTTGTAGATTTTATTTATTTGTGCTCTTTCATTTCCCATTTGGAGGGAAACATTTCTTCAGTCTTACAGATGGGAAAAGAAACCTGGGATTGAAGCAGCAGGCTGGAAAGGAACTGTGTTAGGACTTTCATCTCTCCCTTTTTGTTTCTACACAAACACGTTACTTCTTATTCTGCAATCGATAACAGTCAAAGCAACCAGTAAATTATTATCCATTGCTCAGACTGAAACCCTTTTTCCAACTGGAACTCACTGAATATTTCCAACTGAAAATAGGACAGTATTGGAAGCTCAGCTTTAACTGAACTCCTAAGGATTGTTTTCATGTTTTGTTTTGTTTTGTTTTCCCCCATTTTGTTGTTGTTTTGCCCTGTTATTATTATTTTTAATAAAGGAAAAGTTCAAAGAAAAGGCTTAAACTTCAGACTTAAGGTAGCCATTCTTGGGCAAACTTAGCCCTAGGTAGTGGAAACAGAGTAACAATCAAGACCTTACCAGGATGAAATATGAAACATGCAGATGCAGCTTAGAAGACTTTAGCATCACTGAAGCCAAGGCAATCCCTTTGATACTCAAAATCTAAAATAAGCCGAGCCAAACTCTGCTTTGTCACAAATAAAACTAGTTCAGAAACTTAATCAAATTTGCATTTCCGTTTGAAACAGCATTTACATTATGGTTATCGCTATGGTATCAGAGCATTTAGAAAACAGTCTCTAGCTCCCACAGTGAAGTCAGGAACAGTTCTGCCTGCAGTGACACAACATGAGGGACCCTAGAAAAATCCAGATTGTGCCACTGAAGGAAAATGCCCATCAGTCCTCCATCCTTGGCCTTCTTGAGTAGGGGGATTTTTCTCAGGAGATGCCCAGAATAACTGATGCCATAACCAAGAAGAGCATGAATCAGCACATGGTCCACCTGGGAGCAAAGCTGACAACTCTTGAGCTCCTTTTTGAAGATGAAATCTTAATTCTGATAAACTGGGTGGTAAAATTCCCCATGTCTGACTGGAGCCAAGACTTCTTGTTAGACTATAAAGCCAAGAGGGAAAACAGAGACATGAATTTTATTAATCACTCCTCACACACTTCAATGAGGAGACAGTCTAGTCCTCCTTGTTACTATTACGGTTCACCTAAGGACAGGAACGGGATTCTACTCTGACTTACTTTAAACCATCTTAGACACATCTTTCTTTTCTTCCTTCCTTTTCATGGGAGAATGGAAAGCCTGAGATTTGGGGCTCAGATTCTAGCTTCACTTGGCTGGTCTGTCACACAGATGAAAATCGACTGCAATTTGCTGCATAACCTATGCTGTGCCCCAAGCTGCAGTAGCACTGCATGGTTTCATGTAAGTGACATGTCACAGTCAATAGCAAGTGTGTCAGCTCACTGACAGGCACACAACGTGTGACACCATCCTCCAGCACCACTCTCCTGCAGCCTCAGTGAGAGTGTAAACAAGACTCAGCAGCAAGGAGTGCGGAAGAGGCGTTTTATGGGGTTTGTCAGTGCTGTGATATGCAGCTGCTTTGGAAAAGTATTACTGCAACCGAGTGTCAAACGTCACTCATGCTTCCACTGTGACTGTGAACATGGTATAGTGCATAAAAAACGAACGTGCTAGTTAAACTGTGTAACTCCTGAGCAGTGCCCTCCATTAAATGTAATTGCATTATCTGACAAATAATCAATGTTCAGATGACACTCAAGAGTCTTAACTGCTAATCCTGGGCTAAAAGTAGCTGATATTTGCCTTCTTTCTGAAGTTTTATACTGTGTCTGTGCTTCAATATCAGCCCCAAGGGAGAAGTGGCATCACAAATAAGGTCCTGGCTTCCAATATGATTTTGCTAATAGTGCCATTAGAGAGATGAAGAACATAATCTGGTTTTGGATGAAAGAGGGTGGGCAGGATAGCACGGCACCTTGTTTGTATCATTACTTCGGACATTTAGCAAGTTAGTTTCTCATTCTGACATGCCTAATTTCTCAATATTTGGTATAGATCTCTTATTTTAGTGGGAGTTCCAACAAGAAAGGAAAGCGCAGTGACTTTGGTATCAAAGTCTGCAAAGAAAATTAAAATAGCAAATATTAGTTCAGAACAACCAGTGAGAGCATAAGAGCTATTTTGTAGCTGTGGATTGCTCTGATCTGGGTGTACACAGGCTAGCATTCTCCTGTAAAAGACTTTTCTCCCATCTTCACCTTCTTTTCCCCACCAGGTCTCACAAGCCAGACCTTCACAGTCAGCAGCCTTTGTGCCCTGTTCCAACCCACAGGCACAGAAGCGAGCACTGGCTCTCCAGCCCCTGCCTGCGTGCTGGCCACTCGCTCACACATTGCCACGTTCATCACCTCAGTGTGGTGCCACAAAGCTCCATGGAATTCTTCTGCCTTCCACACTTCCACATCCTGCAGCCAGGCTGCCTTCTCAGGATGGGCTTCAGAAGCCCATCTTTGTTAGCTCCGCAGCCACGATGGCTTGTGGATGATGGCAACAGCCTGGTTTTGCAATGGAAAGGAGGTAGTGGAAGGGTGCCAGGCAAGACTCGGTGGAAAGAACAAGCAAAGGAGAAGAGCCTTCCTGCTCTTCACAGAAAGCAAGGTTCTGTGACATGCGCTTAATTAATGTTTGTATGAATGCTGCATCTGTTTATATTGAATACATGTTTTTGGGGGGAATGTAATTCAAAACCACAACGATTCTGAAGTATTCTTCCTTTGAACTACATTTTTAAAACAACTACTACTCCAGCAAATTTAAGAAACAACTGTAAGACCACATATGACTCTTGAAGTCATATGGATTATTGATGGGAGCTATGGAGATTTTAAAAAAAAAAAAAAAAAAAAGTTCTTTGCCCAACATTGTAACTCTTACATTCAATATCAGTCTTAATTCCTGAAGTAAGAATTGTGACCAGAATTTCAGAATTTTCCATTGTTTTGACTTTTTCCAACTTCAGAGGACATGATTCAGCACATGCTTTAACACCTGACATCCAATTTTAGCAAGCAACAATGCACATGTCTCGATACCACTGGTTCCACGCCAATTCAAATGCTACTACATAAACACTCTTTATAAGATGAAGTGAAGTACAGGTGGACCACAACACTATAGCAGTGAGACTTTTCACTGGACAACTTTAGGTGACATTCTTCACATGTATACGAATGGCGTGCTTATAAGATCTGAATCAGGACACGTGAAACAAATGGTAAGGAACCACAAACCACTCACAGCTGAAGGAACATACGATCTTTTGCACAAGTACTAAATAACTCCTAAAAGCGACAGAAACTTTTGTTAAAAAGAAAAAAAGCCTTCCTTAGAAAATTTAAACAAGTAAACCATGGAAACCAAAGCACTGAACGTAACAAAAAGATGAGATTATTTTAAAGTTTTCTTGGTCTTGTTGGATGAATTTGTTGAAGATAAGCACATTTATTCCTTCTGCAGATACCTTCACTTAATTCAGTTATAAGAAATACTTGCAAGCATACTATAAAATACTTAAGTATTGTTCAGTAACTCCTATTTACATTCACTTTGTGCATCAGCCAAACTCTGCATACACCTGCTTATAGAAGGATGGGGCATCTGTGCCTTGGCAACAGGAGTTTCATGAATGGACTTCAACCAGAGAGCAGCAAGCCCTAATAGAATAATAGGTAACTGGGTTACCTAATCGAAGGGTTTAAGTGTTGGCAATACCACTGATAATAAACTAATAAGTTAGAAGAGCCTTCTTCACCTAGATGTCCAGCAATGATTAGACTAAATAAGGGCTGAAGATTGTTTAGAATTAATGTTGTTCGCATTTAAATACAGATTATCTTAGTAGGGTTTTGCATATTGATTGTGCACTGCTGTTAAGTCCTCTTATTTCTGTAGAAATAAATGATCCCTACTCAACATAAAAAAAGCTGTCCTAGTACTAAATAATGATCCCAACAGGGGGCAAATCCTAAATTGAAGGAGCTGAAGGGAACTAAATTCTACACTCTGTAAGTAGGCGGCCAAGGAACACCTAAGACCCAGAACAAGGTACAAATGGCTCCCAAGCCTAGCACGGCATTTGGTTTAATGAGGCTTCCATTTACATAGATACTGCCTTCTGAACAAATACATTTTAAAAAGAAAAAAAAAAAAATCAAGCCTCTTCCTCCCTCTTCCCAGAGGAAGGAAGAAGTTCAAGAGTTTCCCCTCCTTTTTAACAAATCTCCTATTTCAAATAAGAGATTATGAAAGGAGGAAAAACTGTCTTCAAAACCAGCTTGAAAAGGCATGTTGCAGTACTCCTCCTCGTGTTATCTGCCAGCCCTGTTTCTCCTGACAACATGTTTCCCTAGCACTGTGGCAACCCACAGAGAGACCCTGAGAAAAATTTTTTTTAGTCAGACTCTAGCTCTGGTACATCTACATGTAGCTGGAAGCATGCTGAAAGCCAGTGCTTCTCCATTAACTTCTCATTTTTGGGTTTGTTTTTTTTTTTTTTCTTTTTTCCTATTTTATTCAGCTCCACCACCAGATCAGGGAGAAAGGCAGAGGGATTACTGACACTTTAAAAAAAAAAAAAAAAAAACAGAGTATTCATTTTCATTAACAAATCAGAAACTGTAGAATTATGCCTTAAAAAAAGGAAAAAAAGTAAAAATATTTGCTCCAGAATGAATACAATTAAATCAATAACAAAAGCACAATTAGTAAAAGACATATGATACATCATAACAACAAGTAACAATAAAAATTGTCTGAGAATGTATTTGTAAATCTGTATTTGTAAAGGAGCAATATAAGAGGTCTTTCACTCTGATAGGTAATATTTTATTTGACTAAAATATATGAAACACTTCTTCAAAAGCCCAATCGCCCAACAGAAAATCACGTCAAAGCAAAGTATACCCAGAAAAATAGTCCCTGTCTGATTAAAAACATCGATATCTTCTGAAAAAGGTACATGAACAAATGTCATGCAGTTGAAGAATATGCACTAGCCAGATTGTTTTTAGAGGCACAGAATCTACTTTAGATGTTCTACAGAGCAGAGGAATGAAAACTGTATTACATTACAGACTATACATGTGTAAATAGTTTTCAAATCTATCTGGTTTTATTAAAAATGTAAATCATAAATTGCAGTACCTCTCCCTATGTCACAACAGAAGTTGCCTCATCAAACATGAGTTGTTTAACTTGATGGTGAAGGCAGACTCGCTGCAAAAGCTGTATTTAGTAAGTAAAAGGTTAACAGTTTGAAATCAGTGCATTAGTATCACGATGTGTGAAGTCAACAGTTGGTATCTGGAAGGGACTTGCAAACCATATTCATAAAACAGTATCTTTTTGCTCCTGTGATGATGACTTCAACTACAAGCAAACTACACTTGACTGATCCAACTCTCACCTGAAAAACAGAACACTAAGTCACAGACAGCCACGGGTCTGGTCAGTAAAACATTCATTAAGGTCTTCAATTAGTGAACTCAGTGAATTTTCATAAAAGCACTGAAAAAGTGTTTACAAGCTTGGGCTTGTGAAATTCAAGATTCTCTAACAGGAAGGCTTTTACTTCTCAAAGGGGACCCATTTCCCCCTGTTAGGAAGAGTTCAAGCTGGCAAGCAAAGGGCACTGACTGCAGGTAGGAAGTCAGGCAGCCTGGGAACAGGGCAGGGAGAGCTCTGGGTGCTGCTGTCAGACGGCTCCGTTATCAGCAGCAGAGGCCCCTGGAAAGCTGCAATGCTTCCTCACACTGCCTGAGTTTGTATAGTAGAAAAGCAGCTTTCAATATCTGTAAATACAGGCATCTTCCTCAGAATAGCTCTTCACCATTTATACTGTAAAACAAAATAGATTATAATCTAAACCAACCAACATCCATCACAAATATTTAAAAAAATAAAAAATAAGAAAACCACCCTCTTCAGCCAGTATTTTACTCCAAAGTATCTTTGTATGGTTAATCTACCAAGAATATGCTTTATGCATTCTTTACACGTAAAATGTCTCAGTGGCAGTAAAGGTCTGAAAGGGTTGCAGACATATCCCCAAATCCATCTCAGCTGTAGGAAGAGATGTCACTGCATTGCTAGATGACAGCAACTCTGACCAGTTCTAAATGATTCAGATGGTTTAACCCAAATACAACAGGTATTTACACATGGCTGATTAAGGGTCTGACCTCAAATCTTTGAAAGTCAACTATGAGGTTCTTGTGGAGGCACTGAACCAGCCCCTAAGAAACAGTCTGGGTAGCATTTATTGTACTACACAACAGAGGATTCTATCTTGTCTATACGTTGCACATTCATATAAAAAAGGCAGCATAATTTTAAAATCATAGAAACATCACTGATATAGTTTAGGTCTTGTAAAAATCAACGTTGCACAGAAATTGAAGACCAATAAAAATGTTTCCATTATTCTTTTTTTAATCCCATTGAAAACAATTTTTCGTTGTAAACATTTTTGCTAGCCAAGCACTGCAGCATTGTGCAACTGCATGACAGCCAAAGAGAAACTGATGAAAAGCTGACTAGATTGATTTCATTTTTCCAACCGGAGTGAAATACGTAAAAGGAAATAACAAAATGGTGAGGTTATTTTTATATATAAAAATGTTCACATTTAATAAACTCACATAGGAACTGCACAGCCAATAGTAACTGCCTTTGAAATGTATCTACAGATCCCTTCAGCTCTGCACAGAGAGGAAGGCAACGGTGGGTCCCTGCAGCACTTCTCCCCTTTGCCCGGAACTAAAGGAATACTCTCTACTGGAGAAGCCAGATCCGAGCCTGCCCAAACTCTGCATCACCCATTCCCTCTCCCCTTGGTGACCTCCCAGGTTTCTGTGTAGAAGTCTGGCAGGGGGTTACTATTGGAACTCAGAGCTATATTTATTCCCTTGGCTCTCATCCACCACTGTTGCAGAGCAGCCAGAAGGGGAACCAACCAATACAGCATGGGATCTGCCAGAGTTGTGCTGCCAGAGAAGTTAAGAATGAAAGACGGAGGAGACAGAAGCTATCAAAATGACTATTTCTGACTCCACGGAAAGAAGGGTTTCCTCCCTTTGCAGATCCCCCTTCTACAGATGAAGACATTTTTTCTCTCCTTTTTAAGAAATTCTGACAGATAAATCTACCAGCACCATAGGTCTTTTACATCTCATGTGAATTTCTCCATGAGGGAAGGAGCACTAACAGTGCAGCATCTCTAAGGCATTTACTGGCATTTACAGGGTGTTTCTCTCCATCTCACAGTACAACAAAGTGCCACCCACAAGCTCTGCACTGTAGAAAGGTCCAAGACACCTGCAGTAAAGGGTCTAACCCTACACCTGTTGTGCCTCCTAGAGCTACACACTTGATGCGCAGGGGGATGGAGGAATCAGTTTTGCTCACATGCATAATCCACTGAATGGAAGAGCAGCAACAAAACTCCATTTAGAGATGAAAACCTCTTCGTGCTATCCTCTTTGTGCCCCCTCACCAACTACCTTCTACTATCACTGAATTATGAACTTTCTCAGAAAAGTACAGAGCCAAGTAGGGAACAATTTCAGCATTCCCTCCTGTTCCCTGTTACAAACAATTTTTGTATCTTTTTAAGAGAAAGCAAATAGAACAGCATTAAGAATGAGTGTTCTCACCATGCCATACTTGACAATGTGGGGTACGAGAATCTGCAACAGAACAAAGCCAGACAAGCTCTCTGACATGACGCTTGAGTATCCAAGCCAAGAATTAGTCCTCACCTGACCCAATTAAATGATTACTTAAATTAGAAAGGCCTGAAGATGGAACTTAAAAGACCCACCTTGGAAGAGCCAAAGTGCGGTTATTAGAGCACTCACCTGGGATGTGAGAAACCTGATTTGAAGAAGCTGATTCAAATCAGATATGGGAGGAATGATCTGACTCCAGCTCTCCAGTGAACCAGGTGCATTTCATAATCACCAGTCCATAATGAAGCGCAGAGATGCAACTCTTTCATTTTGAGCAGAAATTCAATTGTGGACCTGAGAAATCCTTCAAAGATGCAGCGTGTTGCTGCAAGCTAATGAACTGGCATTTTTCAACTGCAATAAGAAAATTCCAGCTCATTCTGGCCAGAAATGATACTTCTATATTTGGAAAGCACCTAGCATGCCAAAGACTCTACCAAAACATCTGACAGACTGAAATTCTAATCCAGAAGTGGTTGTGGCACTGCTCATTTACCTAACAGCATGTTCATTTATCACATACGCATACATTCAGCTTCCTGCATTCAAGAAAAGAAAGATGTTTGAACTTTTGCTCCTTAAAGCAGTCAAGTTTATTTTTAAATATTTGAGCTATTTTATAAGAAATTTTGTGGAAAATCCTGAAGAAGGGAGTATTTAGACCAGGAGAGTTTTGTTAATTGGTATTATGGTACTAATAAAGACGCTGGGGTATCTTCCACTTATTTTATTAGCCCTAAGAGAAATTACAGTCCTATAGCAAAATCTCAATGAATCAATGAAGAATAGATCTCTTCTTTAAAAGCTAAATAAAGTCATTTTATTACACGTTTCATTTTTGGGTAGACCATAACCTTTGCATTTATAAACTCTAAAGGTTGGATTTCTTTTTGTACTTGAAACATTGAAACCAGAAAAAGTTTATTCAGGATCTTATCTGCTTTTTGACAACATCAAGCTTTGCACTGATTTATAATCAGTGGAGTTACGCACTCTATCTACAGTGAAACTAGAAATCACATGAGACTCGCCTGGTATGGAACAGAGGTTTTCTCTGTGGACTTAGTCCTACCCCAACTAAAATAAGATGAGCAGAACCAGATCCTTAGAAACCACATCAAAATCATCAAAAATTTTTCTAACCTTTATGCATTTTCTTCAAGGAAGAGACCCATCACTTCAATAAAAAATGTAGGGTACATTCCAACGAGACACAGCTTCACTAAAAAGCTACCTGTGGCAGCAGTTTCAAAACTAGCGTTACTTTCCAATACGGAGGCAGCACCCAACATTGAAAAAACTTAAAAGTCATCTTGTGAGCTGAAACCCAGGAAAACGTTCATGCAAACTCATGTAAAAACAAAACAAAGCAAAACAAAAACCAACCAACCAACCAAAAAAACAAACAAACAAACAAAAAACTGAGATTGTTTAGTTGCATTTTTTGCAGAAATGTACCAGCAGTGCTATGGTTTAACCAGGGCAAATACCTATCAAAAACTCCTTTTCCCTAGAGTAGATGGCAGTTTCTGCTTCTCCTGTCAATTGTAAACTTACCTGAGAGAAGACAAGATTTTTCCCTAATTCATTCAATCAACACAAGATACTTCACTGTCACATCTCTTCCTCAAAAAACACTGATACTGAAAACACAGCCCTATGTTTTCACATTTCTGTTCACCCCTTAAGAAAAAAACATGTAGACCTACACAGCCAATGTTAACAAACATGCAAGAAAATCAAATGTAACCATCCATGTGATACTATCAAAAGCAATGTTAGGACATGAGCATCCAGGCCATGGTGTTAGCCTTTGTTAACAGAAATGTGACTTTACACCTTGCTTTCTTCACTCCAGCTCTCTCATACTCCTCCTCAAGAAACAAACCTAGATTTTCCTTGAACTCATTTATCCTTTCCTTGCTGGTAACTTACTCCATATGTTTATTATCCTTTGCACAAAGTAATTCTGCCCGAGATTCCCATTTATCCATGCTTTTCTAAATTTCAGATTAAAGGGGCGTATTTGTATTTATCTGTACCTATTTCTCTGTATCTGCTGTTGATATTCTAATGACAAGACTGATGGTAACAATATCTGAACAAATGTATAGAGACCAACTTCTGAAAGTGAAAAAAAAACAACGTTAACACAAATTGTGGTATCACTTCGCAAAACAAATGGAAGGCCAGCCCTGCAACCTGTTGTGTGGGTAGCAGGAGTAACTCCCGGACCAGCAGTGGCTGGGATTGCTGGGGAAGCGATGTGCACAGCTCGCTGTGGCCAAGGGGACAGCAGTATGTAGGAGGGATCCCTTTGGAACATCCACGAGCTCAGACAGGGCTCCCATGTGCCTCACAAGAGATCCACAGTGACTGTGGCAAAATATCCCACAGGCATAAAACAGAAGGAAAAGTTTTTAACAGTGCTTACGACAGTTTTAAGAAATAACATAAAAGCCATAATGAAGTTTGCAGCTGAGAACAGCTTATTAGGCAAGGAAGAAACAGGGCTGCCACTCATCCCCCGGCACGGTGATGCCCTGACCAACCCAAGGCTGAAAGCTCCCCAGGGTGCCTCGAGGCAGAGCACGAGCCGCAGGCAGCTCCCCTGTGCCAGGCTCTCCCATGCCACTGTGCAGCCCACAGAAGGCAAAGGTCAGCTCTTTCTCTCTTCTGCTCACCCTCTCTTGCTTCTCTTGTCCAGAAAACTCAGCCAGGGCCACATTTTCCAGAGCAGCCTTCCCCTGGCACTGCGAGAAGCCCACCTGGATAACCACTGCCTGACCTTGGGAGCTGTGGAGCACACAGGAACCCCACCAACCTCCACCCTCTCAGCGGGCACTGGCTCCCCTTGGAAGCCCAGGATGCCACCAACGCACCACGAAGGTGCAGCGGTGTCGAAGCAGCCAGCTCTGCTGCTCGCCCCACGCTATGGGAGGACTATCGAAGCCACCAACCTTATGCTTGGGCATTGCAACCTGCAGAATTCTCCGTTCACATCCTGCCACGACAGGCAGCACTGCTTTTTTCACAGCATGTCAAATACTTGTGAGGAATTGTCTAATTCTGCTTTTGGTTATTAGAGTCTCAAATACTGCAATGCAAAATGTAGAAAAGATTGGACACTGAGGCTGCTGTGGCTATTTTAGTTCTGTTTTCTTCATCTGTGTTTAAAAGACAGTTAGATTACAACAAAATTGTTTGTCTTTAATATAGCTCAGCTTGACCTAACGAACCCTTCTCTTTAAAAAACAATCTCACATAGAATGTTTAGATTAAGAACTCTAAAAAACAGTGACTTCAAAATACTTTCAAAGCCCCATTTTACAATTTTTAAAAAACACAGACAACAAGACTAATTATAATTACTGCTCTACTTAATTCTTTCACTTTTTTTTTTTTTGATGCATCTGGTTATCTAGTAAGATGCACCTGAAAATTACAGCAAATTTAAATATAAGGGAAGGGTGCCAAATTCAGAATATTGAAAGAACCTTCCCTCTGGGAGCATGTTTAGTTGCAGCACTGGTGCAGTTGGGCAGAGGCAATCCAAATCCCAAGCCTCTTTTCTCATCCTGATGTCTGCTGCCTCTGAAAAGATACTTCAGATCTCTTGCTCAGTGCTTGGCTTCGTTGCTTAACCAGCCAACAGGAGTGAAAATGTCACGGCAGTTATTGTGATCCACTCAGATTCAGACTGACACCACTCGTCTACTCCATGTTAAGCAACAAACACCCATCAGATCATTACAGTTTTCTCTTGTTTCTATCCAAGGTCAGATTCTGATCAGTGACTTACTCCTAAGAAGTTCATATTCTGCATTTGGCTGCACAACTGGAAACTAGAACTGCACATTTGTACAATTACCCGAAGATCATCCAATTAAGCACTTCAGAATTATTTGACTTTTACATGTTTTCTTTCAGTAACCCATCCTTTTTTCCTGTTCTGCGAACATCTGTGTTCGGAGTATCTTCACTACAGAAATTTGGATTTCCATCTACAGTTGCCAGAAATAAGTTTATTCATGTTTTTATAAAAGAAAGAATATGTATTCTGTTTTTTCATATATGTTCTCCTTCCCTGAATCCAAATTGTTTGCACCTCTGAAACAGAGCACAAAATGCTTCAAAGAAGATGGGAGAAAGAATAAGGCAAAAAATGCAAGGTGTGAATGAGAGGAAATAAAAACGCATTTTCAGTATCGTCCTGCTTTTAGCGTTAACGAAGAGCCTACGCGCATCTATTCATATATCTGAGAGAAATTCTGAGATTAAAATTTAAATTTACTTACAAGTCCCATCAAAACATGCTCAATCAGAAGATACTAAAAGCTGTAACTGTCCTCAAACTGCAAAAATAAATCTATTTATGGTTTTCTCTTCAATTTTTTATAAAGTTCATCTAAAACCACGCCTTTTATTTATTTATTTATTAAGGCAAAGCGCTCCACAAACACCTCTGCAATTCAAAGTCAACTTTAAGCAAAAACATGCCGAAAAAAGACTCCTACTGATTTTCCTATGCTTGCTGAAACTTGTCGTTCCTGGGGAATGCGCACAACCTGGTTTAATGGACTGCTGGATTTTCTATGTCTGTGCTAACACCAGTATCTCTGGTCACCTAAGAGTCCCATGGCAGGTAAACAACCAAACGTGCCAGCTTTCTGTTCTGAAAATCACCATTTCTGATCTCGGCACTGTCTCCATTGCTGCAAGCAAAACAGCGGTTCTGATGTTGCAACTTCCAGGCTACTCTCTTCTGATAATGAATGGGTTGGGTTATTGGCCTCCAGCATGGACAAAAATATGACAATCAGCCTCTTCATTACATAAAAGTCTCCAGTGAAGACAGTGCCAGACAACTTGCTGAGTATCAGAGAGCTCCAATACGTTCAGAAGTCGAAAAGCCCACAGAACAATTCCTTTTTCTTCTCTACAATTGAGAAAGACATAGTCAATTTATTAAAAGTGTTTTAATACAGTATTTCCGTCACAGCAACTTGTATCTTCAGGAACTCATTTGCAAAACGCAGCTTTAGCATGCAAATATTTCAGACGCGTTTCCTGCAAATGTAATAGAGGGACTAACCTTCCTTGCATCTGCAGTTGTTAATTGTCATCATTTGAGCAGCAAATGAAAACAAAGTTTAAGCCAGTGGCACTTTAAAAAAAATAAATCGCATTATATTTCATTTACCTGCAGTGATACAAACTCAAAGTCACAAGCAAAATCTGAGGGCAGAGCAGAAGGAGAAAGTGTCCCCAGCTGCGGGCTGTCAGCTGCACCAGGTTCCCTCCCAGGGCACGGGCTGAAGCAGCAACCGATTCTCTAAGCACTTGTTACCAACTGGAGACATTTCCTTTCTACGACATTCTGAAAACTTTAAAGAACTCATTTATGATTCTTTTGTTCAAAAGATTAAAATATTAACAGAGCATTCACTAGAAGATTTATTAAATTAAGAAAAAGGGTAGTAAAGGGGGAAAAACGGAGCAGGACAAACATCTCAAGCTATTTACAAGCATTTTTATAAGGACAAGAAATCAGAGTCCTCTTTAGCAAACTCAAAAAAAAAAAAAAAGAAGAGCCTCTGAGCCTCTGGCTGAACGCAGGGCCTGAATTTCAGAGCTGCTGAGCCCCCACAACTCCATCCCAAGGCAGCCCAAGTGCTGGGCGCTCAGCAGCTCCATGCATCAGGCCCAGCCACGCGTGGGGCTCAAGCAGCCCAACGTCAGCAGCGGCCAGGGAAGGGGTCTGCTGCAGAAACAAGAAGGTTCAAAGAATCTGTCACAGAAGCACTGCTACGTTCATGAGTCGTAAAGCTTGCTAGCTCTCATCTATGGGGAAAAAAGTTAATTCATAGGGCTCCTAGGGCTTGCATTCGTCAAAGAGCAGGACGTCAATGCTATCATTATCAGGCAAATCAGCCAGGCGTTTAATGGCAGAATCAGGAGACATTTGCTCTCCACTATCAGAATGACATCATAACTAAAGCAGCCCTCAGCGCGGGGGGACGGCCGGCACGGCTCGGGCTGCGCGCAGCTTCTGCTGCTCCATGTCCCCACGGGTGGCTGCTCCAGGGCAGGAGCCGCGCCGGCTGCCTCCGCTCACAACTTTGTCCCCGCAGGATCCGAAGCCCCAGAACCTCCTTGTGCAAAACACTTCCAAGCCTGATCAAAACCTGCGATACTGCGAGGCAGCCCTCGGTCAGGAGGGGATGGCTTTCACATATCATCTACAAATTCTCTCTAAAAATTCCTGGCATTTTTAATTACTTCAGTAATCTTCATCCTCAGTGAAATGGGAGGGGAGAACCGCATTAAAAATCAACTTGCCTCTACGACTGAAGAAGTAGCAGCTTAGTTCAGTAAGTCAGTCTATAAGCGTACGCGAACACACACACAATCTCTGACCATTCCGAAGTATTTCATGAAGATCTGCGCAATGATCAGAAACACGACAGCAAGGCACATCCCCTCCACGCAGCGGAACCACCCCAGGCAGCCCCCGCGCACGCAACCTGCCCCGCTGCTCTCCTGGCAAACCCCAGCGCAGGGACACGGGCGTCGCGCAGAAGCCTCACCTTGCGTCAGAACTGCGAGGGAAAAAGTTATGAAAGCAGACAGAAAACCTAAAATCCCTGAGGCTACAAAAAAATCCGCTATTGAGAAATAACCCCAGAGACCACAGAGGGAATGTACAGCTTTCAGAAGCACTTCTCATCTTATTTGCACTTAACCTATTGATGTACTTATGCAGGTCACTTACTTTTCGGCTATGTTTGAACCCCTTACAATCATGCAGATCGCCGCGGTTTTCACTTGGGCTTTTGGTTTTTTTTGGTTTTGTTTGTTTGGTTTTTTGCAAACAAGTTTCATTTAAAAAAAAAAAAAAAAGATCCAATTATGCAAATCTGCTCCCAGATAGGTAGTGAATATTCAGTATGACGGTGATACTGTAACAGTTCAATGCAACACACGGCACTGGGCAGATTTATGAGGCAACGTCACTACTACGCTCCGGTCCTCGCCGAAGCATCTTGAAGTTAATTAAAGCTGCAATGTCCACTTTTCCAGCCACCCTCCTCATTCAGGTTTACTATTTCAACATCAAACCAGCGAGGGGGCCTCCCCCCTCTCCCCGTACATTTAAGCAGCCTTCCCCACTCAATGAACAATGAACAAAGATTTGAGCTATGGGGAATGGGGGGGGAGGGAGGGAAAAAAAAACCTCCGCAAGAATAATCAAATCCAGTTTAAACGAGTAAAAATATAGTTTCTAATATTAAACTCGAAAAGAAAACATTCTTCTCCGAGTGAACGTGCAGAGGCGCTTCGCCAACCCCTTCGGAAAGGCTCGAACAGCAGCCAGTCCTTTTTATTTCGAGCAGTGAATGAGCCCAAACAAGGCTCCTAAACTTAATTATGACACTTAAAATAGTCTTTTTCCACACGAGCGGGGAGGCTCGCCGCCGCTATCTCTATCAGCCGGTCACATCAGCTCAGCAAACAC